>JAWWNH010000011.1:23022500-23365000 GCA_034641385.1 Darevskia mixta
GGTTAAAAAGAAAGGAAAAAGAAATAGTACTGATTGCTTTTAAGTTAAGTATCTACTTAACATGTATTTTGGAAATTTTCTTGTGCAGCCAGCACACACAGTAACCTCCCCCCCCCCCCCGCATTATGGTTGCTGATGTACAGCCATGTTAACTCCTGAAATCCAAATGCTTTCCTTTGCCACAGAGAGTCTTTGCTGTTTGGAAGGTTTTTTTTTAACAGTGCCACCATTTAATTCTCCTTTAAAATGGATCCCTACTGCTGTCGAGATCAAAAACCAATTAATGCTCAGTTGAGAGCTTGGGTGTAAAAATGAAAGCATTCAGTTACTCCCACAGAGACATCTTATAAAAACTCTGGGATTTTCCTTAGAATAATCATTAGTCACACATCAGTGAATCATTTCTTACTACTGCATATTCAAGGTAGAAGGACTCTTCAATTAGTGGTTTTCTGAGAAAGCCTGAAAGCTGATGAATAACCACAGATAACAATGCAAATGGCTGAGATACATGACTGTTCTCAACCATTATGTGTGGTAAGTAACAGATGAGGACTTTTCTGCAGCAATAGAACCAGGACTGCAAAAACAACGGTTCTCTCCTCTTACGCTTTCCGTCCGGGAGACATCCTTTGGCCAGGTAATAAAATGGATTATGTCACACTCACGCATACGTTGCAGTTATCAAGTGATGGCTTGGATGTGTGAATGAAACACCTCAAACACAACAGATAGAAGTTCAGGTAACTGTAGGGCCGCTGAGGGGGAGGCAGCGGGCAGACACAAGCCCCATGCTGCCGTTTCAGGCAGCGCGGAGCATGTAGGCGCCCAAGCCACTGTCTCACTCCCAGGAGAGATGCGTGGCTCAGGCCGCACTGCAAGCCCCGCAGTAAGTGCCACCCCCTGGGTGAATGGTGCCCAGTGCAGCCCCCCCCGCCCCCTAGCTACGTCTCTGCATCCACTCACCTTCCAGGCCTCACATGGTCATTAAAGTCCAGAGGCTGCTTAGTGCCACTCTCAGTAGCAAAGTGAAACATTTACCCCCTCCATAGTATAGACTAAGGCTAGCACCAGAGAGCAGTAAGATCACCAGCACTGGCAGCTAGAACCTGTGGGACACTGAGAAAGAGCACAGGCCTTTAGAGGCAGGTTTCTAATCCAGCTCTCCTCATTCAAGAGGACTGCAGAGAGCCCTGCAAAGATTAGGACCCTGGGTGGGCAGGCAGCATTGGGAGGAGCTGCTGCCCCAGCTAGGCAGCTCTATAAAGCCAGCCTACCCTGGGAGAGGGGCTGCCCCGAGGGGCCACACCAAAGGGAGTCATCCCTTTGGGGGTTGGCATTTCAGGGGTGGGGTGAGGGCATGGACCAGCTCCCCTGTGCCAAGTTATTAATTTAATGGGGGGTGGGGTTTAAACTTGGGGGTGTTTTAAAGTGTTTTAACGTATTTATATTTTTAGTTTACCCTTTTATGTTAAGTGTTTAAGTTATTTTGTTTTAGGCGGGGCGGGACAGGGCTGCCTGGGAGTCCAAGTATTGCTCTGCTTTCCTTTGGACCACATCAGCGCCCAGGACCGCCATACACACTGCCCAGGCTTGCGCCCCGGGGAATTCACTTTGGTGCTGCTAACGCAGCGGTTTGATTTCACCCCTGGAGGTGCACTCCATTGTTTCTTGAGACAAAGGCCAGCAACTACAGCGGCTCCCCAAAGTCTCGAAAGGCAGAGATTCTTCCATGCTCCACTCCCCGAGATCTTTTAAACTGAAGATTTGGTGGGGATTGCACCATTTACCTCTGAAGCAACATACAATATTCTCTCTCTCTCTCTCTCTCTCTCTCTCTCTCTCTCTCTCTCTCTCTGAGCTTTGGATTCTTTCACGAAAACGAGCGACTTGCAGGTCATTCTGGTTCCCCATCTGTGCTCCACTGGCGTCGCAAGGGGGGCGGAGGGGGCGGTACGCCCCGGGTTCCATGCGGGGGAGGGGTGACAGTTGGGCTGGCCCCACCCTGCGCCGCTGCTGCTCCCGCGGCACCCTTGCAAGCCGCCGCGCCAAAAGCAGCAGCGGCGGGGCACCCCCCCAGCTGCCGCACACGATTGGCGGCTCGGGGGTGTGCCGCCGCTGCTGCTTTTGGCGCGGCGCTTCCTAAGGGTGCCGTGGGAGCAGCGGTTCCAGTTTGGATGGAGTACACACTCCATCCAAACCGGCACCGCTGCTCCCACGGCGTCCTTAGGAAGCGCCGCGCCAAAAGCAGCAGCGGCGGCACACCCCCCGAGCCGCCGATCGCATGCGGCGGCTCGGGGTGCCGCTGCTGCGTTTGGTGCGGCACTTCCCAAGGGCGCCGCGGGAGCAACAGCGCCCCAACGAGAGTGTGCATGCATGGCATTCCGCGCATGTGCACTCCGTCGGGACATTGCGTCAACGTCACGACGCCCTGCCCCCAGGGGAAGCCTCCGTTCGCCGCCCCGGGTGGCGAGGAGGCTTCCTCCGCCCCTGCTGTGCTCATGTTACTCTGCTCAAAGAACAGCATTGATGTCTGTATCTAACTAGCTAACACAGGGAGGGGATACTTTGATTCACTATCAACCCAGTTTATATTTTTATTCCCATTTAGAACACTTGATTTTATAGTGCCGGTCATAAAAGGGCTTCATATTTTCATACTAGCGACGATGCAAATGCAGAGCAGGGGAAATGCATATAACTTCAGGCATGTTACTAATGTGTTGATTCAAAGAATGCATAGAGTTGGGGAAAGCCAACAGGGGTATTGTTTGTTCACAGATACACAGTGAATCAACCTTTGTTTGTGTCTGATGTTGAAATATAGCACCACAGGCTGGTTGAGACTGGTTAAGGCAATTGCTTTTTTAACACCAAAGTGAGAGGCAGAGTATCATGGATTGAAAAAGATAATTACTGTGTCTTATCTAGCCTAGTGACTTACAGCTGTCTTTTGTCAACATTATTTCTGGCTTTTAATGCAAGTTAGAGCATTGTTTCTCTGCAACGTTATCACCTTTATTTAAAACGTGTTCCTATTTTTCTGTCTGAAATATATAGTAGACAAGCCCAGATGGTGCTGATTAGTTATAAAATAATAGAGGGCTCTCCAAATCAAAAGTAGGACTGCATCACACTTTTAGCTATCCATGTCTGTTTGTTTTTTAAATTAGGCGTACATCTAAAAAAAAAGTCATATGTGAGAAAGTTACACAGCTGTTTGAAAACATAGAGGCTTGGTTGGGTGGTGGGCTTGGCTGCCACTTCCTGTTGAGGCAGCAGCAAGCCTCTTTGGTTTGTTATGTGTAATGTGTGATACAGTCCTTTGTGTTCTGTGCAATGAAATTGCTGGGTTGAGGCCCCATCTCGATGGAGGACTTTGAACCCGGGACCTTCTTCAAGGAAAGCACAATCTGTGACATGCCCTGCTGAAACAGAAATTGCTAATCTGTTGTTGCTGATCTACAGTTCCCATTAGCCCTGTCCTGCATGACCAATGGTCAGGGACAGCAGGAATTGTAGTTCAGGAATATCTGGAGGGCTGTAGGTTAGCCTCCCTTGTGCAAAAAGGGATATTGGGAAGCAGTGCTAGACAATGCCTGAGACATTAGAGAGCAACTGCCGGTCAGTTTAGAGCAGTGTTTCTCAAACCTGTGTCTGCTGCTGTTATTGGACTACAAAGCCCATCATCCCGGACCACTGGTCCTGCTAGCTAGGGGTGACGGGAGTTGTAGTCCAACAAAGGCTAGAGACACAAGTACTGGATTAGACAGTACAAGACCAATTGTCTGACTCAATACAGCATAAGGTCACATCTACTGTACACCATCCATTTATAGCACATGGCTTCCCCCAGAGAATCCTGGGAACTGTAGTTTGTTAAGGATGCTGGGGGTTGTAGTGCTGTGAAGGTTAAACCACAGTTTCCAGGACTCTTGGGGGGAAGTTGTGTGCTTTAATGGTGTGGATGTGACCTAAGGATGCTTCATAACTTTTCTGTTTTAACAGGCATGCTTATATATTAAAATCTAAAAGCTTGATTTTTGTATGCACTGGCATTGCACATTCACTGAACAGTGTGTATAGTTCTTTAGGGGTTGGCCTATCTAGCACCAACTACCAAGAAAGCAAAGGAAAGGTAATAAAGGCTACCAAACCAAAACAGAACCTAGGTTTGTGCACTTTTAGCATACGTAGATTCCTTGCTGAGATTTCGTAAGCAGCTTCACTTGCAACATGTTTCTGTGTGGGAGCATTCCTGAAAAGCTGGAGAGAACAGTGGGTTCTTTTGTTAAGGACAATCAGTTTTAATTAGATTCCGTTTGTGAGTTTATTCTCTTCGGAAACTGCTACTCGACAGGAGCGGACTTTGGTAATGGCTGGAAATATAAGAGGCAAAGCCCTCATTGCAAAGTCTTTAATCCGATGCACCTGCCTCTGTCGATCTGACTCGAAGGAGATGGTGGAATGGGTCGAGGGCACCCTTGTTTGTCCTCTGATCTGACCCCTCTTGTTAAGTCATCGCACACCCACACACCTTTGATCTTTAGATGGCCATAAGGAAGTCAGGAGGAATGTAGGGAAACGCAATATTTCAAAAGAATCACTTTATCAAGTTGTTTAACAAAAACTCCTGGAGTAAACGGGTCCAAGTAGCTATTGAACCATTTTCGGAAAGGGTAAGGCAGTGTGGTGCAGTGGTTGGCATCTTTAGATGTAATAATATAATCTTTATTGTCATTGGGCAGGGACCTGGGAGGTCAGGGTTCAAATCACTACTCAGCCATGAAGCTCACTGGGTGACCTTAGGACTGTCACAGCCTCTCTAGCCTAACCTACCTCACTGGGTTGTTGTTGTAACGATAAAATAGGGAGGGGGTGGGCAGCATGTGTCCCACCTTGAACTCCCCGGAGGGCTGTAATGTAACCATAAATAAATAAAATACCTCTCCAGGATCAGAAATCACTATGATGTGATAAATGAAGTTGTGTTGTCGTGGGGGCACTGAAGAGAGACGGGTCTATGGCCCTAGTTGCCTCTGGTGCTCACTGGCTTGTCACCATCTCTCAACCCAAGCGACTTATAATAGTGTTAAACTGAGGACAAGAATGAGAATAAGAACATGCAGTGAACCCTTTTTGCATCTTTACACATAATTCAGCGCCAATGAGTTCAGTGAGGATTACTCCAGGTAAGTGTGCCCTTCCTCCAAACCCTGGTAGGAAAAGGTACCAACCACGCCGATACTCTCACATTTCTGGCTTGGTGATGAGATTGAAGAGTGAAGAGAGAAGCAAAAGAGCAACAAAGAAGTGCTCAGCCAGGTGAGAAGATTATATATGGCTCTTTCCTGCCCCTGTCAGGGCACAGTGAGTGGGAGTGGCTCTCATTGAGTTCTCTCTAGCAAACGTGATAGGAAAACTCTGTGAGCTTCAGCTCCTATCATGTCCTATCTAGCAAACATGCACTGTTGGTTTGACTAAGATCAGAGAACAAGGGCCTGTTAGTAGTCACAGCTCTGTCCTGCCCCCACCCCCCAAAAGTCTGTACTCCGGGAGAGTAGGAGTAAGCCGGTGCAACTGTGCCATAGGACTCTCTTCCAAACTGTTCTCTTAATTGTGCCGACTGTTTCTATGTCATGTTTCTACATGACAGGTATGCACTGAATATCGGCATAATGTCAAGTAGCAATGCTTCCCCGCTGTGTTAAACGTTACGAGGACCTTGGCAGTTCTGCCGCTTTCCAACAGTGCACAGATGTGTCAGATTCTGGTCTGGAGTCCTGCTGGTGGTGGTATGAGATCCACAGCCATGATTCCTCACTGGGAGTCCATTGTGGGTGGAGGGGGACAACCTTACACATAATATAGGTACTTGACATAACAGTGGGGCCAGACGTTTCTTCAGTTTTCATTTCCAGCTACAGTAACGATGAAAACGGCTTGTCAGTTATTGCTGAAAGACTGCTAGTCTAGATGGATTGTTGGTCTGATCCAGGAAGGCAGTTCTTCATATGTTCTTAAATGCTCTCCTGGTTGTTGATTCCTCCCCTCTCTCTGTTAGGTAATGAGTAGGAAGGATTTCTCTCTCCCCCCCTGCCCCTTTTGTGTAAGGAAAAGGGATTTAATGAACCACAGAGCTGGCTGCTTGACAGGGGACATGCACACTCAGTGTTTTTCTTGGTAAAAGAACACAGAGCTGGCATAGAAAAGACCCAAGTTACCACTGTTGCAGGACTAAGGACTCTGACAGACTTTCTGCTTTGTTCTTTTGATAATGGTTGTTGTTGTTGTTATTATAATATGCATCGCTTTCATAGTGCAGGTTTAACGTACGTTCTTTACTTTTTAAAAACCACTTACCCATGCTTAGTTGTTCTGCGTTGTTGAAATGGTCACAGTGTTTGGCAGTTATCTGTGAGGGAGGGAGAGATTGTGGGTGCACCATCTGGTTCTGTTAATGCGTAAACAAGTAAAAAATTCTGATCTGAGATGTAGGGTTTTCAAGAACCAGATGACCACAGGCATTCTTTCTAAGAGAAAGGACGGGGTATGTGTGGAAATGACAGCCTGCAGTTCATTGACATTTCTCAGGAAGCACATTCCTGCATACCAGAAACTCGAAGGAAGAGAGGGCAAAGAAGGGGCTGTGAAGGGGGAAAGCATCTTTCCCCCCTCTGCCTACGGTCCCCTTCCTTTGGAGGCTCATTATACTCAGCTGCAGGAAAATGTGCTCGTGGGGTTTGTTTTATATAAATGTATAGATTCTCTGAAGGTTTAGGGAGGGCAAAGTAATTGCTTGAAACTAGACCAAACGGGACAGATATGAAAACCCCATATTGGCTACCCAGCTCAGCTTATCCCAGCCGTGACCAGACTAGTCCAAAGAGAACTTGAAGTGCTTCTGAACCTTCAGCTTTTAACTCCATGTCAAATTCATATGTTCACCAGAGCTGCTTCCACGTGGCTGGAAGCCGCACTGTTCTGGCCATGTCTGGTAGGAAGGAATTGTGTGGGTTGGGTGAATAATGTGACTCTTTCCCACACCAAGCCCCAGGGAGGAGTAACACTGGCACGGGAAGGAACCAGGACACTTGCCCAACCCACACAATTTCTTCTTATAAGGCTTTCTAAAACAACTCTTTTAACCACTTGGATGAAGTTGTCCTGCTGCTGCATTTACATTTGCCTTATGTTGCATGATTTCTTCTTGCTGCAGCATTTTATTCAATAGAGTATATTGTGCACTGCCCTGGAATCAGTTATAAGGATTTTTACAGAAACAAACAAATATACTGGTATTATTCCTGGCGTACTGTGATCCAGTCCCTGTAAATCATGGATCTGGCATGGTTAATCTCCACAAAGGAAGCAGGCTTTTTTTTAGCTGAGGTAACCCCCCAAAAGGCTGCCTGAATGTGACCTCATTGTATGAAATAGTTGCATGGATGGTACAACCATTAAGGTGCTTTATCTTTATCTTAATGCAGGGCTGCGGAACCTGCTTCTCTCGAAATGCTATTGGACTCCAACACCCATCAGCCCTTGCCAGCATTGGCCAGGGATGATGATGGGAGTTGTAGTCCAGGCATGTCCAACAGATAGATCGCGTGATCTACTGGTAGATCACTGGACGTCTGTGGTAGATCACTGGTAGATCATTGGTTCCCCCCAAAGAAGCTGAACAACTGTGGCTCCCCTAAAAAAAGCTCAACATTTTACCTCCTCCCTGAAAAAACTCAACAACTTTGACCCGAACCCCCCCAAAATGGGCCTTCCTCCTTCCTAAAAACAGCTCAACAACTTTGATCTGAACCCCCCAAAAGGGGGTAGATCACTGCCAGTTTTTAACTCTGAGTAGATCGCAATCTCTTGGGAGTTGGCCACCCCAGACAACATATGGAGGACTACCCAGGTTTTCCATCCTTGCTTTAGGAGATGTGTGAGAGTTGTATGCATATAAATGTCAAGCCTATATCCAAATCTAGACCTGGGGTGGATCCAGAGAGATGAAAAAACCCGCTATTAATAAGTCAGAAATTAGATCATTATAACAAAAGGGGAAAAAACTCTATGGAAAACCGCATTTTAAAATTTCCTGCTCTCTGGTGCCATCTGGTGTTGCATGCTTATAGCACATCCAAATTGCTGTTTCTTTACTAATGTAGCTGAGTACCTGGAGGGTGTGTTCTTTAGCTCCAGGTCCCTGAAATAAACATCTGGAATTGGGGCTGAAGCTGACATACGGGCTGGAATCTGCTGAACCTCAGGGTCCCTTCCAATTCTATGAAGTACAGTAGTCCTGGAAAGGGCACAAGTGCAGGCTCCTAGCACCTGTACCAAGTTAATCACTCCAGAGACTTCACACTGTCTGCCAATCCCAGGTATTAATGGTGCACATCCTGGTTTCCTTTTGCCTCTAAAGAGAGCTCAGAACACACCTTCCAGGGTAAGTTGACTAGGCTAAGTCTCAGCCTTAGGGCCCTGAAGTTAATGGCTCACACCACCCCAGATTCTCTGTCAATTTGGACTAGGACATAGTAAATTGCCTTATGCTGGGTCAAACCAGTTGTCCATTTTAGCTCAGGAGAAGATGTGTCCATAGGGAGGACGACAAGTTAGTTCTGTCAGGTGCTTATTCTTCCTAAAAAACAAGTGCCAATGTTTTTAACAGGGCGAGGGCTGTAAGATTTCTTTAGATGTGTACGATTCTTCTCCTTCATGCAGAGTGTGGCTTTGGATGCACCCGGACAAAGGTCAGTCTGTTTCTTAATCTGTACATTGCAGGACAAAGAGTCATTAGAGTGATTCTTCATCATTAGAAGTAATTTCAGAAATATGAGATGAGAAAATGTGGTGGGGAAACGAACAATTTCCCCAAACATAGGGATTAGAAACAAACTGTATGCCCTTGAGGGATGAAAATTGTACTAGTGTCTGTGCATCCCGCATTGTGGGTATGGAAAGCAACCACCATCAAATTTAATTTGGCTTTCATACTCTTGATTTACAACAATACTCTGTGCTCGCAACCTATGGATTTCAAGAAAATCCATTGCACCTCTCAAAATGAAAAATAAAGGAAAAAGTCCTGGGCTGGGGTGCAAAATTGTGTCCTTGAGTGGCCCAGGAGCCTGGGTAGCAATGTGTATATTACTATCAGAAGTGAAATATATTTAACTGCATCCCTGAAGTGTGAATGGGGATTTCCTTGTGTCCAAGAGCATCTCTGCACCATCTATCTACATGGTACCTGATCTAGCAAGGAAATTGCCTGAGGAAGCAAGTTTCCACTTAGGTAGCTCTCTTGTTGGGTTGGGGCAATATGAACAAGTATCAAATTTTATTTATTTTATTTTTGCATTTCTATCCCACCTTTTCCTCTACGGAACTCAAGGTGGTGTACATGGTTTCCCCCTCCCCGTTTTATCTTCACAACACCCCTGCAGGGTAGGTGAGGCTGAGAGACAGTGACTGGCCCACGGTCACCCAGTGAACTTCATGGTCGAGTGAGGATTCGAACCCTGGTCTCCCAGGTTCTAGTCCAACACTCTAACCGCTACACCACGCTAGCTCAAAACTCTCCATAGGGCTACAGCTCTGCATGCAGTCAACCAGTTCCCAAGTTGCCACCGCCAGCACTTTTTTATGCAGCTAGCTTTGGGCAAATGGAACTATCCTCAGGTGGAAAGGCCCATGTGAATGGCAAGCCTTGTAGACTTGCTGCAGAGGTTATCTGTAAATACAAGGGTCCACACAGGCAGTTAGAGGGGGGAAAGGGGCACCCATGTAAAATAGGAGTTGCATTGTTGCCTTCCTCCTCCCGTGTTGCAGTACACAAATGATAAGTTGCAGAGGGAGAAATCCAAAACTAGGTTTTCAGGGATTTAACATGAAGCCCTGTGTATGTATGGGATTACTTGCATATGTATGTATGTAGGTATGTGATCATTTGGCCAGGTTCCAACAGCAGCACATTTCAGCATTGCTAAGATTGAGCATTTTCTCCATAGCTCGTATAAGCAGCCTGACGCCAAAGTTTTTGCATTAAGAGAAAGGATTAAAATTTAAGGCTGCCTGGGGAAGAGACTTTTGTTTCTCATTTGCCATATCTGTTCTCCTAAAGGAAAGGTTTGCAACACCGAGGGGACTTGTTATTTATGTTAAACAGAATCTCTGCAATTTAAAGAGCCCCTAGAGGACAAGTCATAAAATGAGCTCTCTCCCCCCCCCCCTTATTTTCTTTGAAAAAAGTCATTTTGTTGCAAAGCATTTCTGCCGCAAGTATGCTTAGCATTCAGAATTAGTAGGCAGTCTAATAATAAACTTGTCACTGAGAGATCTGGAGTAGATATTTTGCACATTTGTCAGTCCTAGGGAAAACATTGCTTTAAAACTGTTTGGGGGCTTAAGGGAGGAAAGAAGGCAGAAACTGCTTTTGGCACTCCTTGGCTGTGTGTGTGAACATTTGCAATTGTGATGGCAATTCTAATAATGATAATGATGATATATTTATACCCCACCCATCTAGCTTGCTTTCCCCAAGAAACTCCGGGCAGCTCCCAACAGATTAAAAACAGAATACACACACACACACACACACACACACACACACACACACGGTACACAAATGCATGATATACCCGCCTTGGGGAGGTCTGCCTTGCTGTTTTCACTTCTGAAGTTGGACCGTAGGCATACCTGATGAGCCTGCATAAGTGACAAGTGAAGGTAGCTCTGATCTGGTATGAAGGGCGGTATAGGGATTTATTAAATAAATAAATCTTACAGCCATGTTAGCTGCAGTACTTGTGACATCCTTTGCACCTAGCAAAAGGCCAGAGAAAAAATGGTGATGGTGCTTAACAGATTTAAAGGAACCACAATTCGTTGACGGAGAATGTGTTTTGCATGCACAAGGTTCCAGGTCTGATCCATGTCATCACCAGCTAGAAGGGTCAGATGACAGGAAATAAGTTTTCCTCAGATCCTGGAGAGCCAGAGTCAGTGCAGATGATGCTAGACAAAAAGTCTACCCTAGTATAAGGCATCTTCTTGTGTCCCAAATATTTCTTTGTTAAACCCTTCTTTAGCACATCAATATACAGTGAAACCATTCTGCATAATTGAATTAGATTTCTCCTGAGGGTAGCCATGAGATTTCAGTCATGACAACAAGAAGAGATTTGAAAAAGTTGCCACATAATGTGACCATGCATTAAAACAATGCTGTTTGCAAATAAATGTTTTGCGCAGAACTGTAGCTACATATTGGGGTTTGCTGGCATTTTACCAGGGAAATTAAAAGTAAATTTCATCTCGATTTGCCTTCTTTTAAATTAAGCAGTACTGCTTCCTAACAACACATTCTCAGGCATCTTTTTTGGTTCTGTGTCTGGGCGTTAATAAAAAAAAAATGTGCAGCTAAATAACATTTATTATTTTGGCAGTATCAGTTTCCCCTATAAAGTTTGTTGATGGCTTTAGTGTTAGTTTTTAAAAGTTGCACTTAACTGCATATTTGCCGGGGAGAGTCAGATGTTCATTCCAGACATAAAGCATTTATTTGTTAACCCAGTTTAATCTGAAGCTGGGTCATAAAATCAGATGAGGAGCTCCTTCTTTATAGCAGGTGAAGAAAAATTAGTGATGTGATCAGAACACCTGGAATTATTATTTTAAAAATAAATATAGATTTCCAATATACAATAGCAATTACAAAAAAAAGAGGGGAAATGCAAAAACAAAACTCCAACTTACCCCCTCCAGGATGGATCTGTCTGTTTAAGAACACCTGGAATTCTTAAAGATCAGCAGCTGGATGCAGAATAAGCTTAACAGGTGTAGTAGTTTAGTTCATGTTCCTTGCTGGCATATAGCCATTCAACAAGACTCTTCCTTCTTGAGCTCCCCTTGACTCCCCAAGTCCTGGAATGGATTAGCCTGTGATTGACCCAGGACCATTCTAAATATTGCCTTGGATCGAGGAAAGGATCTGTCACAAGCACCACAGATTCCCACAGACTGTAGCTTTCATAGGAAGCTACAACCAACCATGGCTGTCTGCTGAGTGACACACTCTGAAATCCATCGCCCGTGTTTCTCATTCATGCGTTGTCTTTTTGGTGTGTACTTGAAATATGTAATACGTGAATCATCTCATAATCATAGGTATACATGGAGAGACACCCTCTCTCCAAACACTGGCTCTGAGTTTAAATGCAGTCCCCAGTCTCATCAATGTCACTTCAAGCTATCACTGCAGAGTAAAATCCATGGGTGAATGTGGTCTATGTGCCAGATATGCTGGTTGGGTACATCTGATCCACAGCTAATCTCCATGCAGGGCATACAGATCGACTGTATTGCTGGCATCCGCCTGTCACAAGAAACAATGGAGTGCTCCTCCAAGGGTGTGTGAAGTCAAATCATGGCGTTAGCAGCACCAAAGTGACCTCCCCAGGGCATAAGCCTGGGCAGTGTGTGTGGATGTCCTGGGCTTCCCAGGCGACAAGACCCTGCTATCGGCCTCACTGATGTGGTCCAAAGGAAAGCTGAGTTATACGTTTGGCACCAGCTTGGCTGCAGGAGTTGCCAGAAGGAGGCGTACAAGGCACCATCCAACCATCTTAGGGACTTCACACCGGATTTGTGTAGGGTTTACTCCTTAGCCCTGTATTCTCCCAAAGATATCCCACAAGGCTGTGGAGGTTTAGGATCAGAGTTTTCCTTTTCCCAGATTGACTAGTAGCAGATAAATACAGCAGGGGTGTGTGTGTGTGTGTGTGTGTGTGTGTGAGAGAGAGAGAGAGAGAGAGAGAGAGAGAGAGAGATCTCACACATTAGGCTGCTTTATAGATGAAATGAAATGAAATACTTTATTGTCACTTGTACAACTTGTATACAGTGAGATTACACGAGCATCCCCACTCAGTCTTAATTCCCCTCAATTACTGACGCACACCTGAAAGTCAGTTGCCCTGTTATCTTTTCATTCAGTAGCCTAACAGCCCACGGATAGAAGCTGTTCTTAACCCTGTTGGTGCGATTAATCAAGCTTCTATATCTTCTGCCCGAGGGCAGGAGATCAAGAAAGTGCCGGCCAGGGTGTGAATCATCCCTGAGGATTTTCCTCACTCTCCTGAGGCACCGGTCTTCCGCTATGTCATCCAGCGGATTCACGGGACAGCCCATAATATTTTGTGCTGTATTCATCACCTTTTGTAGGCACTTTCTATCCGTGGCTGTCAAACTGGCGTACCACACCGTGATGCAGTATGAAAGGACACTTTCTATTGTGGACCGGTAGAAGGAGATCATCAAATGTTGGTTGACATTGTTCTTTCGCAATACTCTGAGGAAGTGGAGTCTCTGTTGGGCTTTCTTAACCACTTGGGTTGTATTGATTTTCCAAGTAAGATCTTCACTGAGATAAACTCCAAGGAATTTAAATGAAGAGACTCTCTCCACACAGCCCTCCCTGATGTACAGTGGGGCTAGTTCTCCTCTCTTTCCCCGAAAATCCAACACCATAGATAGATGGATAGATAGATAGATACAGTGTTTTTTTCTGGGGGTACGCATACCCCTAAACATTTTGTGAATCTAAGTTTGGCCTCATTGAGGGGCAGTATTTCAATATGAGTAGGAAAATGAGAGTACCCCTAAACATTTTTTAAGGGGGGAAAAAAGCACTAGACAGACAGACAGACAGACACACACACACACACACGATTAAACTTGTTATGGGCTATCTTAGGTATACTTTTTTTTTTTTTTACTCTCAACGATGGTTTGGGTTTTTCCCCTGGTAAAACTGCCATCAACCAGTGAAATGAATGTTTGTATAGAGACTCTTGACATGGTTGACCTGCGTCTGGCCAAGTGCCTCATTATTTATGTTTTCCTGTCTTTCTCTTTGAACCTATAGGTAGTAACTCCAGTCAGGTCAGGACAAGGTTATGTTTATGAGTTCCCTACCAAATACCAGAAGGATACCTATGACATCCCACCGATTCGTCCTCTCCAAGGGGTAAGTACCAATAAAGCTGTCAATGGCCACTGAAATTAATCTGCATCTGATGTCTTGGCATTTTGTCTATTTCCTAAGTGTAGATCAGGTTTACTCATTCCAGATTTTTTTAAATCTCTGACCAGATTGCCTTTCCCACTTTCTAGATGGCCCCAGAGTTTAATGAATACACTGCATGTGACTCAAAAATAGAAAATCTACATCTGTTTTCTAAGGGAATAATCTATTCAAGTGGCACACAGAATACCTGAAAGCAAAAAGCAGTCTGTTGTGTGTTTCCCCCCCCAAATGCTGTTTCTCAGTTCAAATGTTTCCCTCCCCTCCATATAAGAAATATTGGTCCCTTGAATATAAGTACAAATAGCTTACCTAGACTTGCATACTATAAGAAAATAGAGCATACTTTCAGGGTTTGTTAGCTTGTTTTCACTCTGAGGTTATCCTGGCACAAAGACTGTGTCTCCCAGTATGCCCTGGGGCATCTCAGGGGGTTCTGGATAGATCGATGGGTTAGAGCGTAGTGCTGATAATGCCAAGGTCGCAGGTTCGATCCCCACATGGGACAGCCACATATTCCTGCATTGCGGGGGGTTGGACGAGATGATCCTCAGGGCCCCCTCCCATTTTGCACAGGGACTTGTGCATAGTTTCCAGTGTAACAAATACCCCTTGAAATTGATTTGTGCTCCAGGCAGCAGCCTACTTGTTGTATGATGGAGCCCTGCCTTTCTACTGCATGTATGGCTGGTGTCCTGCTTAGACATTTCAGAAAGTCTTGCTGATCTCCTTTGCTTCGTGCCATGTTATATTGGGACTGGCAAAGAATGAAAGCATGGCTGTCATGTGCTAGGGGGACCCGCACGAGCGCAAAATATCTGGGCGAGGAATTGCTCATTTCTGTCATGCATGTAGACGTTCCTCACTGGCTAGGAGTTCAGCAACATGGGCCTTCCCCATGAGCACACCGCCTGACGTTGGCGGAGCAATCTTTGCAAAGAGCAAGCACCCAAGAGAGAGGGGAAAATACCCAACTCAGCCCTTCCTGCTCCACATCTAAGGTCCAGGGGGACTGTAAATGGCACACATATGTGCTGATCTCAGTGGAACAGAGCAGGGAGGGATAGTGGGGCGGGAGAGTTAATTCACACCTCATGAAAATTGTTAGGGATTAGGCATCAATTACCATCAGCAGCTGCGTTCATACTTCAGTGGAGAAGGAGCAGGGCTGCCGCTCTGAGATAAATCACAAGTGTCAAAGCTGCAGGAGGATCGAGCCCCATGTCAGAGGCCTTTTCCTGTAGATCTCTTTCCTATGGTCATAGTCAGTTTATTTCTACAGCACATTTTCCACAAATGCACATATGCTTAAAGCAAAAAGTAAGCAGACTACAGTAATAATAGTACACAACAATGATGTTAGAATATTATTATTATTATTATTATTATTATTATTATTATTATTATTATTATTTTCAGTGCTATTTTTCTAGAAAAAGAGGTGCTGGAACTCACCATGAACACCTCCCTTGTTCTCTTAGAATGTCAATGGCGCCCACCTGAGAGCTGCCAGAACTGAGTTGTAGCAAGTTCCAGCTGAAAAAAAGCCCTGATTATCACACTTACATCCCATTCTTCTTCCAAGGTGATCAAGGTGGCATACGTGGTTCCTCCCCACTCCCCATTTTACCCTTACTACAACCCTGTGAGGTAGGCCAGGCTGAGAAGCAGCGACTGGCCCAAGGTCTCCCAGTGAGCTTCAAAGACGACTGGTTGATTTGAACCTTGGTCTTCCAGGTTACTGTCAGACATTTTCACCACTGTGCTACAGAGAATGGAAGTTGATGTTGGAATTTGGACATAAGGTGTTTCCCAGGAGGGGGAAGTGCATTCACGAGGTACAGGTATATAGTCTGAGGCTGCTCCTCAATGCCAGGTTGTCAGCTGAATCCCAGGTGTCTTCAGCAGTGCAGGGTGCCAATGCCTCATTCATCAGCTACAGCTGTTTCTGGACTTAGATAAGCTGGCTGCAGTGATCTATGCTCTTAATAACCTGCAATTGGACTGCTGGAATGTTCCCTACATGGGGCTAATCCATCTTCTTAGCCACCCAAATCAAGCTGCATAGTACCAAGGTGGGTCAAGTTATTTGGGGGGCCAGAAAAAAGGATACACACACACACCCCCCCAAGTGTCTCTCCCTGGCAGTAAAATATATAATAATAAATTGCTTTTATAATAAATGGTTATTTATGGCCCTTTCATCACCACCCAAAATCAGCTGCCCGAGGCGACCCGCCTAACAGTGAAGGCCAGCCCTGCTAATGTACAAATTAAAATTTAACAAGCCACTGGAGCTCAAATGTTAAATTGCAGGACTTCTAACAAAATACACAGCTTGTCATGAAAGTGGGCCTCCTTCCTGAAGGACTGGAAAGTAGCCAAGGTAACCTCAATTAAAAAAGGGGGGAGGGGAATCCAAAGGGAAGCTGAACAATTAACGACTCGTTATGTAAGCCTTTGATGGCTTTACAAGGGGCGTAGGGAAATTCATGGAGGGTAGTTTTAATGGCCATTGATAGACCCAACAGTATAATCCTGTACATGTCTACTAAGAAGTCCCATTGGTTCAGTGTAAGTTGGCACAGGATATCAGCCTAAATGGAACTGCATGTTCAGGAGCTGTATGCCACTGAATAGCAGTACTGTAGTTGGGCAGCGAGTCCAGGGCAATTGCCATCATATCTTCTTTGAGGGGGGCTCTCCGATGGGCAACTAATCCCAAGTTTCCAAATCCTTTTGAAAGCAGGATGCTAGCCTAGACAGTGGGGGTTGATCAGTGGGGGCTCATCTTAAGTCCATGTTCTGAAATGTCTCTCGTACACATTTCTCTTCTACTGATCTGGAATCTGTCAAAACAATTCCAAATGCTACTAAAACCACATTTGATAGTGATTGTGATAAGTTGGTTGGACCAATGGTCTGACTTGGGAGTTAATCCAGCCACTCACTGGACCACTTGTTACTTATTAGCTTGATCCTACCTCACAGGGTTGTTGTGAAGAGTGAAGCCGCCATGAGCTCCTTGGAGAAAAGTCGGGATAGAGATGTAATGAATAAATAAACATGACCCCAGTCCTTCAAAAAACATATTTCCAAAATACATTTGCTCTTTTCCAAAACTGGAAAACCGGTCCTTTAGGAAAGCATGAAAGTGGTCTGGAGATGTCTTGGCATGTCACCATTGTTGGTTGTTGTTTTTTAAACCCTAAGCAACAGCAAGTAAAACCCCAAACCTCATCCTGTTTGTTACAGAAGTAATTCCCAAGCAAAGGGGCAGGGTGGGGTTGGATTGATTTGAAATGGCTGTGGGTCCCTATGGTGCTTTCCCCCGTTTGTGTTAACGCAGCTCTTCTCTCCTAAGATTTACGACGTCCCCCCTGCATCATTTAAAGGCCCCGCACATGCCGCCCAGATGGGGAACGTGGAACCTCAAGGGGTCTACGATGTGCCTCCTGCAAAAGGCGTAAGTCTATTCCTCCTCCATTGAAAGCAAACGTGTAATTTCATGCCGTGTCGAAGGCATGTTTGAACAAAAAAAGGACATTTTGCATTTTACGGAAGGCGGGAGAGAAAAAGAAGAAGCAGGGAACGCTTTGAACTCTCTAGCCCTTTCAACATTCCCCTCAAGCTTGCAGCTCGCTTATTTATTTAAAATCGTGATAAAGATAAACTTCAGAGTGTAATTGCTAGCTTTACGTAAGGCATTCTTGTAATTAGAGTTTTGAAAAATCAACACTCGTGCATTTGGATCTTTCTGCTTCACCTGAGAGGAGTTCATCCGTGTTGCTTCATTGGTTTCCCAGTTGCTTCGTTGGTTTCTCTGTGGCTCTGACTGCCTGGTGCACCCGTCCCCGTGGAAGTTTCCCATCAGGGCACACATTCACGCACAATCTGCTCATGCGATCTTCCCTTCTGCAAGACGCTGCATAACAGGCTTTGCCACAGAGTGCCACAGTCATAGGAGCCCTGGAATCTGACTTACATTGTGAAAGCTGAGATAGCTCTGTCGGTAGAGCATGAGACTCTTAATCTCAGGACCGTGGGTTTGAGCCCCACATTGGGCAAAAGGTTCCTGCATTACAGGGGGTAGGGCTAGATGACCCCTGTGGTCCCTTCCAACTCTACAATTCTATGAGTCAAACCGCGAGTCCATCTTACCTCAGTAATGCATTGACTGGCAGGCTCTCCAGGGTTTCAAGGAAGAGACTTTTCCCATCCCAAGTAAAGCAGGTGCAGTTTCGCTATGGTGTGAACAGGGGATGGAGAGGGTGTTAACACTGGGTCATGGAATCATAGAATTTTAGAGTTGGAAGGGACCCAAGGGTCATCTAGTCCAACCCCCTGCAATGCAGAAATCTCAGCTAAAGCTTCCTTGACAGGTGGCCATCAAACCCCTGCCTAAAAACATCCAAGGAAGGAGAGTCATCCCAAGCTACATTGTTCCTTTTTTTGGAGACATGGTGGGTCTCTTGGCCATTCCCGAACTTCCTTCCTGTTGGTGCTGCAGCATTGGGGAGTGAAGACATCAGCTAAAAACACAATATAGTGCTTAACACAGCTACTGATAAACCATCTGGGTAAGGTGGGTTACTTTCCATGGTGTCACCAACCTTCCCTGGGCATTGAGGAGCAATTACATCATGTGTCTGGCCCAACCTGGTGTTACTGAGGGTGGCATGAGCTGTGACCATGCTGATCCAGAGATCACAACACCGTAGCCGAGCATGCATTCACCTTCTCGGGAATTATGTTGACCTGCCTCAATGTCTTAGATGTCTTCATGAATATTAATCACAGGCCTCACGGTATGGAGGCGATGCCTTTTTGCAGCTCATGGCTTTTCCCCACTTTCATGTTCCAGATCTACTCCGTCCCACCTTTGGGGTGCAGAGATGCCGCAGATCCCAGGGAGCGCTCACCCGACTCGGCCACTTGCGTGAAGCATGAGGCGAGGCCAGAAGGTGTGTACGACGTCCCGCCTCCCATGGCCAAAGGAGCTGCAAAGGAAACCGGGCAGAAATGCGTTTCCAGCCTGCCTGCCCCTTCCGACCTCCCTCCCCACCAGCAAGGCCTGTACGATGTCCCAGTGAGCCACCAAACCCCGTTTGCTGGGCAGCAGATAGCTCCCCAGATGGACGTCTATGACACCCCCAGAGGAGTCCCGTTCCCCGGACAGCTCTTGGGATTTGGGGATGGTGAAGTCAAAGAGGGTGTGTACGATGTGCCTCCGCAGGTGACACAGGACACTAAAAGGCTGCAGGACGTGACGGATGGGATGAACAGGCTGTCCTTTTCTAGTACAGGGAGCACCAGGAGCAACATGTCCACATCTTCCACAACGTCAAAAGAATCGTCCTTTTCAGCCACCCCAGAGAAGGACAAGAGATTAGCGCTGGATCCCGACGCGGCCATAGAGAGACTCTACAGGCATCAGAGCACAGTAGAGACCACGGTCTCCAGCTTAATGGCCTTTGTCAACTCCGACTGGCGGTCTTACGAGTACATGGAGAAGCACATCAACAAGATCCACGCGGCCGTCGAGAAGGTGGAGCAGTCCCTGGTCGATTACCTTCATTTTGCCAAAGGAGCTGCGGCCAACGCGTCCTTCCTCTCTGAGCTCAGCCTCTACAACAAGATGAGGAGGGAGCTGCAGAGGCTGGAAGATTCGCACCAGATTTTAACCCAGACTAGCCACGACCTCAGCAGCTGCAGCTGGTCCTTGAACGTCCTGGCTGTCAACAAGGTCCAGAACAAATGCGACGACCTGGACCGCTTTGTGATGGTGGCGAGGACGATCCCGGACGATG
Organism: Darevskia mixta; assembly: GCA_034641385.1. Lineage (NCBI taxonomy): Eukaryota > Metazoa > Chordata > Lepidosauria > Squamata > Lacertidae > Darevskia > Darevskia mixta. The sequence goes on from JAWWNH010000011.1 coordinate 23,042,400, forward strand.
CTAAGCAGCTCACCACCAGCATCAGCCTCAACGCCGAGGTGCTCTTCAAGCAAGGGCCGAGTGGCTCTTATTTGAAGAACGCGTCGGAGATTGCAGATTACGTGTATGACAGCCCTCAGGCCCAGACGCTGCACCCTGGAGAGAAGAGCCAGGGCCATTGTGCTTCTTTGTCACCACTCCTTTCCAAAGACCAGCATTGCCAGTGCAGCAGCAGCAGCAGCGATGGCTCGGAGAAGAGCTGGATGGATGACTACGACTACGTGCACTTGCAGGTGAGTACTGCTTCGCTGGATTAAGCCAGGTTTGGGGAAGGGCCGTAGCTCAGTGGAAGAGCACCTGTTTTGCATGCCAAAGGTCCCAGGTTCCAGCTTCTCCTGGTAGGGTTAGGAGAGACCCCCTGCCTGAGATCCTGGTGGGCTGCTGCCAGTCAGTGTACAGTGGTCCGACAGCAGGTTCCTGTGCTCAGCATCCTGCTTTCAGTAGGGACCAGCCAAATGCTTTTGGGAAGCGGCTGACAAGCAGGGCAGGAAGGCAACAGCCCACCTTTGTCTCCCAGGAACTGCTGTTCAGAGCTATACTGCCATGAAACATGGATGTTCCTTTGAATTAGAATGAATATTAGCAATAATGGATATCTGTTGGCCCATTTTCCATGAATCCATTTAAATTTCCCTTTAAAGCCGTTAATAATAATAATAATAATAATAATAATAATAATAATAATAATAAAATAATTTATTATTTATACCCCGTCCATCTGGCTGGGTTTCCCCAGCCACTCTGGGTGGCTCCCAACAAAATATTAAAAATGCGATAAAACATCAAACATGAAAAACTTCCCTAAATGCCTTCAGACGTCTTCTAAAAGTCAGATAGTCTCCGCAGATGCGATTTCTGGTGTCACGGAAGCGAGTCCCCACGCTACGCTACGCCGGTTTAGCGCAGTGCATGGGGACTCACCAAGCAGGTGGCTTGGTTCGGGGGCAGCTCGTGGGCTGGTTAAGCAACCCTCGTGGGCCGCTTGTGGCCCATGGGCCTTAGGTTTCTGACCCCTGCGGAAGATCTTGCCCCTACGAGGCAGATGTGGAGCCTGAAGGTCCCCAGCTTCTCACTGTTGTCTAAGTCTCCTCCCCCCCCCCCGGCTCCTTTCCAAGCAATCTGAGACTCCATCACTGTGCTAGTCTTTGCTCCTCCTTCTTCGGGCCGCTTCTGGCTTCAAGTGCTGCAGGGGAAGGTGGAAATCCCTCACACTGGCACCCATTTTCTGGACAGCAGCTCACCCCAGGGTATGATGTCTCAGTTGTAGGCTGTTTGCCCCATCTCCTACCAATGGCTACTAGTCACAGTGCCTGTGTTCTGCCTCTGAATGCCAGTAGGTAGGAATCACATGGGGGGGGGGGGGAGAAGAGTGTTGTTGCTCTTATTAGGATCATTTCACATGGTGAGCTCTCTCTGTTCTTGTATCCCTTCCTTCTCCTCAATGATAACAACTGGAGCGAGAACATAACGAAATACGCTCCTGGCTGGTTGTCGTCTCAAGAGATGCACATGCGTGACATGGCTTTCTTTGTTTTGTTTCTTAAATGTTATCCAATCAGGGGAAGGAAGAGTTTGAAAGGCAACAGAAAGAGCTTCTAGAGAAGGAAAATATCATCAAGCAGAGCAAGATGCAGCTGGAGCATCACCAGGTAAGAGTTTGTGGAAGCACCAAAACAGCAAAAGAGGAAAAGTCACAAAATGCCACTGAATGGAGAATTTATGGCACTGTCTCTTTAAACCACGTGGCCAGCTGGCAGGGGGCAGGAGGAGTTGTCCTCTTTTTAGAACACACATTTCTTTATTATTTTTATTAAGCATGCAAAATGTACTAAGCCCCTGAAAGCACATTAAAAGCATGGCATCTCTTCCCACAGGCTTAATAGACAAAGCACAAAATGTTTTTTTTTAATGTGCTTGTGCACACCTCCGGATTCGCCCAAGCTTGCAGCTACTCTTGTTTTCCTGTTACCCTATTTTGTCCTCAATCCTGTTGGTACTTAATAGAATAGAATAGAATAGAATATATTTTATTGTCATTGTCCCCTTAGGGGACAATGAAATTACTTGGCTGCTCCATCCACCCAGATAGGGCACTCCACGCAAAGACAAAACAACTACAAAAACACTGATTAAAACCATACACACTGATTAAAACCATACAATGATAAAACATAACAGGTAAGATTAGATGACTTCAGAGTCCAGGCTTCCCATTCAAGGCCGCGATCGCTCTGGAGAAGAAGCTGTTTCTAAGACGGCTTGTTCTTGTTGTCATCGTCCTGTATCTCTTTTTTTTTTTTTTTTAAATAATTTTTATTAAATTTTACAACAAATAGTAACACACATAAAACACACAAATCACACATAAAACAAATACATAACAATACACAATAGAATAAATTCTGAACGTATCCTGTTTCTTGACTTATTAAGTGGACTTCCCCTGTCTCTCTCCACCACGTTTCTTATTGCTAATATATGTTCACAGGTACTTATCATTATCTTTCTTTATCAATAATTAACTCTATTACATCAAATCTTATTCTTAATTATTTAATTCCTTATCTTAAACTTATGTTCTATCTTAAACTATGCTTAACAATAAATTTTCCAACAACTCTTATATTATACTTAGCTATAAAAATACCATCTAACTTCAACTTTATCTAATTACTAATTTTGCAACACTTGTTAATATACATCTTAAATTTCTTCCATTCTTGTTCAGTCGCCTCTTCCCTCTGGTCTCGGAGTCTCGAGGTCAGCTCAGCAAGTTCCATATAGTCCATCATTTTCATCTGCCATTCTTCTAATTTTGGTAATTCTTTCGTTTTCCAGTATTTAGCAATCAAGATTCTAGCTGCTGTGGTGGCATACATAAAGAAAGTGTGGTCTACCCTGGGTATTTCTTGGTTGACCATTCCAAGCAGGAATGCCTCTGGTTTCTTGATAAATGTGTTTTTCAACACCTTTTTAATTTCATTATAGATAGTCTCCCAAAAGGCACTCGTGTTCGGGCAGGTCCACCACATATGATAAAAAGTTCCATCTGCCTTTCCACACTTCCAACATTTATTGTCATGCAAATGATAGATTTTTGCTAGCTTGACTGGGGTTAAATACCATCTGTATATCATTTTCATTATATTCTCTTTCAACAAAGTACATGCTGTAAAGTTAATACCTTTTCTCCATAACCTTTCCCAGTCAGCCATCATAATATTGTGTCCCACATCTCTGGCCCACTCTATCATTGCCGATTTAACCAACTCATCCTGTGTATGCCATTCGAGCAGCAATTGGTACATTCTGGATAAATTTTGAGTTTTTGGCTCTAACAGCTCCGTTTCCAATCTCGACTTTTCCAACTGAAAGCCAAGTTTTTTGTCCAATTTAAAAAGTTCATTAATCTGATGATACTGCAACCAATTCATAACTTTATCTCTCAATTGTTCATAGGGTTTCAACCTGACGCTTTCTTCTTCTTGCACAAGAATGTCCATGTATCTAGGCCAATTTCCTCTCGAGTTAGGTCTTTTATCAGCTTTTGCTTCTAATGGTGATAGCCATCTGGGTGTCTTCTTTTCTAACAAATCTTTATATTTCATCCACACTCTAAACAATGCTTTTCTAATCAAATGCTGTTTAAAGCCCCTGTGAACCTTGATTTTTTCATACCATAAATATGCATGCCATCCAAACCCATTGTCACATCCTTCCAGGTCTAGCATATCAGTATCTTCTAAAAGGAACCATTCCTTCAGCCAGCAGAAGGCTGCAGCTTCAAAATATATACTCAATTCTGGCAGGGAAAAGCCCCCTCTTTTCTTATCATCTGTTAAAATCTTAAACTTAATTCTGGGTTTTTTTCCCTGCCATACAAATTTAGAAATAACCTTCTGCCAGTTTTGGAAAGGCTCCATTTTATCCACTATTGGTAATGCCTGGAACAAAAAAAGTAATTTAGGCAATACATTCATCTTAATCACAGCAATTCGGCCCAACAGGGATAATTTCAATCTAGACCAAATTTCCAAATCTCTCTTGATTTCAGACCAAACTTTTTCATAATTATTTTTATATAAATTTGAATTTTTTGCAGTCATATTCACACCTAGATACTTAACTTTCTTAGCAAATGTTAGTCCTGTTTTTGCCTGTATACTCTCTTTTTCTTCCTGTGTCAGGTTTTTCCCTAGAACTTTAGTCTTGGCTTTATTCAATTTAAAACCAGCTACCTGTCCAAAGTCTTGTATAATGTCCAGTGCCCTAACTGCACTGGATTCAGGTTCCCCCAGGGTCAACACCAGATCATCCGCAAAGGCTTTAAGCTTGTATTCCTTGGCTCCCACTCTCACCCCCCTAACCTTTTCATCTTTTCTAAGCATGTTCAAAAGGACTTCCAGGACCGTTATAAACAATAATGGGGACAATGGGCACCCTTGTCTTGTTCCTTTTTCAATCCAAATTTCTTCTGAGACTACATTGTTCGCTATTATCTTAGCTTTTTGTTCAGTATATATTGCTTCCAAACCATTCAAGAAACCCCCTCCCGCCTCCATTTTTTCAAAAATTTTCTTCATGAAACTCCAAGAGATATTGTCAAAGGCCTTTTCCGCATCAATAAACATTAAAATCACTTTTGTATTTATTTCTGGTTCCAACTTTTCTAGAATATCCACAATGTTTCTTATGTTACCATTTAAATGTCTTTCTGGCAAAAAGCCAGCTTGATCTTTGTGGATAATCTCCATTAATAATTTCTTCAATCTGCTGGCCATTATATTTGCAAAAATTTTGTAATCCACATTAAGGAGGGAGATTGGTCTGTAATTTTTCATCTGTGTAGTGTCAGTATCTTGTTTAGGTATTAAAGTTATATATGCATCCTTCCAAGATTCGGGTGCCTTGCTTCCCTTCAGAATTTCGTTGCAAACGTCCATCAAAGGCTGTATTAGCCAGTCCTTTAATTCTTTATAATATTTTGCAGAGAGTCCATCCGGTCCAGGTGCCTTTTCTAATTTCATCTGTCCAATCGCTGATTCTATTTCAGATCTTGTTATGGGATGATTGAGTAGGGCCTTTCTTTCCTCTGGGATTTTTTGCAAACCGTTTTCTTTTATAAACTGCTCTATCGAATTTTGATTATGATTACTTTCTTTATACAGCTTTTTATAAAATTTCTGAAAATTTTTCCTGATCTCCGCAGGGTTCTCCACGATTCTTCCATCAATTATCAAGCTCGTTATTGTATTTTGTTTCTGTCTCCTCTTCAGTTGCCACGCCAGCAACTTGCCACATTTATTTGCAGATTCAAAAGATCTTTGGTTCATCATTTTAACCTTCCACTCTATCTCTTGGTTGGTAAGCTGAGAAAATTCCGCCTGCAAATATTTAATTTCTTTCTGCAATTGTATGTTCTTAGGCGTTATCCTCAGCTTCCTTTCCTTTTCCTTGAGTTGCTGAAGTATTGCTTCCTTTTTCTCATTTTGTATCTTTTTTCTTATTGCCTTTTGCTGAATCAGGAAACCTCTCATCACAGCCTTACTTGCATCCCATATGACCCTTTTCTCCACTGTTGTGTTCAAGTTTAACTCAAAATAGTCTTTCAGGGTCTTATGGGCCTTCTCGCATATCTTCCCGTTCCTGAACAGCGAGTCATCCATTCTCCACCGAGGGGAACCCTGTGTTGTCAGTCTTAAATCCAGCTGTACTGCATTATGGTCAGAGCAGGTTCTTGGATGTATTTCAGCTTTGAGTATCCTGGGAGACAACTCCCTTGATACCCATATCATATCGATTCTGCTCCAAGCACCCATTGCCTCTGATTGGAATGTGGCTTCGGTGTCTGTTGGGTGTTTTATTCTCCATCCGTCTATCCAATCCAGGTTTTCTGACATCTCAAAAAAGGTCTTTGGTAGCCTCCCATCATTTGTAAATTTTACTCTTTGTGATCTATCCATCAATGTGGAGGCCACAGCGTTAAAGTCTCCTAAAGCCACCATTTTATAATCCATATAGTCCAGCAATTTGTCATGAAGCTCCTTATAAAAGTCCGATTTACTATCATTCGGTGCATAAATTCCCAAAATCAAAATTTTTTCGCCTTGCACAGTTATTTGAATAGCAACAAACCTTCCCTCCTGGTCCTTGAAAAGTAATTTTGGATCATATTTCTCCTTGGCATAGATTACAACTCCTCTTTTCTTAACTTTAGCTGATGAAATAAATTCTTGGCCCAACTTTTTATTTTGCAGAACTCTTCGATGTAATCTTGTAACGTGTGTTTCTTGTAAGCATATCAAATCCAAATTTTGCTTAATCAGATTGTGGAACACACGATTTCTCTTAGGTTTGATGTTCAAACCTCTTACGTTAAGTGTCAGTAATTTGAGGGCCATCTTACTTTATTTTGCTGCTCCTCCTCCTGCTCCTAGGGGATGATTGAAGCCTGGTCCTCCGCCTGATGGTAAATCCGGTGATGGTATCGTCATCGTCCTGTATCTCCGTCCCGATGGCAAAAGTTCAAAGAGACGGTGACCAGGGTGCGATGGATCTTTCACTATGTCCAGTGCCTTTCTGTGGCACCTCATGGCATAAATCTGCTCTAAGGTGGAGAGCGAGCAGCTTGCTATTAGAGGGAATGGCACTTTGAAAAAACGTGGCATTGACTCTGCTGTTTGCTTTTCAGCTGAATCAGTTCCAGTGGCTGGAACAAGAAATCACGAAGCCCGTGGAAAACGACATCTCAAAATGGAAGCCGCCTCAAGGTCTTCACCCTGTGAACAGCCCAATGGCCTCTCAGGAAAGGCAGCTGCTTTTGTTTTATGCGGACCAGTGTGAGACTCACTTCATCTCCCTTTTAAACGCCATCGATGCATTCTTCAGCTGCATTAGTGCTGCGCAGCCACCGAGGATCTTTGTTGCGCATAGCAAGTTCGTCATCTTAAGTGCTCACAAGCTGGTGTTCATTGGGGACACCCTCACTAGGCAGTTGACCACTCAGGAAATACGCAACAGTATAATGAACTCCAGCAACCAGCTTTGCGAATTGCTTAAAAGCATCGTCATGTCCACCAAGGTGGCTGCCCTGAATTATCCCAGCACAGCATCCTTGCAAGACATGGTGGACCGGGTGACGGAACTCTCCCATTATGCGCAGTCATTCAAACGCTCTTTGGTACATATGGCATCTTACTGAGGCACACAAAATGGACAGAATCCAATGCAGAATAATGCCTAAAAAATAAAAGAACTGGAAATGTTTTCTATACTATGTACAAAAATGAAACTTGATCATTTTATTTTATTTTTTTCTAGAAGTTTTATACTAAATATTTTTAATTCATTTTATGGATTAGAAATTATAAAGGGTTTCGGCAATCTCAGCCTGTTTCTTTTATCATTTTAAATACAGTATACATATATAAATATAAAGTGATACTCTGCATGTATGTATATGTTGCAACATTCCATAAAGTTCATTAAGTAAGCACCTTAACAAAAGCATCCGTCAGTTTTATGGTGTATATGTGGCCTGGGTTTTTCAGGATATCCATGAACCGGATACTATTTTTGCCTCTTGGGGGCTATAGTGTATATTGTATTTTATTGTAGCCTAATTATGTCTTGGCATAGGTTGCTACTAAATAAACGATGCCCTCTTACACTGAAGTCCTGCACATTTCTTTGGAAGCAAAACTCATTTCTCTTTGCCAAGCTATGAAATTCACTCCCACAAGAGGTAGTGATGGCCACAACTTGGAATGGCATTAAAATAAGATAAGACTAATTCACGGAGGATAAGGCAATCTGTGGTTACTATCCATGATTGATTACATTGTGGTTCCACTGTCAGAGGGAGTGTGCCTCTGAATACAAGATACAGTGGTACCTCTGGTTACGAACTTAATTCGTTCCGGAGGTCCTTTCTTAACCTGAAACTGTTAACCTGAGGTACCACTTTAGCTAATGGGGCCTCCTCCTGCTGCTGCCGCGCGATCTCTGTTCTCATCCTGAGGTAAAGTTCTTAACCCGAGGTACTACTTCCGGGTTAACGGAGTCTGTAACCTGAAGTGTTTGTAACCCGAGGTAACACTGTACTGCAAACCACAGAAGGGGAGGACGCAGTTGTGCTCAAGTCCTATTTGCTGGTATCTCATAGGCATCTTGTTGACCTGACAAAAGGATGCTGGACTAGATTGCCTCATTCTTTGAAATGAGCATGCACAGGACAACAGGACAGCAGCCTTAATTGCTGTCTTATGAGTGGTATGAATTGTTTCTCTTACAAGAAACAACCAATTAGCAATACAGGATGGGTGGTGGTGAAAATATCATGTCCTCAGAGACAAGCCTCTCTTGTGTCGTACCTCTGTTTAATGGTAAATCTGTAGTTCCTCAAAACTGGACAAGTTTTATGTGTCTGTCATTCACTTGCATTTGCAAACTGATAATAGTTGCTAAATTGCTGTGGTTCTTATGTAGCCTCGGGGGTACTTGTTCAGAATGCCAATGGATGCCTCCGATACATGGAGATAAGTTTTTCAGCGGTATAACCTTGCACTAAATTGCAGAGCAGTTCAAAGGTGTTCAGCAATGCAGCTGTCTCACCACATCAAAGCTTACCTATGCTATACAGTTCTCTGGGCAATGATGACTAAACAAAACTAAATGCATGGCAATTCTTGCCCTTGCAAGATGGTTTTCCGCACGTGCATAAATTCCTCTGGATTGGAACCACAATGTAGTTCAGATAAAGAACCTCAGCCTTCCATATTTAAAATACGAGTCTCTTTCACAGAAATGCAGCTCTGGTGCTGCATAAACAGCTATAACTAGCCACATGATCAAATGACAACTTTGGATGTTACAGGAATGCCACCAAAATGTTATAGAAATGTCTTGTGCACATCCCTAGTGCAAGTGTTCTTTTTAGATGTAGCAAAGAAATGTGTTTGGCCACATGCACAAATCATGCAACTGGTACTAGTGTTTCCATTAATGTCCAAAGACGCACATTGTGGGATGGGGTTAAACAACTAGGAGCCACACAGTAAGTGCTTAAGGGAATACTAAGCAAGACTAGAAACTCTGATCAGCCTGTAATATGTAGCCTTTGGCATTATATACAATGCAAACATACACCGGCCATAATCCAGTGGTATAGAATATGTTGCATACAGGAGAACCTAGATTCAGTCCCCGGTATCTACTGTTATAGGTTCTCAGATAGAGATGCTAGAATTTTGTCTGAGACTCTGGACCGCTACTTACATCGAAGTGCTCGGCTAGATGGTCTACTGGTCATATGATACAAGGCAAATTCTTATATCTGGAGAAGAACACCAGACTTTTTTTTGTAAAGTTTTTTTTTTAACTATTTCATTTTCTAATGTACAATTTATAATGAACATTTATAATGACAGAGAAAATTAAAAGATGGGGAAAAACCATAAAATGGACACGTAGAGTGAGTAGTTGCATGAGTTTAAATAACAAAGCCCATCTTAAAAATGGTGGTTCCATTGTGTATGTCACGCCAAATCACATAAAAAGTATCTGGAGGTTCTAGTCCTTGTTGAAATATCAAATTATGCATAATTTTCTCTATTAGAGCTATATTCCAGAGTGAGTGCTACCAAGCGTCCAGTGTAATATTTTGGGCTGTTTTCTGTTGAGCTGCAATTACTCTTTGTGCTGCCAAGATCATATATAAGACCAATTCTTTTGAACCATGTGAGACTTTTTGATAAGGCAATCGTGTAGCAAGTCCTGACTGAGATCTCTTGTTAATGAAAAGGGAGAGAGAGAGAGAGATGGATGCTGTAACTATCTTGTTTCACACAAACTCACCTCTTACAATTGTAGATGCCATATAACTGTGGAGTCAGTAGCAGTGAGGATTAAAGGACAGGTGTACAGGCCATGGCCCATCATGATTGAAAGCTGCCTGGCTTTCTGTGTCTGTTGCTCTATGATCATTTCAGCTAAGCTATCCCGCGAGTCTGCAATATTCTTGCACCGCCTGCCTAGCCAGCAGGTTGCCGTTGGCTAAACGTTATTTACAATCCGGTGATAGCTAGTCTACTTAAAATAAGGTCTTTCCTGCACACGGCATGCTTGGTATTATCACAGTCTGTGTCTTTACATGCTTCTCTTTAATACCCAAGAAACGACTGCTCTTCTTTCTCATGCTACAACAATTAACATCAACAGAGAACATTTATTTGACTACCTTCCTTGAACGAAGATTGACTGATGGGGGCCATGAAAGCATTTTTTGCTGTTGCTCTGCACTTCTGTAACTTCTCTCCTTTCCCAGAAGATTACAGGGTTGGCAGAAAATGCTACCTGACAATCCCAGCGTATCTCTCTCTTTTGTTTCAGGAAAAGCAAGCTGCTAGCCCTTATGTTAGGGAACACAGGCTTGAAAGTACTTGTACAATTGCTAATGAAATCTCCAAAGCCCCAACAGAGTCCTTTTCTGTTTTTTTCTAGTAGTCAGATGGCAGGACTTGCCCTTCTCCAATGACTAGGAACAGTATGATAAGCAGTTCTTTCTTTCTAGAAAAATAGGTGCCGGTACTCACCATGAAGTTGTTACAGTAAATGCCACACTTTTTAACAACAAAAAGAGGTGCCAGTACTGCATATCCTTGAGTACCCCCTGAAACGCCCCCCCCTGCTAATTATAAGGATGTAATCCTATATCTAGCTACCTGGAAGAAAATCCTGCTGAAGTTAATGCAATTTTCTTCTGAGTAGACATGTAAAAGAATGCCCTGCAAATAATGCAAAAGGAGCAAAGAATTAACACAGGTCCCAGCTCTGTTTTCAGGCGACAGACAAGCTGGTATTGATTGCTTTTTACCAAATCTTAGTTCATTTTATGTGGCATAGTTTTTACCTGAATTTAACGGGGGCGAAATTACTTTGGGGGCCTTGAGATACAGGCTTTAAATACCAAATATGTTAATAGAACAGCATGCCCTCTTTGGAAGTATCTTGGAGAGCAGAAAGCAATTGAACATGGAGGGACATGATGTATTTTGAGAGGTCGTAGATATTGCTTTCCTGGGACCTTGATCTCGCGCATTAACGCTGAGAGAGCTCGAGATCCCCAGAAATAGCACCAGGCCTTAACATTGCACCTGGCATAAGTATTTAGAACTGCTCAGCTAAAGGAGATGGACTCACCTCCTGTTACCAGTAGAAGCATTTTAAAAAGGAAAAGGAAAAAAGCTAAATTCAAGTCTGTTGGAGGCACTTCTGGGGTTTTTTCTTCATGAAAATGCCCTTTCAGAACTTTGTGGTTCATGATTTGTTCTTTGTGCATCATGAATGTCCTACATAACAATGTTGTAAATTGCAATATATGAAGGGCGTGATCCAGCAAACTCTACCTGCAAAGTAAGCGCCTTTGAAATTTTAATGGGGTTTTAAGCATTCAGCTGCATGCCAGTTTCATCAATTTCAAGGTTGTGCTTTATTGTCTCATTTGAAGGACATATGAAGCCCAAGTCCTGTGGGAGTGCATTGCTTCCCATTGACTTCTGTGCGGAGGAGAACTTTCCACATGCATGGATATTCCCCTTTGCACATGTCGAATTTTCCTTGTTCTGAGACGCTTCTCACATTGGCCTCTGGACTTGCAGCCTATACTTGCTTCACAGCACCACCAGGAGCCATGGTCTCTCTTGTGCAGATGTGGAGGTATAGGTAGTCTCTGGCCATGATCTACAGTTGCACGTGTGCAAAACTCCCAGTCAGAGCACCAGAAATGTTCAGAGCCTCTTTCACCCTCCATAAATTGCGGTGGGAAAGCCCTCTTCCATGGCCCACATTGCTCACTGCTGGATTTCTCAAGCGATGCCTATATAAGGCAAATAAATTTCCTATTGCATTTGTTACCATGTAGAATAAAAATCACCATGTATGCAAAGAATGCTTTTAAAATAAAACTCTTTTGTGTTGACCAGTTTTATTGTCATCTCCCATTTTGTACAATATGTTTTCTCCAGATGGGGATCAGTCGTCCAAAAGAACAGCTACGTAGTGTTTTGTTTTCCTTTAGCTGGTATTATCAATAGATGCAGTGCTTTTAAAATAATGTACGCTGGAAAAAAAGCAGATCCCTGGCCCAAGGAGCACAGAAATGTAAAAGCCCTGCTAAATCAGACCAAAGTTCCATCTAGTCTAGCACCCTGTTCTCCCCAGATTCCTATGGGAAGCCTGCAAGGAGGACAGAAACACCACATTACTCTTTCCATCTGTGATTCCCAGCAGGTGATACCCAGAGGCATGTTGCCTCTGACACCGAATGTCATGCATGGCCATCATGGCTAAGCAGCCATCTAGCTCCAGTAGTGCAACAACTGTCGGTCACCAGGTGGAGGTTAACATCCCTCTGCATTGAAAGGTGCATCCAGTTAGCTCAACACTCCGTACTTCTGCTTTTGGCTCTCCTTCGCTAGATGAGAAGAACCCAAATTTCATTAGAGTGTGAGGCACCAAAGGAAGAGGGGGAAGTGAGAGGAAGCAGTAATGGGGGATATGGAAGTAAGTTTAGCTATACAAATTTCCAGGGATCCTTTCAATGATTATCCAGTTTCCTGAGGACAGATAAATGAGAAAATTACATTAACATGGAGGTTAGTACTTAGGGTTGCCCAACAAATTTGGGCAAAACTGAGAAAAGCTCAACAACTTTGGCCAAAAAAGTTAAAAGCTCAACAACTATTGGGTCCGGATTTCCACTTTTTGAAATATGGCAACCCTATTAGTACTGAAAGTTTCCTATTCATCAGAGTCTCCCAGGATTGAGCATATTCAACTATTCTGTGATCACATCATGCAAGCACAGAGTATGGAACTTGGTGCAGAAGTAATCCTTTCGAAAGTCTGAGCTTTCCTCTCTTTGTTAAAGACAAAAAGAACTTCAAGGACTTAAGGTTGCAGAGGCAGACATGAATGTTTGGCTCATGCCTGGTGAAATTACAGACACCAATGAAAAGGTGACTTGAGCAGGCTTCAAAGCTCAGGGTTCGAGTGACCTGCAGTCGTGCCTTACCCTGCACCATATAAATGATGCAAAATCTATGAAAACTTGCTTAGTTTAATCAGGACTCTGACTCCAACTCTTCATGCTCACAGCCTGGCGTAATACGAAAAGCTGCACAGAAGTCTTGTGGAGCTTGGAGGCAAATTTTGCAAGGAATCAAATCTCCTATCTTCTGCCGCCCTTAACTTTCCTGAGCTTTTAAAGGTCCAGAATCTGGACTGCACTGCATCTTTACTTGCTGAGAAAGGTCCCCAGACAGTAACTTTCCCCCCATTGTTCTTCTGTAGCAAAGCTTCCTTGCAAATATACTTCTACACGGTCAGCTTTATACTTAACCTGCAGTCTGAAGCAGATTTGTCTATGTTACAGCCATTTTTTGCAATGTGTCGTAAGCCAGGCACATCCTTTGTTAGGAAACTACAGCTGATACATTGCCATGGGGACAATATAGTTAGCTAATTGCTTCCTAGTAGAGGATCATTTTTGGAACTCCCTGAATAGGGGGAAAAAACAATTGGAGAACGGGGCTTACTTTCTTCCCAGTTAAGGATGATGTAATCTAGGCCTATGTGAAAAATGAACAAAAGGACAGAATTCAGTTTTGAGAGTTCCCTGTGAAGAGAGATTGATGATTAAACCACTCTGAGAACTGTACTAACAACTCTCAGCACCCTTAACAAGCTATAGCTCCTGGGATGACTGTGGTATCATAGCACTTCCAATGATTGGTGTGAATGCTTAAAAGGTAAAGGGACCCCTGACCATTAGGTCCAGTCGTGTCCGACTCTGGGGTTGCGGCGCTCATCTCACTTTACTGGCCGAGGCAGTCGGCGTACAGCTTCCAGGTCATGTGGCCAGCATGACTAAGCCGCTTCTTGCGAACCAGAGCAGCACACAGAAAAGCCATTTACCTTCCCGCCGGAGCGGTACCTATTTATTTACTTGCACTTGACATGCTTTTGAACTGCTAGGTGGACAGGAGCAGGGACCGAGTAACGGGAGCTCACCCCGTTGCGGGGATTCGAACCACCGACCTTCTGATCGGCAAGCCCTAGGCTCTGTGGTTTAACCCACAGTGCCACCGGCATCCCAAGTGTGAATGCTTACCCTCCAACATTTTCCCCCACCCATCTGACTGGGTTGTCCTAGTTACTCTGGAGGCTTCCAACATATATAAAATAATAATAAAATATTAAACATTTAAAAACTTCTCTATACAGGGCTGCCTTCAGATGGCTTGTGGGTTCGGATAACTCCATCCCCTCCAACATTCTCCGATGAAAATAGGGACGTCCTAAGGAAAAGTGGGACATATAGGGATCGAATCAGAAACTGGCACGGCTTCTGTAAATCTGGGACAGTCCCTGGAAAACAGGGATACTTGGAGGGTCTGCAAATGTGGTCCAAGTCTGGGTAAGTTCTGTGCTCCTGTAACTTCTCACTATTCGCAGAAGTGAGATGGGAATAAGCTCAAAGATGAGCGCAACAAACTGGCCTCCTTTAAACACTGGAGCACCTGAGATCCCTGTCTGGGCCATACAGCTCCCTGCCACACAATCTACTTGGACCCAGAGCATAATAACTCAGGGAGGGAGGAGCCCTGAAATGACTTTTCTCGGTGAAATAGAAAGGCCGCAGGGAACCAAATGAGTCAAAGGCCTGGCTCCACAGCCTGGGAGGGGCTGTGTTTTATTTCTTAGATGTAGGTCAGTGCCAAAGCTTCGGGCATCAGCTTCGGGTTTTTGGAAACTGACACCAGATGTTAGATGCCACTGGTGTGCCAAACCTTGCAAAAGTTTAGAAATGCCTAGGCACAACAATAACAATTGTGAGCATGTGGGCAGCTATGATGGGCTTTGCATTCCCCCCCCCCCAGTCCCTTCAGAACTGCCAAGTGTCCCTGTTTTCAAGGGATGTCCCTGATTTAGGGAAGCCATCCTGGTTTCTGATTTGATCCCAGAACGTCCCACTTTTCCTTAGGATGTCCCTATTTTCATTGGAGAAATGTTGGAGGGTATGGAGTTATCCGACCCCCGAACCATCTGAAGGCAATCCTGTATAGGGAAGTTTTTTTTAAAATGTTTAATGTTTTATTATGTTTTTATATATGTTGGAAGCTGCCCAGAGTGGTTGGGGCAACCCAGTAAGATGTGTGGCGTATAAACAGTAAAATTATCGTTATGGAACGGGATGTCCTTATTTTCATCGAGGAAACGTTGGAGGGTATGGTCCCTTTAGATATCATTTTATTAACTGGACTCAACTCAAGATTGTTTACTGTGTTGGGCAATGAATGCAGTCATCAGAAGGCTCCCAGTCAGCCTTTTCTGTTTAATGTTTTAGCAGCAGAGCATTAAAAACATTTTTTGTTCACCCCGCCCCACCCCAAAAAAGCAACATAGAGCAATCCCTGTGAAAAGCTTGCATTTGATGCTCTGTAAAAGGGGGTCAGGAATGATGTTGTTGCAGCTTGTGGGTTCTGGATAATCTATCCTGGGCTCTTTTCCGAGTCAAAGTTAAAAATCTCTGCCTCCAGCTATGTGGAAATGGAAAAACCCAGGAGGATGAGTGGATAGGGACATGAAAGAGAGAGGTGGATTTTCACCGTCTTTTCATCCGAAGAGACGTTGTTTCTTTTTTTGAAAGATGATAAAATTCCTGAGGGCAGTCTGCACACAAATGCTTTTATCTTTCAGGCAGATTTGAGCGGGCTATCAATAGCTGTAATTAATGTGCCTTCAGACAAGAATTAAAAATAACCTTTGTGCTTTGTGCTGTACTGGCTTTTAAAGGAAACAGGGCGACCTTCCTGAAAACAAATAGCCTGCCTGCACTACATTGCAGATCAGAATTCTCAAAGTCCTTTGCTGTAATGGAGCTTACATTAGGCATTCCTCTTTTCAGAACTACACACTCTCTGCTGAAGAACATTTTAGCCTTTTTCAACCATGGCGCTGGTGCCATTGTAGCAGGGAGCCAGCTGCAACCTAACAGATGGAGCTTTATTATTATTATACTGTATCTCCATTTCAAGGAGCTTGTTAGGGAGGTTTTTATTTATAACATTTACCTTCTCACCTGCCTAAGGTAGCACCTGTTGTCCCCCCACATCATATTATCCTCACAACAAACCTGTAAAGTAGGCTAAGCTGAGAAAGTGAGAATGACTGTCCTAGTATTGTTCAGTAAGCTTTGTGGCTGAGCAGCGATTCGAACATGGATCTCACGGGTTTCAGTCCTTGCATCTCACTGCCATTATTGGCATCTATCTGTCTCGAGAGACAATTGAGTGTGCCTCCGGGGGTTTATGGCAACCCTAAAATATACACACTTCAAAATGTTGTGGTACATTTGGGGAGTCAAGAACCACGTTGCAAAATCTGAAGATGGATGAAATGCAAAGGATAATGACATTCCAAGCTGCTCCAGGAGGCACAGATCAGGTCAGTTTGCATCGGAATCCACAGAAAATAAAATCCGTCTAGCATCCCTACGCCTGAATTACATGGTGCATTTTTGAGAGGCAAACTCAAGTTACCTACATGTGGGCTATGGTAAGGAGAACATTATTGGACAGAGCTAGTGGGCCATCCCAAGAAAAACAGCAGGACCTACTGTCATTTTGAGGGTTTAAAATGATCCCTTCTAGAAGTTTCTCCACTGAAGTAATCATTAGATGCATGCTGATTTTATTACAGTGTAAACCACTTCACATGGCTCAGAGCTGTGGGATGGCTCAATGTCCAGCTCAAGCTAAAAATAATATTTCCTTAGGCTAACATTTGCAACACATTTTCCCCAGTTCAGTATAATGTCGCCTTATATACTTTAAAAAAAATAAAAAATAAAAATACTTGTTTTAAACTTGTGGGTGAATGGTGAAGTCATCAGGAATAGAGTACTGTGGATTTCTGTTGGTGATAGGGCACTTCACCAGTCATACAGTGATACCTCTGATTACGTACTCAATTCTTTCCGGAGGTCCGTTCTTAACCTGAAGCACCACTTTAGCTAATGGGGCCTCCTGCTGCTGCTGTGCCGCCGCTGCCTGATTTCTGTTCTCATCCTAAAGCAAAGTTCTTAACCCGAGGTAATATTTCTGGGTTAGCAGAGTTTGTAACCTGAAGCGTCTGTAACCCGAGGTACCACTGTAGCTCAAAAAGCTTGCCTATATCCACAAAAAAAGTTGTCTCAACAGAATAAAGTATTATCTGTCAGATGGGTTGTATTCTCTGGTACCAGCAGAGCAGCAAACATTTGTGCCAATGCTATACACCCTACAGCAGTATCTCTTAACAAGCCAGAAGACAGGGACAGTGTTAGAAACTGAGATATGAAAGCTAGGAGCTAAATGGCACCTTAAACCTAGGGTTATGGGCGCAACAACAGAATGTCTAGGCACACTTTTTTATGAGAAGAATACAAAGCTGAAAATGATTGAACTTGCAGCTAAAATATTATGTTCATTTTTCACACGGTCTAGTCCTTCCCCTGCCCACCCTGCCTAATATTCTTAAGAGGGTTTCTTCTCCAGTCTTCAGAGAGTAGCTGGAAGTGGGAAGGCAGAAAATGGTCCTCCTTTCCTTCCACTCTGCACTTTTAATCTGAAATCTTAGGCGCAGTATTGCGCCCAGAGCTCAGAAACTGCTCATGCTAATGAAATTCCCTGTCGCAAAATGCGCCTAGAACAATGTGAGTTTCGAACACTGGACAAAGAAGGAAGAATGGAGGAAGGTCTCCCTCCTCTGAGCAGAAAGGGACAAAGGAGATGTTGAAGGAAATTAAAAGGTGAGGAAAAGCTGGTATTAATTATCAATTTTAATTTTTTTTTTATAAACAACCAGGAAATAGAATGGAATGAGATAAGAGGGAGTGCAGTATTTTTAGATGGGTCCCTCATGCATCTACTTGTGTAACTTTCTATTAACAATGCATCACAGCAGACTGAAATCTTTTGGTTATCAGTCTCATCAGTGAAATAAAAGGCATCAGAATCCTCCCTGTCCTCATGTACAGAAACAGGACAGTCTGGAATCTCTCATCCTTTATATCTGTGCCACAAGCAACAATGTACACTTCAAAGCCCTTCTTCCACTTTTTCCAGTTGTTGGCCGCATTGCCTTGAAGCACCGGCTTCCCTGCAGAGTGGAATTACCCAAACTTAGCTTTCCTCCATGCTTTCCATGCTTTAAAGCTCTGTGTCCAAGCGTCCCCCCTCCTTTTTTGTTTTTCTTTTTGCTCTGGAGCTTTCCCCACAGAAGTCCACTCTTTAAAGCTGAATCAGAACAAATGGCAATCCATGGGAACTCTAGATTGCTGTTTGCTCCGATTGGCTATGCCAATCCTGCTTCTGCTTACCACCACTGTGTGACTGGTGGGCCTCACTCCTTTTCAGCCACCTCCATTGGGCCCTGAGGGCAGAAAGTTTGAGAGCCTCTCACACAGGGACAAGGAACAGCAGGTGTGTTCTAGAACACCATACCCTCCAACATTTCTCCAATGAAAATAGGGATGTCTTATTCTATTATTATTATTATTATTATTAGCCCACCCATCTGACTGGGTTGCCTCAGCCAATCTGAGTGGCTTCCAACACATGTTAAAGCATAATAAAACATTAAACATGAAAAAAAACCTTCTCTATACAGGGCTGCTTTCAGTTGTCTTCTAAAGGTTGTATAATTGCTTATCGCCTTGGCTTGGGGTTGACATACAGTAACTCCATACCTTTCAACATTTCTCCAATGAAAATAGGGATGTCCTAAGGAAAAGTGGAAACATTCTAGGATCAAATCAGAAACCGGGACGGCTTCTGTAAATCCAGGACTGTCCCTGGAAAATAGGGACACTTGGAGGTCTGGAACACTCTCTTCCTGAGATTTGCATGCTGAGATCGAGGGAAAGAGACAGGAGAATGGAAGGCTGGCCCCACATTTAAAAACTAGGGAGAGAGAGAAGAAGAAGAGTAGAAATAGCTTCCGGGCACAGTGGATATCTGCGTGAAGAATGTGCGTCAATGGTTCGTAACTCAGAGACCTGCAAAGCAGTGATTATTTAGTTGAGGAGGACATTTGTTGAGGTTGATGTGCCTCAGGCAATTGTGCTACCTCAGATATCACATGAAAGAAGGGCACTTGTTATAAAACACCCTCCCGGATTGAATTCATGCCTTATGTGAACAAAGCTCTTATATCTAATCAGACCACTGGTCCATCTAGCTCAGTATTGTCCACACTGACTGGCAGCACCCCTCCAGTCGGTTTGGAACAAGGAGTCTTTCTTAGCCCAGCCTGGAGTGGCCAGGGGTTGAACATAGGAGTTTCTGCGTTCAAAGCAGGCGCTCTGCCAATCTCTTAGTTCTCTGTGATCTATAAGCTATTCACATGTTGCGTCGTTTTCATATCAGGGAACTTTCGAATAAGAAATAAACACACTCATGATCTGAAGGGATGCAGCCACGAGGCACAAGGAGTATAAGGCATTGCAAGCAACCTGACGTAAGGCTTATGCAAGGTCCTGTCTAAGGGGGAGCGGTGGAGAGAACGGAATTTTTAAGTTGGGGTGATGACAGTTAAAACGGCTTTTCCTGAGGCAGTTTTACCAGTGTCTCCTCTGTTCAGATAACATGGTTGGGGAGAGAGAAAGGAGTCCTGTAGGCTGGATACTTTATTTGGGCTATGACTTTCCTCCTGATTTAAGAACCTCAAGGCAGTAGATAATAAATATTTGACTGAAACAACTTGAGCTTTCATTAAATGAATAAAACCATTCCATTCTAAATTCAATTTTTTCCCCTTTTGTATAATATGGGGCCGGGGAACCAGTGGCTCTCTAGACCAGGGTTTCCCAAACTTGGGTCCACAGCTGTTTTTGGACTACAACTCCCATAATCCATAGCTAGCAGAACCAGTGGTCGGGGATGATGGGAACTGTAGTCCAAAATCAGCAGCAAACCCAAGTTTGGGAAGCCCTGCTCTAGATGTTGGCCGGGGAGCCAGTGGCCCATCAGACCTAGCTGGTGATGAGAATTATAGTCCAACCAGGAGAGGCCTGGTCTAATCACTGTGACAAAGAACACAGTGACTTGGCTAACCTCTGTGAGCAGGAATGGAGCTTTTTTGTTTCTCCCTTCCTGGCATAGCCCCTTGCATCCTATAGGAAGCTGCTTCCGAAGGCTGGGAGACCCTGTGGAAAAGCATGGGCTGTAGGCCAAAGGGTTTCAGCATAAAAAGAGAAAATCTGTAAAGTCGGCCATCTTGAATCCAAGCTGAAGCACTTTAGACTGGGGACTTAAGCTACATTTTCATCTTCCTTCCCCCTTCTTTTTTTTTTTTAAACCTGATCCAGTTCACTGCTGCACACCTCACAGCATCTTGGCTGCAGGAAGACTGCACCACTTCTGGAAAGGAGTGTTTATATCAACCTGAGTTTGTATATGTGAAGGGAAGTGCAGCAATAATCTTGGTGTCAATACAGTGCTTTTGCTTCCTACATGTTGTTCTGGAGCAATTCACTCCTCTCAGTGGCGTCCTCTTGGCTACTATTATTTGCTAACTTGGGGCAGCTCTTATGGAGGTGACACTTCTTCCTCTTAGTTTTGATAGGCTGCATGTGGTCAACATAAACTCAATTTTAAAAGTGATGGAAAGCAGAATCATAGAAGTGTAGTGTTGGAAGGGACCCTGAGGGTCATCTTGTTCAACCTCCTGCGATGCAGCAATCTCAACTAAAGCATCCGTGACAGTTGGCCATCTAACCTCTGCTTAAAAAAACTTCCCAGGAAGTAGAATCCACCACCTCCCAAGGGTCCCACTGTCCAACAGCTCTTCCAATCAGAAAATTATTTCTGATGTTTAGTTGGAATCTCCTTTCTTGTAACTTGAAGCCATTGGTTCAGGTCCTACCCTCCAGAGCAGGAGAAAACAAGATTGCACTGTCTTCCATGTATATTTGAAGATGACCATATCATATCTCCTTTCAGTCTCCTCTTTACCAGGCCAAACATACCCAGCTCCCTCAACCATTCCTCACACAAATTGGTTTCCAGACCCTTGATCATCTTGGTTGCCCTCCTCTGCACACATTCCAGCTTGTCAATATCCTTCTTAAACTGTGGTGCGCAGAACTAAACACATGACTCCAGGTGGGGTCTGACCAAGGCAGAATAGAGTGGTACTATTATTTCCCTTGATCTTGACGCAACCTGCTGGAACAGGCCAGCATCCTGTTCTTACAGTGGCTAACCAAGTTCTTATGTGATGTTCTGAGTGCAATTACCAACAAGTGGTCTACAGAAGCCTACTGCTCCCAAAATAATAACAGCATGGCATGAGGGTGTACAGCTTTCTAAGTCCTGCAACGTCCTTGGGGGTGATGTTCCCTATTGCAAGAGCAGCTGGAAAAGAGTTGCTGTTCCGACTCAAAGAAATGCACTTCTTTGACCACAGCAGCCAAACAATCGCCTCCTCAGCGTCCTAAGTAACCAAAGGCCTTGTGAGGAAGAGAACACGAGGCTCACATCATCATTTGTCCTGTCAGCCAAATTGAGATATGACATGCCTATTATTAGTACAGGGCTTGTTTGTTTTTTAAATAGATTGCTGCTGTTCCGTTTCTTCATTTTCATGCTTTAAAAAAACTGGCATTTCAGAACTGGCTTCAGCCACCAACTGTTGCTAAATTGGTTGAGAGGTGCCATCTTGTGGTGAACCAACACAGAAAGCCTGGTCTTTTAATTGTAGTCATTTTGCTAGCAGGATCCTGTCGCAGGAAGCCCCGCCAGTCATCTTATACATTGTGTGGACATGCCTCTTTCCCTAGAAAATGATGTGAATCTGTCAAGGGGCTTTCTGAAAAATTTTGGCTGAGCAGGACCCTCTAAACCTATCTTAAATTTTGCTTCACACAAAAGCCAGTTACTCCTTAATCCCTTCTTTACTGGTGTCTCAGAATAATCCCATGCCATCTACTTAGAAGTAACTCCTATTGAACACAGGACTGCAACCTAAAATACAGAACCCCCATCTGTTGAGTGTCAGGAATGGCAGTCCGGAGCAAGTTGGCAATAAATCCCACAGCATCAGTGAAGTTAACTCTTTATTCAAGGAAACACGGTCGGCCCAGAAGGCCAGGCCTAGTGAGCACAGCAACTTGTACCAATAGAACTTGTCCCTATGAGGCAGTTGGTAGAGACTGAAGGTCTCCACCTTCCCACCATTGTCTGTGTCCTCCTCCTTCAGGTGCTTCCCAAGCAATCTGAGACTGCAGAGCCCTCTTTCCCATAGGGCTTGGTGGTGCGTTGCGCCAAGGCGCTGGCCTCTCAGAGGCGCCCCAGCGAGTGGGGGAGCTGTGCGGCTTTGCCGGAGGCTTCTCCTCTCCCTACACGCCCGCCAGCTGCGCCCCATCGACCATATGGCTGGTGGGCATGCAGCTTGCCTCCCAAGCCTCCGCAGGAGGAGAGCGATCCCTGCAGAGGCATAGGATGGAAGCTGCACCCCTCCAATGGCTGGCAGTGAGCAGCTTCGGGCCCCCCTCCCACTATCCATGGTAATTTGGGGGCGCTGGGCATATATTTGCACCCCGGCGCTGCATCTGCTAAAGACGGCGCTGGAGACTGTGTCGCCTGTCTTTGTTCCTCCCTCTTCATAACTCTTCTGGTTCTGGGAGACGAGAGGAAAGGGGAGCTTGTCGCAGCAGGAGGGGAAAGACACCTATGACTATTCACCAGCCTGACTCATCTCTGCCTCTTGTTCCCCCCTTCTCTCCAGCCTCCACTTCTGCCTCTGATTCTGGACTGCTTTCTGCCACAGACTCTTCCTGCTCACTAAACCCTGTTACCTCTTCAGCTTCTGTCACCTCCTCCTCCCAGTCTGCTCCCTCTTCTCCCTCTGACCATTCATCTTCGTTCCACCACCAAGGCTCTGAGCCTTCTTCCCTTGGGGGCTCCCTAGCTGGCGCCTCTCACCACTCCTCTGAATCCTGCCAGTCCTTGAAATTGAAATAGTTCCAGACTCAATTTAAACCTAATTTGTTCCAATTTTAAGAAGGCTTCTATCAACGGATGATTTTGTTGCGGTCTGAATTTCATAGTATTTTCCCAGCTAAGCTTTGGAACATAAATTAACAGATAATCAAACAGCAGCCTTCTCCCTCCCCCTTTTTATTAAAGCAGACGCTTCAGTATCTATGTACATCATCTAAGTAATCCCTCTAGTAAATGTCAGGGCTTGCTAATATTAAATAATTACTGTATTTATTGCTACCTTGATTTTTTTAGATAAGGTTTGCGAAAGCATGAAATTAATAACACAAAGTTGAAAAGAGCTGTCTACAGCCAGTCATCAAGTCATTTATATAATTTTCCCTTTATTGCTTCAAGCTAGCTGTGTTTGGATTGCTGTGGGGGGAGCTACTGGTGCTGACTGCAAACTTGCAGGCTGCTGATTATCTGAGGTGCCCTCTTCTGATTTGGCTATTATACAGTAGGAACTGACAGATTTGCCCATTTCCAACCTGTGTCAGTTTGGCAGGCCATTCTGCCAGATCTTTTCAGTAATGATTAAAAAATGTACCGACGAAACTATGTGGGGGGAAGTTATTTGTTGAAATAAAAGCAGTTACTGGACAAAACACTTTCAGATATCCAGAGCTGGCGCTGCTCAATCTTTTCACGGGAGATAATACCCCTAGTGCAAATCCCTAGTAAGGTCTCTCTTAGTGGCAGCCTGGCTCATGATGAGATACAGGAAGAAGGGAGCTTCTTTGTACAAACCGGTGTAATAAATTAGGGTGAGTAATGCTTGTGGGAAGTTAGCACAACGCATGAAGCATAAAGACTCTTGCAACTGACTGGTGCAGGTTTATTATGACTAAAAATGAAGATAAAAGGATTCCCCTCACATTCTAAAACTTTTAGGTTAGCATGAGCTGTAGGGCAGAAACTTGCGTTATTTTGGATGTGTTGCCTAAACTCCATCTTCTGGGTTAGAGTGGGATATTTTATGTATATTGTTCTATGTTGCAAGAATCTTTTTTTTTTAATTAAATTTTTTTTAAAAAAGAAATTATCACTAAATATGCATTTAGAATGTCATCATGTTTAGCACTGTAGGAAAAATAATTGTTGTGGCCTCTCCTGACCTGAGATTGCCTGGCCAGAGTTATTCATGCTCCTGTTACATGCGGGTTAGATTACAGCAATCTGTTGCTTGTGGGACTTTCCATTTAGCTCCAAGACATTCCTTTGGTCCAAATAATGCCGGGCTCCCAGCCTCACTGCCACTGCCTGGCTGTCAGAAAGCCTTGATGGATCCACTTGCCAACCACCCAGAGACCTACCAGTAAATCCCAATCTACTTTCTGCCTACCCCGGCTCCAAACCTTTGAAAGCGGGCACACCATAAATGAATCGGTGTACAAAAAAATCCAGATGCAAAACGTTTGGGCACCCATATCAAGCTGGGTTATTTACATTTTATTTGTCAAGTTAATGGTGGAGTCAGTTTTAAGTTAAGAAATAATAATTAAAAAAGAGAAAATAGTTAGCATGATGGAATCAGAACACACAAAAACATTTGGTACAGTATACATATTTAACCAATGAGCACAGGAAGCTCATTGTTACTGCGGCCACCTACGTATAATGCTGGCCATGACTGGTGTTGGAACATCTGCAGGTGTAAACTAATTCACTGCGAATGTCACCGGAAGCAGCAAAACTACTTATCAGCTGTGATGCAGTGAACGGCATATCCCAGAGATGACTGCAACAGCAGTGCTGTGAATGTACGTTTCAGACTGTGTTATTTTACAAAAGCTACCTGGTGTTTTCGCAATGTGACACCCACTAATTGCACAGCGGTAGAGACAAAGGAGCATTTTGTAAGCAAACAGATCTTAAATGCAATCTTCATTTTTTTTGGGGGGGGGGAAGGGAGGAATAATATCTACTATTATTTCCATTTATGTCTACATGCTGAGTGCGTACCCAACTCATCTGCAGAAGTCGTAAGGATGTCGGCAGCTAGCAGGTCAAACTACCGAATGCCATCTTCATTAAAATGGCTGCAATACTAACAGAGGAAGCGACAAACATAAAACTCTCAACTCCCTTGCATGTATTAAAATCCCATAATGTTTGAAGAAAAGATGAGCAACAGCTAAAATGGTAAGGGTGAGTTTTCTTAAACGGGTCCAGAAGAAATAGCTTGAATTTTAGGTGAAACAGGGGACAAAGAGCAGGTTTGTTTGTTTTTTAAGGCAAAATTCCCAATTGCAGAACACGTGTCACAACTGGACACTACATGCAGTGACATGCACAATGCCACTCTTGCAAGTGGCAAGCTATATAGAGAGCCCATGCCCCTATCCCCTATGGAAGCACTTTCACATAGTCACTTGTCAATGCTTGCATGGGCCAAAAGCTGCAACCCTCTGTCATTATTATTGAGTAAGCAGCAGTGAGAACGGTGGTAAATTTCCAAGTAAACCTACACGGAATTTCACTGGGTCTCCCATAACATCCACAAGCCTTGTTGGTGCAATGTGCTCTAAGGTTCTGAAGAAAACCCTTTATCTGCTAAAGGTGCAATTTATTTTAACTCAACTGCACAACTTCAGCTAGCCTTTGTAGCTAGAACCCAACTCCACTTCTTCTGTGACTGAGTCAACTCATAGTCACTGATCAGTTAGGTAACCTTTCCACTAGTCTTTGGGCAAGTCCAAACACTGGTGCAGGTTTGTGAACGATAACGTTGTTGTTGTTTTTAATAAATGCAAGCTTGTGTTAAGGAGAAACAGATCGGATCTGCTTGAGGTTGCCCACTTTGGCACCAGAGAAGCATTTTGGCCTCCCCCTACTCAACTACCTCAATCCACTGTCATTGAAAGCTCTTCAGTCTCTGCTTTGGGGCTGTTTGTGGGCCTGGGAGAATCCTGAGGTCATTGCCACCTGCTCTTTACAGCATGAGTCAATGGAGAGTCCATGGTGTCACATCTCCCCACCAATGCTTCCAATACTTCCAGCTCAGGGGAACACCCCTTCTCCTCCAACCAGACTTCCAGGGATCTTCCCTCGGCCTTTTGGGGGACTCTGACTAACGTCACAATTCATCTGAGAACCTTTTAGCACAGGCTGGGGAACCTCGGGCCGTCCAGACGTCATTGGATTCCAGCTCCCATCAAGCCCAGTCAGCACAACCAATGATCAAGGGTGATGGTAGCCAACCAACATCTGGAGGGCCGAAGGTTCTCCATCTATGTTTCGCAGGAAATGCTCATGTACACAGCTAACGTGCGTAGCACTTCAACCAAACTCTTCACCACAGCCAAGCTTGACTGGGATGCAGGGGGGGGGGCTGGGCGGGAAGAGTAACGGATTGGATAATCCAAAAGGCGGAAGCAACTCGGTGTGGACCAAGCATGTGATGTGTGCAAACATAGCTAGAAGAGTGCTACATTGTTGGCAGGCGCAGTGCTACTGGTATAAAACAGACTGGGGCAGCAGGATTGCTTAGGGGATAGCATTCTCCATTTTCCAAAATGTCAGGAGGAAATGATTACAGGTGTCCTGCTCAAGAAGCAGTGAGCTGGACAAGAGATAGCAATCTAGCCAGAAGGGCACCGTGTCAACCAGCTTTCCCTGAGCCCTCTGAGTCACACAGCTGAATGCTACATCGAAAGAAATCTAGGCAAGCAGTAAGTCCTCATCAACTCCGAAGTAACTGTGCTTCTTTGCTTTGAAGGCAAGGTCATTACAGCCCTGTACAGACACAATTTTGCCCACTCCTGAAACTGCCCGGTGGATGATCCATTCCTTGGTTCAGAGGGAACAGATAGCAAGCGCTAGCTTTCCAGCCATGCAGCTATGGTACGGACATTTCACCAAGCTGCAGGAGGGATGTCTGGTGCCCTTCCGCATCTTTGAATGAAATGTATCTTAGCTTCCTCCCTAAGTGAAGCCTTTTCAGAATATCTATTACAGAGAAAAACAAGAGCCATCAGAAACAGGATAAAAACTTCAAACAGGGGTCACCAACGTGGCGCCCGCAGGCCTTTCCAGGAGTTGCTCCGCTTGCCTCCACTGAAGTCTTGAAGGAAGCATTTTACAGGAGCCAATAGAATAGGTTACAGTAGGGGCATGGTTACATTACATGGGAGTGTGGTGCTCACGAGAGTTTCACAAATTTGAACATGTCTGGTGAACCCTGAAAATCAGCAGGTGCAACACAGAGTCTAATGGGAGGCAGGGAACAATCGCTCATTGGCTTTCATGGACAAATAAGCTTTGAGCTGCATTTTTTTAAAGCTGATATCATCCAGTGGACTGTTGTTATATAAATCTGATAAGGCAACCATTTGTGGGACGGATTGGGAGGGGGGAGAAAATGAGGCAGATTGGTCTGAAAACAACTGGCATTATTTAATTTCAAGTATTTCCTCCCACCACATCCACCTTAAAGAAGCCAGTTGCAGAAATCTTTTTTGATACACCAGGGTTTTCATTTGCAACGTCTTCAGATTTAAGAGCATCGGTTTTTTTACGTGCGCTGACCCAGGTTTGCTGTCGTGCAGTACATGTAACAGGCCTGTACTGCCATGTTCATTACATGCTCCAATAGGTATTAATTAAAAACAGAGAGGAATTTCCAAGAAAAGGAAAAAAGAGCAGGGCAACCACTGCAGAGGGTGGGAAAATAGGAGCCATTGATGGGTTTGTGAATATTGTCCTCTTCAAATTGCTTTTTGCTTTTCCAAAGGGTGTCCACAGGTAACTAGACAAGGAACGAACAAAAACCCCAAACAAACGAGGCTCTTGACGCAAATGTTAGACTCCGAAGGAGGTCACTCAAGGTTGCTGTTCAAGATGAGGAGTCTATAGATAAGAGTCTTCAGGAGGGCTTGATTTCAGCTGCTATCAAGCATTAAGACACTTTTCTGTAGTCATTGCTGAGCAAAACTGCAAGGAGCTGAACAAGGAGAAAGTCAACACAACTCAACAAGACACATCCTGGAGTTGAAGGAAAAGTCAGCCAGGAGCATCCTGGGGGGGCATCATCATCTCTTACCTACCACTGGTTCAAAGTCAGTATCAGTTATCTTCTACTGCAGTTACAGGTGCTAGTTTTATGCATTTAGCAATATCGAAAGCAGTGTCAATCAAGTGGGGGCTCCCTTTGCCCGAAGGCAAAACAGAAGCATTTGCTAAACGGATCATTTGTTTGAGGAACAAAAGATGCAAAGGTCCCAGTCATACAATTTAGCAATAGGGCGAGACTATGGTTAAAAAGCTGCCCCCCAGAGGTTTGTCAGTAACTCGTTTCAACTGATTTTTGGTGCAAAGGATGCAAAAAAAGAAGCTTACTTCAAACCAATTAGTTAGTGCCTTTGGAAAAAAAAAGACATTCCACGAAAGGTTTGTAACAGATACTCCTGTCCTCTCTCTATTAGGGAAATAAGAAAGGATTTGACGACACATACACACTCGTGTATAGGCCTGATGAGACCTTAAGGTTAAAAGCAAAGCAGAACAAGGAAATGCTGTGCATTGAAATGAAAATGCTGTGTTTCATTGCCCAATTATGTTTAAGTCAGTTGTCAAAGCCTCCGCATGAGCCTAACAGCGAATTTAGCCTATGGACAGAGGCACCCTTTTAGGTCACTGACCAAAGCAGAACACCCTTGTGTAAGTGGATAAGGCTCAAGGAAAGACACACTTCCTCTTTGCAGGACGTAGAAATGAAGCATCGCAAGAGATGCCACCCGCGATGAGTTGCAGTCCTATACGAAAGCAGTCAGTAACCATTTTCAGCTCATCCACAGATTCACGCTGGGCATAACCGTTGAGGAACAGATCCAGGAGTGTCACTCCCTGCCGACTCTTCCCCAGAGCAGGAAGGAGCCATTTCTGCTCCGCTCTCCTCGTTTCTCCTCGGTCCCATCTTGCTCTCCGTCAAAATCTCGCCGGAACCTCTTCTGAAGCAGTGTAGAGTTAAATTCCAGGAGCGAAGGAATTCACAAATACTTGGCCGTCCTCGTTCGGCGTATCAGCAGTACCAAACTACTAAGCCACAGAAGAGTCGCTGGCTGCCCATCTCTTGAGGATTGCCCAGGAAGCTCCAACTAAGTTGCTTCTTCAGCAGGTGCCCTTCGCTGCCGGGCAGATCTCCTCTGCGGAGTGGGTGGCACATCCTGCTCCGCTTCTGCCTCAACCACGGCGTTATCCCCTTGCTGAGATCCTGTGTCTCCTATCAGCTCTCGTAAGAACCGGAACTGCGATAGGAAGAGGTGCCAGACAACGTACCAACCTACAGAAGGTGCCAGGAAAGGAAAAAAAGTTGATGTTGTGAACATCTACATAGAAAAACAAGAAGAGGCTGTGCCAGGGCAACTAAACAAACACACACACACACACACACACACACACTGCCCCATACACGAATAGATGTTGTATGTGTAGATGTTTATGTTACCTTTGGCACACACAGAAAGCTTAAGTGCCAGTGTGATGTAGCTGCTAGACTGCCGGGC
This sequence comes from Darevskia mixta, assembly GCA_034641385.1. Taxonomy (NCBI): domain Eukaryota; kingdom Metazoa; phylum Chordata; class Lepidosauria; order Squamata; family Lacertidae; genus Darevskia; species Darevskia mixta. Next base: position 23,072,029 of record JAWWNH010000011.1, read on the forward strand.
TGTGACAGTGAAGACCCAGGTTCAAGTCCCCACTCCACACATCATCATCACCACAACCATTATTATTTTATATACCGCTTAATCAGCAAAGTGGCTTCTAAGTGGTTTCCAAGTATAAAAGACAATTACAAAATATTAATGCGTGTTAATTGAAAATATACAATAAATATGCACAATTCCATCAAAACATTGAACATTTTAAATGTGCGATATTTTAATAAACATTTTAAACATGCACATTTAAAATGCGCAATAAAACAAGCCTGTTAAAACGGCATAAAAATTAAAGCAGGAGGCTGGAGTCCAGAGATCGGGGGCATGCTTGTCTAAACTGATATGTCTCCAAGTGCCAGTAAGATTATAAAACTTCAGAGGCAGTGCTATTTTCCTAGAAAAGGAGGTGCTGGAAATCACTGTGAACAACTCCCTTGTTCTCTTCTAATGGCAATGGCACCCAACTGAGAGGTGCCGGAACTGAGTTCCTGTAAGTTCCCCCGGGGGGGAAGCCCTGTTGCCCTGTTCAGAGGACTGTTGTAAGGATAAAATGCAGAGATGGGAACATGTGTGCTGCCTTCAGCTCCCTGGAGGAAAAGCAAGACAACCTATCTAACTGTTGAGAATCAGCGTGGCATGGTGGTTAGAGTGTCAAACTAGGGCCAGGGAGACCAGAAAGTTGTATAAATCCAGACATAGATTTCAAGTCAATGATAAAAGAAACTGAAAGGCAGATTGTCAAAAAGGACAGCCGTACTGCAAAAGCAAACATAGCTACAGTAAAAGCGAGCAACCCTGAAGGCTGGTTGTTAAAGGCTTTCAGGTGTTTTTACACCTGCCGGCTACATGCTCACATCAATTTTTGTGGTTTTACAATCCCTTGTTTTTCCCTATCCAGTTACACCTCCTGGTTGCTGTGTTAAAAAAAATAAAATCTATGCCACAAATCACTTGTCGGCAGGAAGCAAATACTGTATTGTCACAAGACACCATGTAATGTTCAAAGCCTTTGGTGGAAAGAAGCCCCTTTTACCCAACACCCAAATGCTGAAAGAGTTAAGCTTGAGCATGTCACCTGGAAAAGCAGCAAAGCAAAAGTAAACAAAACCCAGCATCTTTCAAAAGGACAGGTGTGCTGTAGTGCATCTGCCAAATTCCCCCAGGGGCACAAGCAGCTGTTTTCGGTTATTGGCAATGAAATAATCCGGAGCACCTCATCTCAGCATCTTAGGATAAGCAGCTGTATCCATCTCGGTCACAGCAGGACCAGAGCAACACAAGGAGAGGAGGGCAAGCCCCGTAGAACACAACTCCCTTGACAAGTCTGCGTTCTATTCCTAGAATCAAAGATCTGGGAAGAACTTGCAGGAGGAGCGATGCCACCCCTCCCCTCTCAAGGCAGGCTGTTCCATTGGCAAACAGCTCTTGCCCCTAGGTAGTTACACCTAATGTTTGGCCGAGATCAGTTACCCTGTAAGATCCACCCACCTGTTCTAGCCCTGCCCTGTGGAGTAACAGGGAGCAAGCCGTCTTCTGTGTGCAGCAGCCTTTCAGATATTTGAAGGCCACTCCCAGTTCCAGCCCAAGATGTTCTGCTCCCTGCCCACATTCTTTAGCAACATGAATTTAAATTTAAATTTCCCAATGTCCACAAGCTTTTGTTTGCCATCGATGAAGGCCTTCAGTGAATACATAAAAGCTCAGGAAATTACATTCCATGCATGATGCAAACTGTACTAGGTGAAAAATTGAAAAGATTTCCAGTTTCAGGTATTAGCGATATAGATTTTCCCCAAAACTTGATGCCATGTTCAAAATGCTTTTTTGAAGCAACTCTAAAAGGTCTAGGATTTGCATTAAAAGGAGGAAATTTCCACCAGGTCCTGCTTCATCTATCACTTGTGTACTACTGTTGTTGCAAAAGCTGCACTTGGCAAAGCTGCCAAAATGGTCAAAGGCTTGGAAACGATGCCTTATGAGGAACGGCTTAGGGAGCTGGGTATGTTTAGCCTGGAGAAGAGAAGGTTAAGGGGTGATATGATAGACATGTTCAAATATATAAAAGGATGGCATATAGAGGAGGGAGAAAGGTTGTTTTCTGCTGCTCCAGAGAAGCGGACACGGAGCAATGGATTCAAACTACAAGAAAGAAGATTCCACCTAAACATTAGGAAGAACTTCCTGACAGTAAGAGCTGTTCGACAGTGGAATTTGCTGCCAAGGAGTGTGGTGGAGTCTCCTTCTTTGGAGGTCTTTAAGCAGAGGCTTGACAACCATCTGTCAAGAATGCTTTGATGGTGTTCCTGCTTGGCAGGGGGTTCGACTGGATGGCCCTTGTGGTCTCTTCCAACTATGATTCTATTCTATGATTCTATGATTTTCGACCCAACTCTTGTTGGGAGAAGAATATTGCAACTTACGTGGGGGTTACTTTCTGGGGATCGCACCTAAAGCCAAAATTGTGTATGGTCAAAACCCATCGGCTTCAATGGTAGGTGGGATTGCCAAAGTCATTTTTCCTGGAACCCCACCCCCTTTATTATTTATCTATATCGCCATGTATGTAAAGCTGAATGCGCACAGATAAATGCATGTAAGTTGCATGCTCACTGTATTTAACAGGTGTTTGTACACAAGCTGTTTGTCTCCATGAATTGTGAGAGTATCAGAATGTGGTGGGGAATCTCCTGTCAAGAAGGGAACCCCTTCCCCGTTCCATATAAAGCCATCTGGACACTTACTTAACAATAGCTACAGGATAGCATCCTCCAATGCACCAGAGGCAGCCATGTCATTCTGTCTAATGATAAGGGTCTAGGCTCCAACTGCTATCATATCACCCCTTAAGTGTCTTGGAAGTCAAAACATGCACAGCTTTTTCAGCCACTTATTTGCCTCCCCCCCCAATTTTATAAACCATGCCTCCATTTCAATAAATGCTGCATATGTATGAATTTAACATCTACAGCTGCAAATTTTGTTCTACGAAAAAGTGCTTTCAATTCGACCCACATGGGTATTGAAACAAAAACATTGACGGCAATTTAGTCATACATGCAAGTGTCTTATTTTAACGCACCAGGTGTTGTGGCTTCATTGCAAATGTAAAAACCCTGCAGGGATCACTAACTTCTGTCATTGTCACATACCATCACTAGCGATAAGGCAGTGGGAAGGGAGCAGTGATGCCTAGGGGTTGTGAAGGATCCATATTTCTGGATCAAGGAGCTTGGAGCTGCGAGAAAGCTGTTGGTTCAGCAATGAATGCCCAGATCAAATGGCTCTTTGCTGGCAGCGTGGAGATCTGCTGAGGCATTGCTCCCCTTTCTCCTCCTTTTAGGAGACCTCTGGTTCCAGGTGGGCAGGAGTGAACCCTGACAAAAGGCTCATGACGAGCTTACGAGACACTCACTGAGTCCTAAGAGACTGCAGAATGTGACACCCCTCTAAGCTTCTTAAGTCTTGGTTTAGCACTTGGTTCAACATTCCTTTCATTTTTATGAAGAGCTGCCTTATACCAGATCAGGCTGTCCATCTAGCCAAGAACTATCTAACCCCGAGGGCCCCATCTGCACTATCCATTTAAAGCAGCACCATACCACCATAAACAGTCATGGCTTCTCCCAAAGAATCCTGGGAAGTGTAGTTTATTAAGGGTGCTGAGCATTCTTAGGTGGCCTCTAAGTGCAACAATTCCCAGAATTCCATGGGAAGAACGGCCACCTATTAAAACCACCCTGAGAACTGTCCTTCTGTGAGGGGAACAGGGGTCTCCTAACAACTCTCTAGCAACCTTAAGGAACTACAGCTCCCAGGATTCGTTGGGAGAAATCATGGCTACTTAAGGTGGTATAATATTGCTTTAATAGTGTAGCACAGCAGGGCAGCAGCTTCCTGCATTACCTGCTACCCGATCCTTTTAACCAGAGGTGCCAGCAACTGTGCCCCCCCCCCAGTGGTGCACATGCTCATCCCACTATCATCCCTGCAAGGCAAGTTTCTTTCTACGCTTTGGCCAGTTGCAAAACCTGTATGATTAGAGATAAAACAGGGCAAAAATAAATGGATGCCAACTATCATAGCACCTGCGGCTGTCTTAAAAACCACCAACTACTTCCATTCAAGCCCAAAGCTCTTAAGGGTTAAATAACTACACACTGTCATTCATATAACACAGACTCTTCTTAATTTCATTCCTGGCTATTTTTGGAAGCTGCCATTCAATCATTGAGGATGATTCTTTATTGCTGCTGTTTTGGGACTATAAACTACTGTGTGGACACCAAGATAGACTCCGTCTAGAAAACATCCGTGCCACCAAAGTCCTTTTTATCAGTTTGGTCTTTTGAGAAGAAATCTAGATAATCAACTCTGGTGACATCTTACAATCTCAGTTGGAATTATATTTTTAGTAAGTGTTTAGGTTTTCATCTTTTCTTGAGTAAAAAAGGGAAAGGTGACCATATTCTTTCCTCCACTCACCTGCTTCACCACAAATCCGGGGTGTGTGTGTGTCCTAACACACCCACACAATTAGAGCAACAGGTTTAACGTGAATCCATTTAAGGGCCTCTTGTCAGAGTATTCACCCCTAATAAGTGTGTGGCTTGCTTATTTTTATGTCTATCACTTATATTTATATCCTGCCTTTTTTCTAAGAGCTCAAGGAAGCACATGCTGTTCTCCCCTTCCGTTTTAATATTAGAACAACCACCCTGTGAGGTAGGTAAGGATGAGGGTCAATGGCTGGCCCAAAGATCACCCAGCGACCTTCCTGGCTGGGTGGGAATTTGAACCCACATCCCCCCAGGCTTATGGCTTGCAGCACTTGTGGCTTTCTAGCTGGACCACAATGAGGAAGATAATTTAGCATCATTCCCAAAATCAAAGCGGACAAAGAAAGGCTGGGAAAATCAGAATTGTTTCATCATGCTATTGCACCTTTCTCTTCGTTCCTTTTTTTTCCACCACAGGAAAGGGAACAGAGAGAGAGAGGAGAAAGGCAAGACATTTCTGGTTACTGGAAGATAGATAAACAGAAAGTACTCACCGCAAAGCACTAGCAGCAGAAAGCAAGCGAGGGCGGCCACGACGACCAACAAGGACAGGCCAATGCTTTGCCACATTTTCGCAACTAAGAGCTGGGGCTTTGCTCTTCACGGTTCCCTTGGGTTAACTGCGGGAAAGACGACGAGGAGGAGAGAGACGACAGCAACATCGCTGCCCGTCAGGAGTGGGGAATCCACCGCCACAAGCAAACGGATGGGCTGGAGCGCGCTTGCCCCCTTTCCCCGAGGGCTTCGCGCTGGCAATCAAGAGGCAGGGAGTTCCGCAGGACGAGGGTTCCAGGAGAGCCTAGAAGGAGCTCGAAGGGTGGAACAGGGGAAATAAATGAAGCCCAAACTACACGGATTAAAAATTAGTCAGGGCAAGGGGCTCCCAGGGCTTTGCGGAGTTAAGAAAGCAAGAGGAGAGGCGGTGGTCCCGAAAGGGAGACGTGCAGCTGAGAGTGGGCAGAGCGCTATTTCCTCCCGGCCCGGAGGCTGAGAGGCGGCAGCTCCATCGCACCTTCCGAGGGGGGAGGAAGGGCGCCAACACAGTCGCCCCCCTCCACCAGCCGCAGAGTGGTTTCTCCCCCTCCCTGCAAACACCCCCGGCAGCCGCAAAAAAAAGAGCCGGGCGAAGGTGGGAGGGAGCTCAGCCTCCCATCACCCGGACATGGCTCTCTCTCTCTTTTCTCCGGACTCTTCAGCGAAGGCATCATGGGAAGTGTGGTTTTAACGTAGAGGGGAGAGCCCTGGCGGAGCACGGAAGAAAGAGAGCGACTGGGACTTCGATTCCCATCGGGCCTTGCGGGTGAAGGCCCGCCTTCCCCGCGCTTGGCGCAAGATGATTGAAAGACTCGGGGGCGGGGGGGGGGGGAGAATGGTGATAGATCCAAATCAGGGCAGTGGTTTTCTAAATCAGGGCAGTGGTTCTCCAAATCGCTTCGGATGGCTGTGGAGAGCGTTTTAGCTATAAAAATTTTGAACTTTCACATACACACACATTTAAAACAACGTATTCTTTCTTCCATGTCTGCAACCTGGCTAGAAGAGCAAGAGGCTCCGGTGTTTAGATGTACACAGCATCTTTGCAAGGAAGGAGGATGGGAGGAAAATCAGAAAACCATCCCCCCTGTAACATAAATGCCACTAACAAGCATAGCGTACTAGGTTGCCAAATACAAAAATTGGACAGAGTGCTCCTGCTTATTAGGGCTGCCAACTTACTAAAACCATGCTTAAAACTGAATGGTTTTGGATATGGTTATTTTTCTGGATCTTAATTATTGGTTTTGGTAGATTTTATGTACTGCAATATTCTAAAGCGGTTAGTCACACACACTGATGAATTAAAGCAGATTAGCAGAGATTAAATCCTGCCGCCTTGGCTGTGCAAACCTATTCCCTCCTGAGAACAAGGCACATAGCCAAGGCAGGATTAAAATCCGTCCTTCCACCGATCAGCTGATATCACCAGTGACATCAGCTGATGGGCAGGTGGGTGTGGTTTGAGGGAAATGGCCTCATGGGCCAAACTGGATCCTCTGGCAGGCCAAGATTGGCCCAAGAGCCAGTTGTTTCCCTACCCCTGAGTTAAAGCATCAAATAGTAGGGGTGGTATTAATGGTCAGGCAAATACCTGAATAAACAGGTATGCTTTCAGTTGTCAGTGGAAACAAGCCATAATTGGGACCCACCTGATCTCCATGGGGAGATCATTCCCAAACTAGGCACCGTGGAGAATTAGGCAAGAGTAGGGTTGCCATATTTCAAAAAGTAAAATTCCTGACACCCGCAAAGTTGCTGAGCTTTTGTTGACTTGATCCTATTTTGTTCAATACATGAAGTGTTATCCTCAGTAAAGGTAAAGGTACCCCTGACCGTTAGGTCCAGTCGCAGATGACTCTGGGGTTGTGGTGCTCACAACCTCGCTCTATAGACCGAGGAAGCCGGCGTTTGTACACAGACAGCTTCTGGGTCATGTGGCCAGCATGACAAAGCCGCTTCTGGCGAACCAGAGCAGCGCACGGAAACACTGTTTACCTTCCCGCCGGAGCGGTACCTATTTATCTACTTGCACTTTGACGTGCTTTCGAACTGCTAGGTTAGCAGGAGCAGGGACCGAGCAACGGGAGCTCACCCCGTCGCGGGGATTCGAACCGCCGACCTTCCGATCGGCAAGCCCTAGGCTCTGTGGTTTAGACCTCAGTAGGCATGTGCAATATAAATGAGTAAATGTGAACATTTAAAAAAAACTATCGGGACTTAAACTGCCAATGCTATACTCACCTACCTATAAGTTCCACTGAACACAATGGGGTTTACTTCATAGATACTGAATAGACATATGTACGTATCATTTATTTTTATTTTATTTGGCTGCTGAAAGAGCTCAGTCGGTAGAGCATTAGACTCTTAATCTCAGGGTTGTGGGTTCGAGCCCCATGTTGGGCAAAAAATTATTGCACTGTAGGGAGTTGGACTAGGTGACCCTCATGGTCCCTTCCAACTCTGTATCCCACCTTTCTCCTAGTACAGGACGCAAGGTGGCTCACAGCATGAATTAAGACAAATCCAGCTACAAACACACAATCAATAGAAATATTTTGAAAAGCACAATTAAATAAGTAACCATATTAAAGACAGCACTAGGGAAAAAAACCCTTAAAACTATTTAAAAGCACATGAAGAATAAGAAACTAAGTACAACATCCACCCTCAGAAGACCTAGCCACAACAGTCAGTTGGTGGCCAAATGCCTATCTCAAGAAATAAGTGTCTGCTAGTGAAAGGAAAACAAATCCTATAGGAACACACTGCACATGACAGTGAAATTTAACAGACAGCAGGAGACATACATAACAGAAGGCAAATATGGCTATAATCGTTATGATAATATAAAATGGATAAGAAGGCAGCTGTTAATCCACTCCAACACACTGAATAGACGGGGTCACGTTCAGTCGACAGCCTCCAGTGATTGATGCCAGGATAGCTAAGGACAGCAGCAACCTTGTTTCTGATTAATGATTTTCCAAGGACCAGTTGTTGTCCTTAACCTCAGTGCCTTGTGTTTGTTTAGTATATAATGTGGCAGCAGGATCTAGCAAACCCTTTGTGACCTGGCGTTTTCATTTCTATGCCTTGAGGAAGGCAACAAGAATTCACGTTACGTGGTATTTGCAGTTTGGCTTCTGTCCATTTCTGTCACAGCAGCAAAGCGCTAGGTCCTCTCTCTTAAAATAATATTCACTGCTGTGCGTGCCCCAGTCTCTGAGCAGTGAGAAAATTCAGGGGTGCCAGCGCATTCCTCGCATTTGGTTTCCTTGGAATAAAGGGGACCAGGGATTGTAACACATGCTTTTACTTACACATACATCCAAGCTGAGTATAAGTTGGAAGGTCTCACAGCATTAACATTCCAACAAATCTTATTCTCCGATTGGGTTTCTAGGAGGAGGGGCAAAAGCCATGGCTTTTGTTTCAGCACAGAGAGCAAGTCAGGCCTCTACGTCTTCCCAGCTATGTCTTCCCAGAGCAGACAAGACTGGTCCTTAGCCTATTGTTCTCTTACATCTGGTATACCTTGGTCTACAGCCAGGTGAGGGAGTTAAGGCCTGTCTCATTTTCTGGAAGTGACACTAAGCTTGTTGTTTCTATGGCAGCACACCCTGTACTTGGACAACTCTTTTTGTTATGTAAAAAAGAGTCTTAACAGGCTTGTCTAGGGCCATTAGCTTAACAAAGAGACTGTCTTAAATGCAATACTTTCCTCTAAAAAACATATATCTTACATTATATTCCTTTATCATTCTCATTCCTTTGCTTATACAGTGGAACCTCAGTTTTTTTCGAGTGTCTCAGAAGCTGAACAATTCAGAACCCGAACGACGGAAACCCGGAAGCGAATGCACCTCGGAATTTTCAAACGCACCTCGGAAGTTGAACGGCTTCCAAGGCGCGTTTCTCCATTTTCTCAATGGAATTTGCCGACCGCCCATTGCCCAATGTTTTGGAAGTCGAATGGTTTTCCGGAACAGATTACGTTCGACAACTGAGGTACCACTGTATTTCAAGTCCTACCTATGATTTCATTTGACTATAGTATTTTCTAAGATAGTTTGAGAAGCGTCTCCATTCTTCAAAAAGCATTTCGTCTCTTATTTTTGCTCTCAATTTTGCCATCTCCACATAGTTCAATAGTTTTAAAGTCAATTCCTCTTGTGTTGGAATGTCTTCTTTCAATTTCTGCAAATACAGAGTTTTGGCTGCGGTGGTAGCATACATAAACAATTTAACCAGATTTTTTGGGGAACGGCCTCTGCCCCTATTATTCCCAGAAGAAATGCTTCAGGCCTTTTGTGAATAACTATTTTAAACATCTTCTTCAATTCCCCCAAACCTGTTGCTTTTTTACAAGTCCACCACATATGAAAAAATGTCCCTTCAGACCCTTCAGCATTTACTTGATAAAAGCCTTCTACATCTTGGCCAGTTTATTAGGTGTATATCATTTTCAAATAATTTTCCTTGAACGTATAGCAGGCAGTGAATTCCATATCTACTTCCCACAACTTTTCCCAGGCAGCCATATCAATATTATGCCCCAAATCTTTAGCCTGGTTTATAATCGCTGACTTAACCAGTTCGTCTTTCATTTCCCATTCTAATAACATTTTATACATTTTCAAAATCAGCTTTTCTTTACCTTCTAACAGTCCTAATTCAATCTCAGATCTTTGTTCTATAAAGCCAAATATCCTATATTTCTTAAATAATTCATTTACTTGGTGATGTTCAAGCCATTGTGTCACCCAATCCTGCACTTCTTGTTTTTTCCCATTCACAACCATCTCCAGTAAACCTTAATATATCCCTGTATGTACCCCATTCTGCTTCCAGCATTTTATTCCATTTTCATGACTTTCCCTTAACTTTTAATTTCCCTAACATGATATTTGAACTTTCTGGGCAATGCATTTCTATCAAGAATCAAGTCCACTCTCTTGCTGAATTCTCCCCCTGGCATGGGAGTTGTGAGAATTCTGTAGGGTTCCTGAAACATGCATGTCATATGTTGGAAAAATCCAAATTGCTGGCACTCAGCCAGGGGCGGGGATGCTGTGGCTCTCCAGATGTTCCTGGACTACAGAGGCCATCATCCTTAACCATTGGCCATGCTGGGTAGAGCTGGTGGAAGTTGGTGCCCAACAACATCTGGAGGGCAGAGCTTTTCACCTAAACCAGGGGTCAGCAAAGTTTTTCATCAGGAGGCCAGTCCACTGTCCCTCAGACCTTGTGGGGTGCCAGACTATATTTTGGAAAAAAATATGAACCAATTCCTATGCCCCACAAATAACTCAGAGATGCATTTTAAATAAAAGCACATATTCTACTCATGTAAAAACACCAGGCAGGCCCCACAAATAACCCAGATGCATTTTAAATAAAAGCACATATTCTACTCATGTAAAAACATGCCGATTCCCAGACTGTCCACAGGCCGGATTTAGAAGGTGATTGGGCTGGATCTGGCCCCCGGGCCTTAGTTTGCCTACCCATGACCTAAACATTGACTCAAGGAGGAGAGTGTTATAATTCAAAAGCCCACTAAGGGGCGGCATAGACTCATCAACATTCAACCAAGAAGTTATAAGTTCCTGAACAGAGCTTGTAGCATGCTGAGGTACCTTGGGGTACCCTCAAGGTGGGATGTTACTCGGTAACTAAATACTAAATACAGGTTCATTAACCACACACCGCAGGTTCATCAAGTTGCCTCAGTTATGGCCCTTTCGTGGTTTGTCTAGGACAATTTGCTTAAGCAGAGCATCTAAGGTGGTCCGATTACTTCTTCTGAGGCTGCGTCTTGAATTTGCTTTTTCTGTTACGTTTTGCTTCTTTTTTGTCTTGATATTGATTTACTCATTATTTGCTGTACTATGCATTCACAGTGAGCTATCGTAAAGGCATACGTTGCATTAGTGAGGTGCAGCCTTGCCCTCGGGTATCCTCTCCCCAAAAGAAGTGCTCAACATTCTTGCACAGAGGGCCTTGAATTTCGGACAAAGCACAGAGGTCAAACTAGGACAGAGGTTACACATGAACGGTTTGATAAATAAGAAATTAAAGCAGGCTCAGTGGAAAGCTGCTTATTTTCAACAGTATAGCAACCCACATAATTTATGTCATGTGTTAAACCTGGCACGAAAATCATGTGAACGAGTGCCAAAAACCGTATCTATAAATCTATCCTGAGATTGTGCATTGTGTGAAGAACTTGTCCATGCAAATCAGCCTGAGAACAACAGCTTGCAGATTATTATTTTATTTTTCAGTGGCACCACCCTGACTCCTTATGAGCTTTCCCCCTTTTTAGCAATGGCTGATGGTTTGGGTACCTCCCTTCCATAGGTGCACACGGGGAAACAAGGATGACTGGACACCAGTTTTGCATAGGCACCTTATTGGTATATCAATCCAGAAGTCTGTAAAAATGACAAGGCACCCTCCAAACCACTGTCCGGAAGTGTTCAGTCAAATGGGGGGCTTGTAAGTACGGTACTACATTAGGCTTGTAAGTACTACATTAGCGTGGCGCTGTGGGTTAAACCATAGAGACTAGGGTTTGCCGATCAGAAGGTCGGCGGTTCGAATCCCCGCGATGGGGTGAGCTCCCGTTGCTCGGTCCCAGCTCCTGCCAACCTAGCAGTTCGAAAGCATGTCAAAGTGCAAGTAGATAAATAGGTACCACTCCGGCGGGAAGGTAAATGGCGTTTCCGTGTGCTGCTCTGGTTTGCCAGAAGCGGCTTAGTCATGCTGGCCACATGACCTGGAAGCTGTACGCCGGCTCCTTCAGCCAATAAAGCGAGATGAGCGCCGCAACCCCAGAGTCGGTCACGACTGGACCTAATGGTCAGGGGTCCCTTTACTTTTACCTTAAGTACTACGTTGTTGCTGCAGCACAAGTTGATACCAGTTTGCACTTTGCACAGTTCCGCAAGCCAACCCCCACACCTACAAAGTGCCACAGCAGATGCCCTCCGGTCCCTTGGAAACACATGTGTGAGGACCAGTGTGTGTTTCCTGAGCACTCCAGTAGTAGTAGTTAATTTTGTCACACCCATGTGCCCAAGGACCAGCATGTTTGGCAGAGGACCAGCTCTCCATAATAAGGTGACTGCTTACATAAGGGAGCTTCTATGTCAGAGACTGTGTCCAGAGACTGTGTCCAGTGGCCCTGGACCTCCTCCAGAGTCCAGCACCAACCAGCAGAAGATTAAAAAAAAAAGTAGAATGCTAAAGAGGTACAGGAAATATAGACAGAGAAAGTAGACTGCATTCCTAGAGCACCAGGTACCTTTCTTTCGCAATAAAAGTAATTAAAATGGGAAGTTATAAGCTGAATGTATATGTATTAATTCAATTATGCATTTAAGCACCAAACCTGAAAAAAATAAAAAATAAATTAATTAATAATGAACTGGAAGATGGAATTAGAGGAAGATTCCATCAGAAATGAACAGCAGCGAAACCAAAAAGGCAAATGAAGGGCAGAGGGGTGAGGCCTTGTGGTGAAGGTATGCATAATGCCAAATAGGTGGGATTCTGAGAGGGGCAAAACAGAGATAACCGAAGAACTTTGATATGGCAGATGGATGCTGCCAGGCAAATTACCATGTAATGTAATCAGTTCTGGAAAGAATTCTGTATTACTGCCAGTTAGTCGAAAGATGGATTTTGATGGTGTGGATGAGATCTTGGTCCTTTTCCCCCCAGTAGTGATTTTGTAGAAGAAAAATCTTAGGGGGAGAGGAAACTGAATAGACAGCAGCAGCAAAACAAAAGACTACCAAACTGCCCAATATCCGAAAGTAAAGTTTCCTTAGCAAGCAAGGGAGTGAGTCCTGTGTTAGCACTGCATCTAAAAGCAAGACCAAATAAAAGCTGGCAGCAATCGAAAGGCAGAGGTGGAGTACAACAAAAATCAATATAACTACCCTGTTAGAGCTCTGATGGAAACCCAGCTGTGTCAATCTAATACAAGCACACAGACACAGTTTAAAAGTCATGCCTAGAAAACTGGAGGGAAGATTGCCCTATCCTCTGCCTGGCAAGTGGTGGTAGATAAGCACTTCTCTGATCAAGCAACATTCACACTAACTCTTAACAGGAAAACTGCACTTTAAACTCCCAACAACCCTCCCAATTGCTCTATCATGAAAAGCAGCATGACAATAAAGATCTATTCTATTCTCTATTCTATTCTATTCTAATAATTATCCCCCACAACCACATGCAAACCAGAACATTAACCAACCATTTCATGTCATCAGATCCTTCCCAATAACACATGCATACCTCAAGGAAACAACATTTAACTAATATTGAGATGAACAGAAAACCTATTGGGATGTGGAGAGGTGAAAGAGAAATAGAGAGAGAGTTTGTAGGTTATTGTGTGCTTGGGGAGCAGAGGTTTTTCTGTAGACACGGCAAGATAATTTTTTTCTGACACACAGACAGACATAGTTATTATGCCGAGTTACACTTTTATTAAACAAAAAACAAAAACACAGTACAGACCAAAAAAATCCCTTCCAGTAGCAGCTTAGAGACCAACTAAGTTTGTTATTGGTATGAGCTTTCGTGTGCATGCACACTTCTTCAGATACAGTACAGACCATCATGCAAAATGTTCGAAGCCTGTGCAGCCCCATGTTGAGTATTCACACAGATGCATGGAAAACATTAGCCATCTGTTTCAACACTTTTCCATTCCAGAAATCCACCAAAGAGCTTTTAGTAAACAAAAATGAAGAGAAAACTGGCCAGTTTTCTAAGACGTGCTTCCTTGCAGCAGAAAAAAATTCATCTGGGTGGGAATGCTTCTCTCCCAAGGTGGCTTGAAGGTATGGAATTATTTGGAGAAAGAAATATAGTGATTGCGCTACTTAGAGCAGCAATACCAGCCAGGACTGGAGGGGGGTGCAATATGTACCACAAATCTGATTGATTATTGGGAATAATAATAATAATAATAATAATAATATTTCTAAATTACATGACAATCCCACAATATGTAACTGCAGATTTAAGATCTCTTCTTCTATGTGTTCCATTTATCACCGGTTTTGTTCGTTTCTCACACTTCGACCTCCACACCTTCTGCCAGCTTGTTCCAATGTCTGGAACAGGTTGCCTTTAATAGGCAAGTATCCTCCTTGGAAATCCCTTCCTAACATTCACTTCATAGTTTCACCTGGCCTCTTGCATTGGTTAGAAGCCACTTTACATTGGGGTCTCTTCCAACTGTACAAATCTATGATTTCATGGGGCACAAATTCCCATGAACAAACCTCAGTGTGAAGAACAACTCCTGGTGGACATCACACGAGGCCTTGCTTAAAAATTGGGAGTATGAAGCTTGTCTTACTTAAGGGTACCCTTGCTCACTTTGTTTCTGGAGAGCTATTCAGAAAAGTGTCTCAAAAAATGAGCCCATTTATGGCTCCTTCCTAGTAATCTTAAGTGACAGAAGTTTACAAGTTAAAGTCTTTGGGATTTATTTTAATCTTTCTAAACTGGTCCTTATTACTGGAGCTTGTTTGCAGAGATGATGTCTGGTCAAGTTATTAACCTAAGAAATGAAATACATAGGTTTTGCACATCCCAGCTTTGGGCATTGCAGATTTGGTGCATTTCTTTAAAAAATGCTGGCTCCAAATAATTGGGAGCTTTATAATTATCTTTGTACTTTAATCTTTGGTGATGTAAACAAGCCCTTTGCTGTCATGAAAAAAGGAGATAAAGACAGTGGGAGGAAAGTCCACATGAAAGGCAAATAGATGCTTGCAACTGGTATTGATGCAAAGTAAGGGTAAAGGTAAAGGACCCCTGGAAGGTTATGTCCAGTCAAAGGCAACTATGGGGTGCAGACCTCATCACTTTTAGGCCAAGGGAGCCGGCTTTTGCCCACAGACAGCTTTCCAGGTCATGTGGCCAGCATGACTTAACCGCTTCTGGCAAAACGGAACACCGTGACAGAAACCAGAGCACATGGAAACACTGTTTACCTTCCTGCCACAGTGGTACCTATTTATCTACTTGCACTGGCATGCTTTTGAACTGCTAGGTTGGCAGGAGCTGGGGCAGAGCTACGGGAGCTCACTCTGTTGCGAGGATTTGAACCGCCGGCCTTCTGATTGGCAAGCCCAAGAGGGCTCAATGGTTTGACCATGGTCACTGCATGCATGGAGCTGTCCAACACCAGCTGCAATATAGAGGCTTGGAGCTGCAGACGAGGAACTCTGTTTTTCCAAGTTGCCGCCCTCATTTTGCCTAAAGTGAAATTTGTACCATATGTGCAAGCTTTTGAGTGGCTAACTGCGGAGGTAGATCAGAGACAGCCGAGGTGGCATCCTCAGATGTTTGGACTGCAACTCCCATCATCCATGAACACCAAGTTGCTTACCCCTTAGATAGGTAGCCTGTGATACTGTAAATCCAGCACCCCAGGTAGTCTACTACATTTACTGGATTTGACCTGATATTCTCAAGATTCTATTATGATCACCCAGCTACAGTACATTATCCAGTGCTTTAATGCATGATTACACAGAGGAGGTCTCTGGCTAGGCTCCAGTCATATCCAGCAATTGATAGTGAACAAGGTGAGGCAGCAAAGATCGCACACATTGGGTCTGGTATTTTGCTTTTCTATAATCCAGCCATACAGGCCATGTGGACAGCAGCCTTGGACCTTGCTTTGCTAAGGTGTGCTCAGTTTGATCAGAAATGAGATAAAACCTTATCCTTCATGTTCAGAGAAACACAGCAGAAATCCTAAAATGACCACTGTCAGTAATAAAGCTTCCTTGAAGATACTAAGGAAGGTTTCTACTATGCTGTCTTAGATATGGCCATACAATCTGCTAAATAGAGATTCCAACAGCTACAGCAATATACAGTGGTACCTCTGGTTAAGTACTTAATTCGTTCCAGAGGTCTGTTCTTAACCTGAAACTGTTCTTAACCTGAAGCACCACTTTAGCTAATGGGGCCTCCCGTTGCCGCTGCTCTGCCAGAGCACAATTTCTGTTCTTATCCTGAAGCAAAGTTCTTAACCTGAAGCATTATTTCTGGGTTAGCGGAGTTCTTAACCTGAAGCGTATGTAACCTGAGGTACCACTGTATACAGTAAAGGTAAAGGGACCCCTGACCATTAGGTCCAGTCACGAACGACTCTGGGGTTGCAGCGCTCATCTCGCTTTACTGGCCAAGGGAGCGGGCCTACAGCTTCTGGGTCATGTGGCCAGCATGACTAAGCCGCTTCTGGCGAACCAGAGCAGCGCACGGAAATGCCTTTTGCCTTCCCGCTGGAGCAGTACCTATTTATCTACTTGCACTTCATGCTTTTGAACTGCTAGGTTGGCAGGAGCAGGGACCGAGCTATGGGAGCTCACCATGCCATGGGGATTCGAACCGCCGACCTGATCGGCAAAACTCAAACTTTTACAAACTTACATATGCTCAACAATGTTGCAAAAGAAACTGGTTGGCTTGGCAACTATATCCATGAAAAATGTCCAAGCATCAGCACTCGACTTGAAGGAACCAGTGGCAAAATTTGCAAAGGGAAAAGCATATGCTAAGTGAGATTTTGATGTGGCTGAAATTGAAACTTAAATTTTAACACCACAATTCACAAGATTATTCAAAATGATTTGTGTGCTAAAACATTTTCTTTTGTATTTGAGAAGCTAATCAAAGATTGTTGTATTATTCATTGCAATTTAAAATAAATTTAGCAGATTCAAGTTTGGTGCTTTTCATTTTTTCTGCAAGACGTCTGTTTTCGAAAATTGAAGTGAGCAATTTAGGATGTGTTTGTGCGAGAAGTTAGCCTTGCCTAGGATACAAAAGAGTCTTGAACCAGTTCTGCTTCTGTGCTTCAGTGGTACAGTACCAAAAGTTGCCTTTACACAGTACAAGTTGCATTACTTTGAAAAGGCCAAATATTCCTACTAAAGTAATAATCTTAGGTAACTATCTGAAGGTAGAAATAAGCCCCATTGCAGACACCTCCATACTGGAGCTTTTTTGCAGTTCTGCAACATTTCTTTATTTTTAAAAAATTACATTAATATCCTAATTTAAAGGAGGTCATGGTGGTTCACACAGTTCTCCCTTCACCATTTTATCCTCACAACAACCCTGTGAGACAGGTTAGGATGCTAATGAACCCTAGGTGAGCTTCATGGCAGCACATCCTCCCCCCCCCCCCAGTTTGCTGGTGCAAATGGGTGTGGAAAGCTGGGACCGCGCGTAACTCCTGCTTGCTTGCTTGCTGTTGCTTCTCTTTAATACGGAATTGTCTACGGTATCTATTGATCGATTTATCGCAGTTTGCACCCCACTTGGTTTTCCCTCTCCTCATTTACAGTACTACAACACGGCGGGGTCGTTTAGGCTAAGAGAAGATAGCCCAAGTGAGCTTCATGGCAGAGAAGGGGTTCAAACCCTGGTCTCCCGGGTGCCTAACCCGGCACTCTAACCACAGCACCACAGTTAGGGAATCTATTGCAAAATTCAAGATCTGCAACTGGAGGTTGCCAAACTCGCCGCCCCTGCCCTGCAAGAGAAACGGGCTGGCAGCCTTGCAGCAGGCAGCCCCGGAGCCAAAGGAGCCCCGCGGAGGGGCTGCAAAGATCAAACGTCCCCGCGAAAAGCAGGCGCCGCCGGCTCCCTTTCCCTTGCAAACCCACCGGCTGGCGCGCGCAAGCTGAGCTCTCGGCTCGCGCTGAGAAAGGAGAAGGAGGAGCCTCCGCGCCTCCCCCCCCCCGGCCGCCCTTGGCCCCGCCTCCTCTCTGAAGTCACCCCAGCAGCCCCTCGCCTTTCGCGTGAGGCCGGGGGGCGGGGCGGGCGAGCGAGCGGGGCATGGGGAGGCCGGAGCTTGGCTTAAGCTGCAGAGAGAGAGGCGGAGGCGGAGAGAGCGGGAAGCCCAGCACGCCCGGCCGGGGAAGGAGCCGCTACTCGCTCGAGCGCTTGCCGAGCTGACGGAGAGCCGGGATACCCTGGACAGCGCCACGCCGCGCCTCCTCGCCTTTCCCCTTCTGCAGCCGAGCGCGCCCCGCCGCCTTCCCGCCCAGAGACTCCCTTCGGCGGCGGCAACATGGTGAGTGAGGGAGTGAAGGGACCAGCCTATTTCTGGCGCGCCGGGAGCGGACAGCCGCGTTTCTCTCGCCGGGAGACGCTAAATCCCTCCGAGGAGGAGGAGGAGGAGGAGAAGGAGGAGGGGAAGGAGAAGGAGAGCGCTCTCTCTCGCGCGCTCTCCCTCTTCAGCCATGGGGGCTGAGAAAGAAGCCAGGAGACCCCACGGACAGGAGCCGGGCTCTCTCCTCACAGGCGCCCACCCACAGCAGCGCCTTTCCCACCCCAACACCTGCCACAGCCTTCGCTTCTCTGTGCACACTCGCCCTCACGCGCGCCATTCATGCTTTCCTCGTAGACGCTTACCAAGCGAAGGATACACACACAGCACCTCTCTCTCTCTCTCTCTGCCCACGTACACACACGCAGGTGCACACATTCCGTTCATTCTCGTTCACACATGCTTCCCTGCCCTCAAACACACACACACACACACCCTCCTCCTTATTCCTCTGCCTCATCCCCTCATTTTCTCCCACATCATTTACCTGCAGGCACTTTTCCTCACACCTGTACATGACACGCTGCCTCACGCTCCTATGCCCCATTTTCTCTCTCTCATGCCCACGTTATTCTTTGTCTCGCATCTAGCACAAAGCCATCATTTTTTTTTTACACCTTGAGCCTTTTCCTTGCACACAAATGCTTGTTCTCTGCAAGACAATGCACCTCGCGCAACATATGTACAAAATTTTCTTGATATGCACACTGTTCTCGTTAGCACACCCACACAGTCCTCGCACAGGCAAACACCATCCATTTCTCTCACTGTCTCTCATATATATAGCTCTCTCTGTGTGTGTGTCTGTCTATAGGCAACAAATGCTGCGCCCGCATTACTTTATCCTCTCTCTTCCCCGCCCACACCTGACCTCCCCAACTAATGTTTCCTCACATTCAGAAAGACACATGTTCTTATCTGCATACAGGTGTTTGTTTCTCAACACATACAGATTCACAGTTGTTCATTTCTTGCTCTCAGACCCATTAACAAAAACACACTGAGGACCTCATGGAAGCCATATTTTACATACTGGTTTCACCAGCAGAAGACACTGAGCTCCCTCCTTCCCCTCCTTTTCTGCCCCACAGCTTATTTTTTTAAAAAATGCATCCTATGAAGAAGCAGGGCTCAGTTTTGTGCTGCTCTATATATGAAAAACTGCTCTACTCATGCACACACTTGCTTCCTATATGGTGCAATCTTATACAAGTCTACTCGGAAGTAAGTGCCATTAAGTTCAGTAGGGCTTACTCTCTGATAAAGGGGTTTATAGGATTGCAGGCTTAATCAGCTGCCCTTGCAGATCTTCTGTCTTTGTGCACACTTGAACAGAAAACATTCATGGTGCCACTATAAGTAAGGGTTAAAAGAAGAAGGGACGCGGGTGGTGCTGTGGGATAAACCCTGCTCCTGCCAACCTAGCAGTTCGAAAGCACGTCAAAGTGCAAGTAGATAAATAGGTACCGCTGCAGCGGGAAGGTAAATGGCATTTCCGTGCGCTGCTCTGGTTTGTCAGAAGCGGCTTTGTCATGCTGGCCACATGACCTGGAAGCTGTACGCCGGCTCTCGGCCAATAAAGCAAGATGAGCGCCGCAACCCCAGAGTCGGACACGACTGGACCAAATGGTCAGGGGTACCTTTACCTTTACCTTTAAAAGAAGAAGAAACTTTCCTTTTACCTAACTCTGTTGTAGAAATAGGTGAAGCAGTTAGTCTATACCACTCCATTGTCACAAACTGGCCCTAACATCAGCTTAGGCAAGCCTTGAAGAATTCTAGGAGGAATCCTTGGTTGCCAATAGTACTTCCAAATTACTCCTTCCCCACCTACCCTAGTAGTATGCAAATTAAAGATGAAAGGCCAGTTTAAAGGGACATAAAAAACCAAGGTAGACATGTAGATTCCTAAAAAAAAGCCCACCATACATAGTGGGGCCATATTTTTATTGGAATCAATCAAAATATCACAAAAGCTCCACACTTTTGTGATGTTTTCGTTGGTCCCAATAAAAGTATTGCCTAACAGATTTTGCACTTAAAAAGGCAGCACTCTGCTCCTTCCTTCCTGCTGCAGATCCAAGTTATTTAGAAGATCCTAGGAAATTCAGATCTAGCTACTAGCTTTGGGAACAAATCCATTGTAACAAATGCATGTTAGAGAATTAGCATTCCAGCTTCACCACCATTACCCTTATTCAGTTGGGTTCTTCATGACGATATTTGGATTATAGATCTTTTATGTGAGTGTTCAGATTGTATATGTGTTCTGTTGCGGCAAAATTAAAAACTCATGTTAGGATAACAGCTCAGCGAATGTTTTCAGCCTGTAATACAAAATGAGGACAATGACATATTTTATTTTATTTTATTTTTGGTCAAAATTTGGATCTTATTGTGTGAAAAGCCCTTAGTTACTATCTGGAAGGTTGGTTACCAGACCAAAGCACCATTGTAGCCACCCCCATCTATCTAAAAGAACACTAAGCTGTACATAATGAGAAAGAAATAATAAGTATTCCAAGACCTGCAATACCTATTATGTTAATGAATGTTGTAACAGTCTACAGTCACATCACAGAAAAAACTGCAATAAGAATGGATGGAGAAAGGGTGTGTTTGTGATAAAATTCCAGTTGTATATAGCTTTATCCCTAATAGATTTCATGCCTTTCATAGAATGACATGAAACAAGAGAGAATTAGATCAGCTTTGGAAACCCCTTAAAGGTTTCTGGCTGTGCCAATTCCAAGAAACAAACCCAGTTCTGCACTGTTGATAGCTTTAAACAGGTACTCTCCTGGGTTCAAATCTTTCTTAACTAAGGCAGGTTTTACAAGTGGGGGCTAACAGATGAATGAAAAATGCAACCTTACTGGGTGATTTTTTTTGTGCCTGTAATTTTTTTTTACCAAAAAAAAACACCCTACCAAGCTTACACCTTTTGAAATGTAAGAGCATTTGAAATGTAAGAGCATTTGAAATGTAAGAGCATGAAATGTAAGGGTGATCCACAAAGGGGATTGTAAGCCTCATGTTAGTCCTGTTAGCCGGGCCTATCAGTCATCTCAATGAATATACAGATGAGAAAACGAAGGTTCAAGGTGGCTCAGTAGCTAACCCAATTATCAGTAATGTGTTCGTGTGTGTGTTTGTAGTTACACCATTGAGCCTGTGTCCCAGAGGATCACAAGGACTGCACTAATGATAAGATGAAGTTAATGATGTATGATATAATGAACAACCTAGTGCACATAAACTGGGAATCAGGTCACATATAGGTGCTATTGAGTTTTTATTCTAACACCAAACCTGAAACCTTTGGCTTGCACCAGTTACTCTGAACTCTCCATACACCCAAGTAGTTTTGGGAAATTAGATTTTGGACAGCATAAATATATTCCATACTTGTGTTTTATCCTGACAGTGTTTTATAGAATCGTAGAGTTGGAAGGTAATATGTGCCAATCTCCTGCCCATGGAGGGAACTCACTGCATCCAAAGCATATTCAGAAATGGCAGCATGGCTTTTTGTTTGCAGTTGGTTTTTTAAGTCAGTAACTTATTTGAGAAAATCAATGCAGGGAATGATATGGACACACTTTTTACACAGAGACATGTGTAGTTGAACTTATATCTTTTGAGATAGCCATGCAAAGTATTTGTGAGAATCGGAATACAATGTTTCACCCCACTCAACCATGAGAATCATTTTGAAGACATCAGGGTGTTTTTGTTTTGTTTTGCTGTTTATGGAATATACCTCCCATATTCACCAGCGTTCTCAGCCTCAGTTGTATGCTTATTCTGAGCCATGAGCCTGATTTCCCCCCAGGATCTCCAGTTAAAACTGGATCATCTCAGGTAGACAGGCATGGAACTACATTGGAAAGCCGCTGCCAGTAAGAAGAGACCCTGCTGAGCCAGATGGACCAGTAGAGGCAATGGAGCAGATTTTGGAATTACTGGGGAGCTGCAGCAGGGAGGGGAGAGAATAGACAGGAGAATCTCCATTTATGCAAATTGAATTTTTGTTGTGCAGGCAGGCTGACACCATTGGATGTCACCCCATATACTAGACTTCGGGAACCACCACTGTTTTCTGCAGCAATTGCAAACTGTGGAACACCCCAGACATGCCATGAGCATTGCCTATCTCTGGCAAAAGTGACTGATGATAACTATTGGTTTGTCTAGTGACAAAGGACCAGTTCACACCACAAGTTTCCTCACCCCCACTGTGCAGTGATTCTTCACAGCTACATAGGATGGGGTGGCCAGATGTGGCTGGCTTTCAAGATTGTCCCCAGGACACACCAAGTAAGACACTCAATTGGCTCTGTTTCATGCCTTCCCTGAGTGCCTCTGCCTTGCTGGAATGTGACCTTGAACTGTGACAATGCCTCTTGCTTGCCTGGATAGAGAGAGGGTGGAGAAGCCTCTTAATTTTGTGTTGCATCCATTGCTCTGGCTCTGCTCACTACTGGAACGAGCATTGTGCATGAAGGAATACAACCCCCACACTGAAAAATGCTCCCCGCCCCAACATAGGAACCTACCTTATACGAAGTCAAGCCATTCAACCATTTAGCTCAGTATTATCAACACTAACTAGCAGCAAGTCTGTAGGGTTTCAGGTAGGCATTCTTCCCAGCCTATCTGGAGATGCCAGGGATTGATCCTGGGACCTTTTGCATGCAAAGCAAATGCTCTACCACTAAGCTACAGCCCTTCCCTTATGAACATACTGTCCTACAACTAGAGCTTCATGTTATCTGGAATCTTCATGGAGTTTGCTGTAGGTTCAGTTCCTTCAGCAAGTGTCATAGACCAATGTCCTCTTTGCAACCATATAACAACTTTTTTTTTCTTTTTTCTTTTGGTCTGGTATTATACCTGGAGGTGTGGATAAATGATTTGTGGAGGCCTAAAGCTTAGTTTGTGGGGGCACACTCCCAGCTCCTTTTTATTTTGCAGATACATTGGCAAGATGAGAGCCTAGAGCCCTTGACAGTGTAGTGTGCCAAAATTAGGCACTGAACTGGATGAGACACTGGGGTGTATCAAAAAGGACAACCTCCTGGAGATGTGGGTATATCATCTCCTGTGGTCATGCATTAAATAATGTTGCAACAAACAAACAACCCAACACCCAACCATTTTGATTGCAGAGAATTCTTGTGCATCTCAAGGGGACCATCCCTGGTCTTGGAGATATATGACATTGGAAAGTACAAAGCTTTTTTAGTGGTACAAGTGTGTATAGATACTTCAGTTCCTCATTACCACTGATTATGCAGCTCTGTTTCAACCCTTCATGGGAACTAGGAATAAGGAACTGGGAGCTACTAACCAACATCAGCCTTATTCCTGATGAAAAGTTCTGGAGAACATGAAGGTTTGCTCGATATTTTGTGACACTTTGGTTCGTTCCAATAAAGGTATAAAGGTACCCTGCCCTGATTCCCCCTCCCCCATGGATCTGGATCAATGATATGAAGACATCAACATTCATGATACTTTGCAAGAGGACAGGCCCCTCCCCAAGGAGCATTCAATCTAAAATTCAACACAGGAAAAGGCAACAGAAGAAGGGGAGAGGAGTGAAGGCAGGGTGAACAGGAGCAGAATGTGCAATTATTTCAGTTATATGTACTTAGGATTAGTTATAGGCTAAAGCTCTTATTTTGGAAAATCATACAACTTGTGTTGGGGGCTTGTGCTTCACTTAAATAAATAAGTGTTGCTACATTGTGGATTACAGCACTCATCTTGAATTATCTGGCAAAGACTTCAGGTATTCAATTTTTCACTGACATTTTTCCCTGTAAAAAGAATGTCTCTGCATTGATTTGCAGCCAGCATGATCCAGTGGATTGTTGGCCTTTGATCTAGGAGGTTTGGGACCAAGTTCCACTTTCTCCTCAGCTGGTTGACTTGAGATAAAATTTGTTGGCTTCAACTTCCCCATCACCAAAATGGGAATAACAGAATTCCATTGGATGGGGTTAGTTGCTAGCATGATGAAGCATGGAAAGCTTTGTGCAACATCAGTGATTAAATTTATAAAAGGGAAAAAGGCAATCTTGCATTCTCTGTTACCTGTTCCTTCCCATACCTATCCCTTTAAACAGTCTTCACTGGGCTAGTTTTTTTAATTTATACAATAGCCTATGTAATTGTACTTGCAAATCTAGGCTTAAGTAACGTAACTGGGGCCCATTTAGTTTTAATTTAAGAGAGGGTTATTTTCCAGTATTCATTTCATCCACTCAAGTGGCACTGGGTATCTGATTCTGTAGCTTCCACTGCCTTCCTCACACATGCATTCTTCCCAGCCAGTATTAAGAAAATAGAATCATTCCACCCACCCCGCCCCCGGCAATCTCTGCTGCAAACTCTGAACATAATCCTTCCAAAAAGCATCCTACTGGCAGCGAGTGAATGACTGGCACAAACCTCCAAAAGGGGGTGGGGAAAATACTGTTTCAAGGAATTGGCATTCTCTTCATCAGGGTACAAGTTCCAAATAATGGCATCCACACCACATTTGCTTTCCAGTTACTTGTTATGTAATGGCTTGCTTTGGTTAGTTGTGTAGGAAGTCGAATCAATTATATTGCGACAGTGTCTTTAATAAGCATTTGCTGGTACAAAAGGACATTTTATTTAGTTCTGTTCTGAGCCAGGGGTGGTAGTTTAGAGGCTGAAAAAGACAGCCAGGTATGATTCTGACTGTGTTTACTCCGCTACGACCCCACTGATGTTACTAGATCAAGGTTGCCCAAGAATTGCAACCTTGGGCTCACAATTCATGAATTAAAGTCAATGGGACATCTATGTGAAACTTTGGGCCTCTAATGCTTACTGACATTTAAAAATTTAACATTCACTCTCGTAACTAATTATTTCAGAGTGATTCCATTAAAGTTGACAGAGCTCCTCCTTAGAGACATAAAAGGAGTCTTGATAGATGTGCATCTTAATGCATGACACATCGATGGAAGACCATAACATGGTGTCAGAAGTCATGTTGTAAATTTACAGGTTTCTAACCAGACAAGGAAATTGACACTGTTCCCTGCACCAGAAGTCTTCAGCTCTAATAATCCTGCACCCTGGAAGAAATAGAAGAAAATATTTGCTTGCTTTTGCCTGGCCTCAGAGAATAGTGCACATAAAGCTCATCGCTTTATGTTATGGGGAAAGAAGCCAGAAATGGCTGCTATTCATGCAAACTTTTCTCAGAGTAAACCAATTGGATTCAACTGGTTGATTTCAGTGGGTATA
Organism: Darevskia mixta; assembly: GCA_034641385.1. Lineage (NCBI taxonomy): Eukaryota > Metazoa > Chordata > Lepidosauria > Squamata > Lacertidae > Darevskia > Darevskia mixta. The sequence goes on from JAWWNH010000011.1 coordinate 23,097,571, forward strand.
GTCTGAGTATGGCTAACATTGGATATCGCCCAATGTTTGCAATTCCTTTATCTTTGCTGAAGAGGGCAACAAGCACAACCGTAGCCAGATTAGATACCCATTTCACTCCCAAGAGTAATGTAGCTTATGAGAAGTTGGCTGTCGAAGACTAGTCAAATCCTTGAGTCATTTGTTAGGGCTTTGTCTGAACAAGACTGAATTTACTGGTAAAAAACAGAAGAGCGCTGGGTAGAGATGGATTGGTGGCTGTAATTCTAGAAAAGGTCTCTCCAATCTATTGCCCTCCATCAGTTATGAACCACAGTTCCCACCATTCCTGATGCTCGATGGGGACAGTAGGTACTGTAGAAGTGGTGTTACCCTTTGGGACTGGTAGGGTAGAAGGCAGGGATGCCAACCGTAGGAAAAATCGGAGCCAATTGCAAGCAAAACCAACTAATGCTAGTTTTGCCTCCATCCTCCTCCCTGTTGACTTCCACAAGAGCAACGTCAAGACTGAGGAAGGGCAAGTGGACAGCCAGTGCCACCCTCCTGGGCTGGTTGTGAGAAGGTTGGGGCTGGCTGAAGGCAGAGTGAGGTTGGTGGGGCACTACCCCATTCACTCCAATGCATCAGTATCCACTGCACTGTAGACCCAAATGTCTGGAAAGCACTAGGATGGGGAAGGCTTTTCTGCAGAAAGGGTTTCTGAAAGAATGTAGCTAATAGAAGACTCAGTCCTTCACCAAACCATGGAGATAAGCAAGGGAATCAGAGTACATCAAAAACCCAGAGCAGGATAGGAAAGATAACTTGGGAGCAACTTGGAGAAGGTAACCATTACTCCACAAAACATGAGAAGTAGAGGTGGTCATTTTGAAAAAGAGTAGATTCGTACCAGAAGCCCAAGAAAAAGCAATCCTGCCATTTTAAAAGCGTTCTGCAACACAAAGACACCCTTTCAAACAGCATGCACGAGTTGCGGAAGAATTCACAGAGGAGTTTGCCCTAGTGATGGGAGCGCACATTTCCGGATGTGCTCCAAAGTAGGGTATTTTGCTGTGTTCAAAAGTGACCACAGTATTGGATGACTTATTATTCTTAGGTTCCATATTTTCTAAAGACAGTAACCCTTCCTGAAGAATATATTTGGAACAATAATCATTCCAAAAGTGATTTATGAGCTGATGCCACAGCAATTTAAGAGGGATGACCTACAGAAGATTCCAGAGCACCCCACCCCATAGTTTCATAAAGCAGAAACCATTTTGCACAGCCCACTAGGTGACACTTTTTTTTTTTAATGCTTTACAACACAAACAAGCTACAAAGAGAAGCAGATTTTGTTCATTGAGTATGCAATCGTCATAACCTGGATAATCTCAGTCAAGGAGAAGCTCCCAAGTATGAGACTACAGAAAACAGCGGGGGTAAGGGGGAGAAGATATGTTTGGGGACACTGGTCTACTAAAAGGAGATCCTGTGGACATTGCTTTAAGATCTGATACCAAACCATATAGGGACCCAGGTGGCGCTGTGGGTTAAACCACTGAGCCTAGGGCTTGCTGATCAGAAGGTCGGCGGTTCGAATCCCTGTGACAGGGTGAGCTCCCGTTGCTCGGTCCCAGCTCCTGCCCACCTAGCAGTTCGAAAGCACGTCAAAGTGCAAGTAGATAAATAGGAACCGCTCTGGCAGGAAGGTAAACGGCATTTCCGTGTGCTGCTCTGGTTCGCCAGAAGCGGCTTTGTCATGCTGGCCACATGACCCGGAAGCTGTACGCCGGCTCTCGGCCAATAAAGCGAGATGAGCGCCGCAACCCCAGAGTCGGACACGACTGGACCTAATGGTCAGGGGTGCCTTTACCTTTACCTTACCAAACCATATAAGATACAAACACCCTGAAAGGTAGAAATGGAGCTGGAACAGATGAAGGAGCATAACATAATTAAGGAGGTTTATGTTAAGTTTTCAGGAAGCATGCCTCCCAAGCAGTGTGGAAGGCTACTGTTGGAATTGGGGATGTGGAAGTTAATGTGTGTGCGCAGCGCTTAATGCATGGCCTTCTTGGTTTCTGAAGCACTTGGCTTATTTGAAATGTGACATCTTAGCCAAATGTTTAAATGAGTAAGCAGGGGAACAATTGCATTTCCATCTAGAGCAAGCTCTTTAAGGTGGCAATACTGCACGGTACAGTAAAGGGGATGTGTGGTAGAAAATCCTTTTGTGACCCTGCCTGGCAGCAAAAGGAGGAGGAGCCCCTGGTACATTAATCCCAGTCTTGGGGACACAGTGTTACATTGCAGGCAGCTGGGACAGCAACCAAGAAACCTCCTTCTTAAACATAGAGCCGCCTTTGTCTCAAGGCTAGACAGGGAGCTGTTGTAAAACTGAAGGCATTCTCTTCCCCTCTCCCTTTCTATTTAAAAAGTTCAATTGCTGGACTAGCATAAGATATCCTGTGCACAAGCTGTGCGCCCAGTGTCTGAAATGTGTTAAAATGAAAGATGTGAAAAAGATCCTCAATGGGATAAAATTACTCCCACCCCGTTTCCATTCTCCTGCAATAATCCAAAATGTGTTTCAAATAGCAAGATAATCTCATTCTGTTTCAGATAGTTTATCAATGGCATGAATAACTCTAACCCATTCTTATGCCTCCGTTCAACAGAAAGCTATCAAAATTGGTACCATCATCATTTGGAATTAACAAAAATGTATGGACAGTATGACTTTGACATACTCATTGAAAACTTTTTCTATAAATTTTTGCAATGTCTAACTATTAAAACACATGCATTATTTATGCAGCATTTTAGAGTGCTGAAATGCACCTATGCATTCTTCGGGTAATCCTTACAGCAGCCCTACAAGAGAGGACAATATTATTGTCATCATCATAATCATCTCCATATTGCAGATATTAAGATGGTGGGTGACATAAAGGGGCTTGCTTAAGCCTCGATCACTTAATGAGTATGTGTCTGAGAAAAGATTTCAGCTAAACACTTCCTGGATCATAGCCCGTACGCTTTAGCCCTAGAGTGCACTACAGTGGTACCTCGGGTTAAGAACTTAATTCATTCTGGAGGTCAGTTCTTAATCTGAAACTGTTCTTAACCTGAGGTACCACTTTAGCTAATGGGGCCTCCCACTGCCACCGCGCTGCCGCCACACGATTTCTGTTCTCATCCTGAAGCAAAGTTCTTAACCTGAGGTAATATTTCTGGGTTAGCAGAGTCTGTAACCTGAAGCGTCTGTAACCTGAAGCATCTGTAACCCGAGGTTCCAGACATTGATCTGTGTACAAATGAATGTGTGGAGTGAGAGATTTGGGATCCCATGCTGGCCAACAAGTCTCATCATGTGCACGTAATCTATACCAGTGTACAGAATTTCGATTCCCCGCCCCTGTTGTAGATCTTGCCTGCCTTCCTCTCTTCTCCTCAACCTCCTCCTCCTTCTGCTCTTCCTTTTCCCTTTTAAACATTTTCAAAAATGTATTTATCATAAGCATATGTACACATAACCATACAAACGGAACCATATATGGAGCATAGTCAGCATAAGAAACAAAGAGATGCAGTTACATATTGCTGTTTTGATTACCCGTTTAGAGGACCATTGCTGCCTTTGTTCCTGCAGCATTTGTAAACAAAGTATTCACTTTTACTAAAGTGTGCTGAGTTGCATCACTATCTTGAGTGATATATTTAATGAATGAAGTATGAGTGTATGATTAAAGTGTTTTATATTTTGTTGCAAATGGTTGTGTCCCTCTCGATATTGCATGTAATGAGAGGCAGGATATGAACCTTATAAATAAAATAAAATAATAAATAATAGATGTGGCCATTAGGCTGCAGTTCTTGAAAGTAAGTCCCACTGAACTCTATAGGGCTTACTTCCAAGTAGACACACATAGGCTTGCATAGTTAAAGAGCAGACTTTCCTAAAGTCCAAATCCAGCTAATCTGATTAGCGATGTTTACCGCTCCTAAATGGATAATTACCCTGCATCACATTGACTGGATTATTTATCATACTTTCCCCCTCCCCACTCTGCTCCTTTTCAGTTTTCATAAAATGGAAACATTTTAAAGCATTGCTTCTACCATTAGCCAACTCAGTGTTGTCATTCAGCCCGGCTGCTTAGAAATACTTGGTTACACTTGTATGAGTAAATATAGACTGCAATGGAAAGTGCAGAAATTGATACTAATTTAGATAAGCATACCTGATCTGCTATTAAATTTGAATGCATGGAACTGAACCTGAGCAGTAAAAGTTAGCAAACTATTTTCCATCTGTAAACATTGCCGGGTCTATTGAACCTACTCAGGCAACCAAGATAGCCACAGTATGCGGAATCCAGTACATGGAAGCCCAGTGCAGTGTACATCTATGACCAAGCATGGGATTTATATTACAGCACACATTGGGATGCTTACCCCTAACCCAACCCCACTGATGCTTCCCCAAACATGCTGAAAGCTGAATACTGTGTGTGGTAATACCTCACTACAGACTCACAGTCGTCACAAGCATGCATGCCAAGTGTATGTTCTGAAGTTCCCACATGCCTGCTGGTTGTGTGAATGTGTCCTGGCTGTAGCATAATAGCTTTCGTTGTTTGTGCCAGAGATTTTACATTCAGTTGCACTATTAGCTAGGAGATACGCCAAAGGCGCCATAATTTCCTAAACACCCAGTGCCTAAACATATGCACTAATGTGCATTTGTCTGTGTCAGCAACATAACAGGCATCAGCCTACTCTTTTAATATTTTGTTATGCTAGCTGCACAGATGTATGCATGCATGATTTCCTTGCAAAACTGATACGATATCAAAATCCATAAAACCATCCAAAAAGCAACTAGCAATCGACTGCTCAGTTTTTCTGATCGTCAGATAATTGTAAAATATTCTAAGAATGATGCTGTGTAGATGTGTGTCAATTAATTTTTACTTAATTGTGGTTCCATTTGTCAGTAAGGGCAACATGTCTCGTAGCCTGCAGCACTCAGGGGTAAACCTAGCAGCACAGCAAGACTTCCCGCTGCTATAACTGTAGGAATCACCAAACAAGATCACAAGCAGTCTTCAGGGGCAAAGGTCATTGTCTAGTGGATGGAATAGAGCCAGGGAATTATTTTCAGCCTAAGGGCTTTGCTCCCTCATAGGCAGGGCTTGCCCAAACATTTCGTCACCTGAGGCAAACCACAAAACAGTGGCCCCCTTCCCACCAGGGATGAAGGGGTGAGGGAAGATGTTCATCAGGAACAAGGGGCAATAAAGATTTACTATGGAACCTGCTGCCCTTGTGAATCCTGCCACCTGAGGCAATCACTTCAACTTGCCTCATGGGTGGGCTGGCCCTGGTCATAGGCAATTTTTCAGGGGCTTCTTTCTTGAGACTGGTGGGCAGGGCCAGAAGGAAAAGTAGCCAGAGCAAACAAATTTATAGCTTGATTAATAAGATAATATTCAGCAGTGAACAACATAAAATCTCACGGGACAATATTTGTTCAGTATGTAAAATACAATTCGGTGAAAAACAATACACGTAGTTTTAACTATGCACTGTGTGAAGAAGTAATTCCTTTTATTAATCTGGAACCTTCCAACATTCCGTTTCATGGGATGCCCACAGTTTCGAGTGTTTTGAGAGAGGGAGAAACACATTTCTCTTCTCACCTTCCACAGGCCACGCATCAGTTGCAAACTTCTGCCATGTCACCTCTTGCTCACCCTTTCTTTCAATGGAAAAGTCAAAAATTCTGGAACCTTTCCTCACAGGAAAGTCGTTCCATCTCCTTGATCATTTTGGTTGCCTGTTTCTGAATCTTTTCCAACTCTGCAATATCCATTTTGAGGTGAGGTGAGCTAAAGCCAGCCTCCTCCAGTCTGATGCCTTTCAGGCGTTAAGACCAGTGGTGAACATGCATGCTCCGGCACTGGGGTAGAGAGCAGGTGGGGGCATGGCTGGCGCGTGTCCCGGGGGGCATGACACATCGCCTGCGGGGGTGTGGCATGCGTCCTGGGGGCGTGGCGTGCTGCCTGTGGGGGCATGGCGCCCAGCGCGGTGGGGGTATGCACGGCGCGTGTCTGGGGGCGGCCGCAATGGTATCCCCCTCCCCAATGGTGTCAGGGCAGGGCGCTTCCCCCCACCCCTTTCCTCCGCCAGTGTTTAAGACTCCCATCAGCCTCAGCCAGCATGCCTGCAGCTGACGAAAGTTGCAGTCCAAAACATCTGGAGGGCACCAGATTGGAGAAGAAGGCTTCTTCAGAAACTCTCTCCCCAGATAAATCTTCCTTAATTACTAATTAAGCTGATGTTCCACTATGAAGTAGGTAGAATAGAATAGGATTACTTTTAAATGGATTGCACTAATCTCCTTTCCGGGCCAGGCTCATTTTACAGCGTTAAGAGCAGGGAGATTCCACAGCTGCAAACATCATATTTTCTTAATTTGGCCAGATTTGGCCAGATGTGATACATATATTTGCAACACTTCATTATAACAGGATTGTTTTCTTTTTTTAAAAAGACAGTAAAATAACTGTGGAATGGGTACTAGACAATCGTCTAATAAATACTAGAATCATAGAATTGTAGAGTTGGCAGGGATTCCCAGAGTCATCCAGTCCAACCGCTTGCAGGAATTCTGCCGACAGGCACACTGACCACAGAGATGACTTACTTAGTATAAAGGGTACACACAAACCCCTTTTTTGTGTTTTTATTTATTTTGAAGGAAAGGCTTTAGTGCTGGGACTCTGGGCTCAAAGATACCAACGTCCACGTTTTCTTCTTTGCTAATAGATTTTGATCAATGTCACTTCATTTTAGTCTTTCCAGGTAGGGATGATGTACGGAATGCTTTTTGTGAAATACCTGGTATCTGTGGCTATCCCCTCAGTGCCACCTTCCACTCAAGGTTCCCAGGTGCATTCCCACCATTAATAAAACACTGGATTAGGATATTCTACTAGTTGATTCATAAGTTTCACCATCTGGGCAGAAACAAGAGTCGGCATAACTAAGCAAATAATGGAAAAGAACGAACAAGCATTTTTCATTTTGTTTTTTCCTCAAGCTTAAATTAAGTCATGCAATTAAATTCTGGATTTGGAAGCAGAATAAAATTAGGATGCAAATATGCACTCTTAATAGTAGGCATACAAAGGAAATAAGCTTATAGACTCACTTGCTTTTGGGTCCCTTTCTCCCAAACAGGTCCAGGGATGGTCAGTATCCACAGAAGTCTATCCTTTCACACTCAGCAAGAAGGCTGGCCACAAGTTCACTATTTTCAAAATTGCAATGTGCAGGATGTTAGCCGCTTTGCCTTCCTCTGAAGCAATATTATTGTAATAGTAATAGGCATATGATTAATCTAGTGGACCTTGCCCCATTTTGGTTAGAAGAACACTATTCAGTGTGGGATTTTAATTTATTCCTCTTGACTCAGATCAGTTCTCTTTAAAAACCACTGTATTTTTCAAAAACACAGTTGGAAGTTTGGAAATGGGTTAAACAAGAAAGGGTTAATGGAACCAGAAGTAATCTGTCAAAGTTAACAAGTACCTTCTTTGTTAGAGAGATTGGCAGAATTCTCCCAATAGCAGGATCTTCTTGAGTCTTCTGAATGACTAGGACAGTGATGGTGAACCTTTTAAGGATCGAGTGCCCAAACTGCAACCCCAAACCCACTTATTTATCGCAAAGTGCCAACATGGCAATTTAACCTGTATATCTCAGATTCAGCTGCCAGTCTAGTCAGCATTTTTCTGTGGAATGGGTGGGGGGGTGGCACTATATTGTTCCTCAGCTCAGGCAACTAAATTTCTTGGGCTGGTCCTTTCTCCCAACATTGCTGTTCTATTAGTGATATGGCCATTAGGGTTTAATTACACCCATTTGTATGTAACATGTAGATTTGCCATCATGCACAGCAGATGGACAAAAGGAGTCAGAGACAGCATAGTTGGGGAGTTTTTCAAGAGAAAAGACACGTCCTACTTATTAGAGCTCTGATTAATCACTAACGTGGAACATCATAGTTCCACTTTGTTGTATTCTGCTTAAATAGCATAACTGAATATGGTTCCCTTTTGGGTTCAGGGAGAGTTGAGAAACAGAAGCATCTGCACTGTGTAAAAACCTAGACAGAAAGTGGTTAGCTTTTTAAAAAAAAAATGTTTAAGAAAAGCTTTTAGAGTACAAACAAATTGAGAAGCACAGAATAGCTTGATCTTAATTGCATGCGACACATTTTGAGTTAGAAAAGCAAACTTTTTTTAAAGAAAACCCCCACATCCTTCTTACGTGATCCTGTCTCTTTTCTCTCCCCTCATATCTCAGGAGATATTATATGCTCAGTCATGTGGGAAATAGTTCTGCTGTTACATAACTTTTCCTTCCAATGTGTATAAAATAAAAGCTCTATATAGTATAAAGTCTTCAGCTCTGAAATTGAGGAAGAGACCTGAGTATTCCAGAATGGAGGACACATCTCCCTGCACCTTACTTATACTAAGATTAATGCTTTCAATTCTCTGAGAGCTGGAGGAGGGAACTTTTCAGAGAGATTTTGCCATGGTGGAATACTGCCAGCTCATGTAACGCTGCTTCACACATGCACACCTGTCATTTGATAACTGTGCCATCAACTGATAACTTGCATGTGTGTGTGAATGGACGGATCTGAAACCATGCCACATATAGAACATTATTGTGATCCTGTGGCACTTTAAATGCAATGCTTTCAGATGGAGTCGGATCACACATTCAGCACCAGCTGCATCAAGTGTTGAGTAATCAGATAATGGGAAATAAAGTAATAATTCATAAGATAGCTGCAATCCTTACAGCAACACCACAAAATGAATCAAAATTGTTAGTATTCCCCATATTGTAGAAAGGCTGAGGCAGAGAGAGCAGCTTGTCTAAGGGCACCTAATGAGTTCATGGAAAGGTGAGAATTGAGCTGGGGGCTTCCTGCTTTGCATCTCAGTCTCTTTGCTGCTGTGCAATGCCAAGTAGCTTAGTATTGCAGTCACAGCAATTACACTAAATTCAACAGGTTCACTCATTAACAAGGACTGAAGGAAAAGCAGCAGTTGCATAGATTACATTCACACCAAAAGAAAAAGCTTGATGGAAAATAATTTCATGTGGTTAATGTGCACAGCAAATGAAAATAGCAATTTTACAGGAAAGCCTCTTAGATGCAGAAATTTTTCTTCCCAATGAATTCCCCTTTTGCATTTCCCAACCTTCATCCACCAGTACTAATAAACCAACATGCCCCTCATACGTATTAAAATTCAGCCTTGGGCAGAGATTTGTCCACTGGCATTAGAATTCATGTTAATAGTGATATTGTTCCTATTTTGTGTAAATACCACTTATGTCACCTAATAATAAATTCAAGCTTTTGTGCTTTGATTTTCAATTTGTTATAAGCCATGCAGAGATGAACAAAATATTGTTACATTTTTAAAATGTCATGTTAAAACTTTGGACAATGGGATCTCTGTAAAACAGAAACAGTAAGAGAAGGCTAAAGTTGAGGTTCTCTGTTTTCTCACACTCCACGTTTCCTGGCCCAGCTCCTCATCTGAAACTTTTTTTTGTTGAAACCAGCTAGCCTTGTGAACACAGTTCCCTGATAAGTTTTAATATAATAGACATAGTTGGGAACTTGTATTTATCACATTTGCATCTTACATTTCTAAAAAGGTAAAGGTAAAGGACCCCTGACAGTTAAGTCCAGTTGCGAACGACTCTGGGGTTGCGGCACTCATCTCGCTTTACTGGCCAAGGGAGCTGACATTTGTCCGCAGACAGTTTTCCTGGGTCATGTGGCCAGCATGACTAAGCCGCTTCTGGCAAAACCAGAGCAGCGCACGGAAGCGCCGTTTACCTTCCCGCCGGAGCGGTACCTATTTATCTACTTGCACTTTGATGTGCTTTCGAACTGCTAGGTTGGCAGGAGCTGGGACTGAGCAACAGAAGCTCACTCAGTCGCGGGGATTCGAACCGCCGACCTTCCGATCGGTAAGCCCTAGGCTCAGTGGTTTTAGACCACAGCGCCACCCGCGTCCCTAGGTGTACATTTCTAGGTGTACATTTAAAATGTTTTAATAGTAATGTAGGGCAGCTGCAGGCAATTGTTTCAACTCAAACTATTTGAAGATATATTCTTATGGATATAGGTTAAATCATCTTAATGTAAAAGGTAAAGGACCCCTGGACTGTTAAGTCCAGTCAAAGGTGACTATGAGGTTGCAGCAGTCATCTCACTTTCAGGCCGAGGGAGCCGGTGTTTGTCCACAGACAGCTTTCCAGGTCATGTGGCCAGCATGACTAAACCACTTCTGGCACAACAGAACACCATGATGGAAACCAGAGTGCACAGAAACGCCATTTACCTTCCTGCCACAGTGGTACCTATTTATCTACTTGGACGGGCGTGCTTTCGAACTGCTAGGTAGGCAGGAGCTGGGACAGAGCAACAGGAGCTCACCCCGTTGTGCGGATTTGAACCACCAACCTTCTGATCGGCCAGACCAAGAGGCTTCAGTGATGCCACCCGCATCCCAAATCATCTTAACAGAGCAAGTGAAAGTATAGTTTTGATTGAAACGATTTCTCTTTTTCTGTTAAATCAGTAGCACTTTTGTAGAATCGGGCTGGTATTTCCAACCAGATTATAGTATTAAAAAGGAGTTTCAAATTATCTATTCAGAATACAAACAGCATTCTGATATACAGGCAGCCCTGGGACCAATGGCATGTATGCTTTGTAATGATGATAACAGCCAAACCATGAGTTGAATGGCAGTACAATTAAATAAGAAAACTTGAAAACATACATTGGTCTCAAAATGAAACAAACCATGCCTCAATCACTATACCTTTCAAAGGTACTTTAATGCTTCCCCATCTTTCAACTGAACATATCTTCAACAGCATATTTGGGACATCCATCCTGCCTTTGCTTTTGGGCGTGCAGATTTCACTAAATAATGCAAACTGTGTATGTAGATCCTCTGCAGAATATGGTCTTCCCCAAGGAGTGTTTGAAGAACGCATTGATCCTATTGATACCTGTAGCTGGCAGAATTTGCACAGAAGCTTACTATGCTGACAAACCTTGTGGAACAAGCCTGCCACTTATAACATGTTACTGCAGTACATTAAGGGCATAGGGTTGCGTCCTCCATACAGGTGGTTTCAGTAGAAGCTGAAAGGCCTGTAGGATGATGTATTAGGAGATCGTCTCATGCTCTGTCTATTCTGTGTTCATTTTTGTGCTGTTGCATAATCATTTCGCAAATCGCTGCAGCACCTCGTTGGCTTATCTTGGTTTGTAGTATCAACATGACATTGGTGCAATGTCCTGGGTCAACTCCTGTTATGAACCACTTGTTTGCTTTTATTGATTTGCCCCCCCCCCCAACTTGTAATTTTCAGTTGCCAGCCACAGTAGATCAAGCATCTGAGCCTACATGGTGACTTGCCCATTCTAACCCTCCATAGTGTCAGGCTGTGTTGGCAGATACTTTTGAGGCACTTTTCCAGAAAAGAATCTCTGCCAGTCTCATCTGACCTCAGAAAAGGCAACTGCTAGCAACTAGAAAAAGAACATTTCAATCTCTCAGGATATTTTGCAGCTTGCCTAAAAGTTGCCACTCTCTTACAAAGGAATTTCAGAGGGAGACTTCAGTGTGAAATAGCTGAATTATAACAGTTTGATTCTATTCATTTGGACTTGAATAGAGACAATTGTTTCCTGCTTTTACTTAGGAATGATAAGGTTATTGTGGAATCACCAGTTACAGCTTTTGTGGTCACTGTGGTTATTGCTCATTGGGGAGCAGTATTCAGCTAAGCTTATTCAGAGTAGACCCACTAACATGACTAAGTTACTTCTATAAATTTCAGTGGCTCTACTCTGAGTCTTCCTTGGAGCTTTAATTCTCACAAATAGTACCTTTTGCATTTCACTGTCACAACCTCACTGTTTACAATTCCTCCCCTCTGTACTAGTGGGTCCATATATGCCTGTCAACTGAGGGTAGCACTTCATGCATAAAACTGAGAAGTTTCTAGATCGTGAGGGTTTGTGCCATAATAAGTATGTTAGTCTTTAAAGTGCTTCAGGACTCCTTGTTGTTTCTCACCGATCTTACATTTGCATTAAGATCCTATGAAGAAGATCCCTTTTGGATCAGCCCAAGGATCCATCTTGTCCAAAATTATCTTTCCAAAAATGACCACCCAGATGAAGAAACGCAGAAAGGCAACCTCTCCTCGTTGTTTGCTGCTAGTATTAGATACCCAGATGTATGTTGGTACTCCATGTGGTCAATTTAGCTGACATGGCTGTAAAAAGGTAAAGGTAAAGGAACCTTGACAGCTAAGTCCAGTCGCAGACGACTTTGGGGTTGCAGCGCTTATCTTGCTTTACAGGCTGTGGGAGCTGGCATTTGTCTGCAGACAGTTTTTCCAGGTCATGTGGCCAGCATGACTAAGCTGCTTCTGACGCAACGGAACACCGAAACCAGAGCGAAATGCTGTTTACCTTCCCGCCGGAGCGGTATCTATTTATCTACTTGCAGTGGCATGCTTTCAAACTGCTAGGTTGGCAGGAGCTGGGACCAAGCAATGGGAGCTCACCCCTTCGCGGGGATTCAAACCGCCGACCTTCTGATCGGCAAGCCCAAGAGACTGTACATCTCTGTAAATGAGGACTTAACAAACCTGACCCTTGCTTCCTTCTTCTTTCTTTTTAGGAACATCTGAAGGTATTTGACCATGAAGTAAATGAGTTTGTGGACTATATGTTTGGAGCTAGAGGTAGGTGTTTCTTTCATGGTGCTACCAGGCCCCCCTCACCTGCACCAGCTCTGCTGGAGGGTCATTATAATATGTGTGCCATGGTGATTAAAGAAAACTGGGAGATAAGTGCATTTAGTTCAAAAAGAATATATAGTTGGTTCTGATAACTCCTAGTGGAATGTATAACAGGCAGCATATCTCATCTATTTACTCCCAGGGAATTCTTTTACATGTAACTTCACACTCTTTTAAGTGTTTTTTTTTTTAAACCCTCTTATTTCCTCATGTATTTTAGCTAAAGATTTGGAACTAGCCCCTAGTTTAAAGAAATTAGTGACACTTTTTGCTCTCCCAATTGCCAGTGCTTAAAAATAAATAAATCTTTCTGTTCAGAAATGCAGCTGGAGCGATTGTTCATTGTGGCTAATAAAAATCACTTGTTATAGCTCCCAAGGGACTTAAAGGTACTTAAGTCTAATGAATTCTACCTGTGCCAATTTGTTCATTTGATGAAAGGGGAAGCTTGCTTGACAGGAAGAAACGAGTGTTTCCCGTGAAAGCAAGTTGATGTGAATGACTTTTACCTGGCCGTAGGAGGATACAATTGTGAAAACATTTGCTTTGTTGGCTACAACAAAAAGGGAAACTGCCAGGATTTAGTAGAACCATCAGGATTTCATTGTGGGAAGAGGAAACTATTGCATATCCAGCCATTGACTAGTCCAGCTATTGACTAGGTAAGCATAGAGGGAGCATTGTGCTGTGTTGAATTTTGAGATAATTCCTGTTCTTGCTGCTTTCTAGGCAACTTAAAGAGCTTTAGCAAAATATGGTGTGAAGCTAGAAACGTGAATAGGCAAAATGCTTTGTTGGGTGAGGATAAAAGTCTGTTCCAACTGCAGCATTGTCTTTTAAATAGTGGCAATTGAGATGCCCCTGAGAAGCGGGGCTTGGAAGCAGTAGCCCTTTGCTCTTTTTTGTCCTTATCTGGTGCAGAGAGGGATACCTCTGCTGATCACAGGGTTCTGTTTTGATACACTTTCTTAAAGTACAGGGTATTGGTTTGCAACACACTTGCCTCTGTTTTCTCCTCTTACTTTTAAATAGGCTAGTGTCAAATGTGTAAAAAAAATCATAGCAGATGTTTTGTTGTTTGTTTGTTTTAAAAGGGTGCTTCCTTATGGGTGCTTTTACCTGGAGCTTTTACCTAGCAGGTTCAGACGTGCAACGAGTGATCGAGTGATCATTGCAGCATTGTAGTCATTAAGTCACAGCCACAGCAAGGATGCTATTATCCAAGTTGATTGCTGGTACAGTCATACCTCAGGTTGCGCTCGCTGCAGGTTGCGCTTTTTCGGGTTACGGACGCGTTGAACCCGGAAGTACCGGAATGGGTTACTTCCGGGTTTCGGCGCTCGCACATGCGCAGAAGCGCCGAATTGCATCATGCGCATGCGCAGACATGATGCTGCGGGTTGCGAACACGCCTCCTGCACAGATCATGTTCGCAACCTGAGCATCCACTATATAGTTAGTTGGCTTTGCACAAATAGTCACCCATTTTAGGAGACTTTGAGGTAGTTATTCTTGGCATTCATCAAGGCCCGATAAAGAAAAGGAAAACACAGCATGGATAGCAGGAAGGGATGAGTCACTTCATTTGCTTATTTTTTAAAAAAATCCCTAGTGATTGAAAGCTTCACTTGTGCAAAAGCTTCAGGTCAGCTACCTTAAGAAAGTGCCAAAGGCATTTAGTTGATAATGTAAGGACTTATAGCTTTACAAGGTAACACATAGAGATTCAGGTGTGAAAGTCCAAGCTTAGAATGGAAATGAACTGATGCTTTGCCACAGCTACCCAGGGTGTGTGCAGTCGACAATATTTGTGGTTTGGGGACAATAAATAATGGGGATCAGACACTGGCCAGGTGACTCTAATAATAATGATTATGCAGAGCCCCACTTGCTATGGTCAAATAAGGTAGGATCTTATTTTTCTGATTCTAAGCTTCCTTCTTGATCTCTTAGAGCAGGCTTTGTGCCCCCAAACCCCACTCTGGGTGATCCTTCAACCCTCTGGAGCAGATTTTGGGGACACGTGGGTTCTGTAGGGGGTTGAGAAGAAAGAGAAGCCCTGTTGCACAAGAAGACGCTTGTGCTACTTCAGATCTCACCCATTAAGTTGTTGTTATTTATTAAAAATTGTATGTACCACCCTTCATCCATAGATGTCAGGACGGTTCACAACATAAAAGTACTGGGGGGGGGACATAATAAAAGCAAGAGCAAGAACAAACTAATAACCCCACATTATAAGAGCATCCTAGGAGAAGGCTGTAAAGACTGGAGGATGGGTATTACTGGGAGACTGAACAGGCGTTGGTCACCCATCGAATGACTGTATTGAACAAGAAATATTTATATGTGCTGATTTCATGAGGCTTTTTGCTTTGCTTTGTTTCTTCAGATCCCAGGGTCAGAGGATGGCTCATGCTGGATTCTTACTTGCCCACTTTTTCCCTCACTGTTGCGTATCTTCTCTTCATATGGCTGGGTACCACATTTATGAAGAACAGGCCTGCTCTGTCACTCAGGGGTCTTCTCATTGTATATAACCTTGGAGTCACCATACTTTCGTTTTACATGCTTATAGAGGTGAGTCTTTTCAGCGTTGGCCCAGTTTTGTTGTTGGTCTCCGAGTTGAACAGATGGGGCAACTTGGTAAAATTGCTTTTTACAGGTCTATATTTTCTGGGAATCCTAGTGTTTTACTTTCTACATTTATCTCTTTATTTTCACCAGTATCACGTGGCTCACTTGCCTGAGCCATCCAGACATGCACAGTTTGAATTATTCCTTGCTCTACATTCAGGGTGCATCTATTGCTACTATTTCCATAGTTGACCTTCTGTGATCTCAGTGATCTTATAGGAGCTTTATTGAATTACTGTCTATTCCTGCGTATAAGACTACTTTTTAACCCAGGAAAATCTTCTCAAAAGTTGGGGGTTGTCTTATACGCCGGGTCGTATTTCTTATATGGTGAGTATATCCCAAACTCTATATTTTAACTGGAAAAGTTGAGGGTCGTCTTATACGCCCAGTCTTATACGCTGGAAAATACGGTATGTGTGCAAGGACTGGACTGGGTGATCTTCTGGTGACTTCTAGAAATGAGACTGTAATGAACTATATTTTGAAGTATGAATATAAGAGATGCCTAACATTACCATTTTTAGCCATTTGCTTTACAAAAGAGAGGAAAAGGGGGAGGATCTGAAGCACTATCACCACACATGATACACAACTTATGTACAAAACAGGCCCAGTGGACACTTTTCTGCATTGGGAGAAGCTCATTTTGAGCAGAGGGGCCATGCATAACTGGTTTTTTTCCCTCCACATTGCAAAACAAAAGAACAAACAAACCCACACAATGCTTTCTTCCTCCCTGCATTCCAAGCATTTAAATTTGACTCAGGCAGGTGGGGTAGGGTGGAATCTAGCACCTCTCTCCAGCCTGAGAGTCATTATATTAAGTAACACATGGCCAGAGTAGTAATATCTTCCTGTTTAGCTAAGGCTGCAGTCCTAACCCCATTTACTGATGGAGTAAGACCCATTGAATTCAATAAGGCTTACAACTGAGTAGGCAGGGTTAGGACTGCGCTGTACACCTGTGCTGGTGGTAGTGTTTTTGAGCTGCCCTGCTAGCGGCGAGGAGGTTCCCTTGCAGGCACCTGGTGGTAGTGTTTTTAACAGGTCAACCACTAGTCCAGTTAAACTGTGATGGTTGCCTTCAGAACATGTGGGAAGTGGCAGTTCTCGTACGAAAACCCATGACAGCATGAGGAGAACCATGAGTCTCCTTTCCATAAATCCCATTATTCAGGTTGCCAGAGACAAATACCCCTGGCTCGGGTGTGCCACTGGATGCCAAGATGTTGCAAATCCTTCAGGCAGCTTCTGAACATATAAAAGCAGGCCAGTGAATGTGAGCAACTACATAATGTTGTTTATTGTCCACATTTACTTGTGTAGCTCCATTTGGTTTTTTTCAGGCACCCCCCTCACTTCTTGGTGTGGGACTGTTTGCCCGTGTTTGACAGTCACCACATTGTCAGTATTGGACCGTCAACCCTATTGTGGATATTTACTGTAGCATATAATGTCCGCTGTGTTCAAGTATTTGAGGTCTCTGGGGCACGCTAGCGGCAGTCTTTAAGTACGGGCTGCATTATATCTCAGCAGCCTATCTAAAACCACGGATTAAACAGTGGCTCTTCAAAGATCATCTAAAAATAGGCAACCTACATAGAAAGCAGGGCTTCAGTGAAGCAGGAACTCTGGAGTGCAGAGTTTTCTCTAACTTCCAGAACAAATAGAAATGCAGGGCCTCCTCTCTCTCCCCACCCTCCACCTCCAGCTTTTGCTTGCAGGATCTGTTCTGGTTCTTTCCATGGATCCCTCCTAATCCATCTGAAAAGAAGCAGACTTCACCTCTTAGCCAAAACCCAATGCTTTGGTTTCAATAAACCCTTTGCTTATCCCAAAGTGTGCTTATCCCAAACAGTTCCCAAACAGAAGAGTCTTGCCTCATCCTCAGGTTCTAAGGCAATTCCTACAAAGGAATAGAGCTGACAGGGAAACCCCATAGCATGTACCAAACCTTTCTTGGGTCCTCAGCCAGCTCAGTTCACACCTGTTGTGCATGGCCTCCAATGTGGTTGCATGTGGAGCTTCATTTATGTATACAGACACACTCCCATCAAATTCAGAGAGCTGTGAAGCAGTTGTACATGAGGGTGTTTGTATTCATATGCAGTACTTGAGTTGTATGCTTGGACTGTTGTCATGGAGTTCTTGCCGGGTTGCAGTGGCTATTTTGGGCCTGTTCACTTTGCTTGAACTTCTCCGTCAGATAACTTTGGCAGGTCTTCTTTCAAGCCAGCCAGCAAAAGTATATATACTGCCATCTTCAGCATAGCTTCACTTCCCCATGTCAATATTCGGAAGTGACTTCCAATTAAGGGTGTTTTCTTTCCCATATTCCCACATATATTCAAACAGGCAGGATAATTATGCTTAGAACAAAGCTGCCATTGTGAGTAGTGTATTTATACTTGAATTGTCAAACAGAGGCCATTTACTCACATTACAATGGAGATTTGTTCATTAGGTCATCCGAGTGGAGGTAATTTGTCCCCTAAAATTAAATATCAGGATGTTTTGCTGTTGTGCAGAATTTTGTAGTATTTCATTATTCAGGAACTAATGACAAAACATAACTATACATCATGATAGCTGAGATAACATGCTACAAATATAATAATAATAATAATAATAATAATAATAATAATAATAATTTATTTGTACCCTGCCCATCTGACTGGGTTTCCACAGCCACTCTGGGCAGCTTCCAACATAAAAACGTAATAGAACATTAAACATTTAAAAAGCTTCCCTATATAGAGCTGCCTTCAGAAATAATAATAATAATCATTTATTATGGATTGTGTGCTACAAATTATGAAGGGGTGTTGTCACAAAACAAAACGCTGTTCTACCATTGTAGGGGTGTTAAGATAGCTTTTTAGAAACAGACAGATGTTTAGGACTGGACACTTAAGATGCAGCCCCGAATGTACTTTTCTGATGATTTAAAAACTAAGGTCTAAAGCTGCCTTTCAGATATCACTTGTTCCTGCAGCACTGGGCTATAGGTATTCTGGCAGGATCACACGAAGTGGAAATAAGACAATAGATGCATACAGTGCTGGAAAGGGAATACAGAGACAAGATCACCCACACGGTCACAGCTGAGGAACTTGGACTGGGATGGTTGAAATTAGGATGCAGGGCAAGAGTGGAAAGAAGGACTGATGGGGAGGCAAGCAGAGAATGAGGCTAGAGAACCAGCCACACAGGCAAGGGCAGAAGGCAGCCTCTAACCTGGAAGCATTTATATCCTGTCCAGCTTAGGAATGCACAGTGCCAAGTTTGATGCACTTCTGGGGGAGCAGGGAGCTTTAGTTTCCTTTCACTCTCTGAATTAGCCGACCAGCATGGCTTGAAGTTTGGCAGACTCTTAATAAACTGCATGCTGAATCAGTGCAGGTATGCAGCCTTGCATTAGATGATGGGAAATAAATATTACGGACTCACTGAGTCACACTCTCTCCAACTACTTGCAAAAGACGTAACTTTTGCAGCTTTCTAGGGCTGTGGTTATTTTTGTAATGGTTCCTACGGTATGGCGAATTTTGCAGGTGGCCTGCCCCACTTCGTTAGTGCATGTAGATATTTTCTCTGGTTTTAGTGGGGAATAAGTAGCTTGCACCTCTTTGTGGTATGCAAAAGCAATTTGTCCAAATAAAAAGGGGTAACACTTAGACAATTCAGAAGTGAAGACTTGCTTGTCTATTTAACCCTCCCAAAGAAATTCTGACATTCCACACTGCATGCTTTGCCAGCCTGGCGCCGACCAGATGTTTTGGACTACAGCTTCTTTCAACCCCAGCCAGTCCAAAACCTCTGGAGGGTATCAGCCACCAAGTTGGCAAAGGCTGCCTTGCAGCCACAGAAGACGCATCCCTAGCATGGAGGAAACTGGTGGAATGTAACAAATGGGGAGAGAGCAGGTGCTTCTTGGCAGAATTAGTAGGATTGTAGCTTCATCAGACCCTTAAATGGGACCTTCTAGCTCTATTTTGAAGACAGAATCCCCAGCCTCCTTGCCTGCCTTCATGACCTCACACCACCCTGCAAGCAAGTGAAATGATATGCAGGCTGCTCTAATGAATAAGAAATCTATGCTCCTTCAGTTTCCATCAAATATATTTGTCAGTATGCAATGGTCACATTACTCTTCCCGCCTGCCTCTCCTGCACTCATCTGGGTGCAAGCCACTGCTCTCTGGATTATTCTGACTATAGGCATGTGACATTTCAGAGTTAAAGGGACTGTGTCCGATAATGACCTATTTCATGAACTCCCTGGACTGGCAGAGTAAAGGTATAATCCCTAAAAAAAAAATGCTGCAGTCCAGTCCACCCTCAGCTCGACTTCAGCACTTTGCAAACCTCCATTGAAATGGATGGTGTGTCCACATCTGCAGTGCTGAGTGGATCCTTTTGACTTGTCATCTTCTAAGTTGGAATATCAGTGAGTTACTTTTGTAAAGAAAACAGGGTTGTTTGCCTTTCAACTCTTGAAATAGAAGTCTTGGGGCTTTCCCAGACACTGAAAAAAAATAAATCAACATATTCACCCTGCCACTACACTCTGAGCAGGCAGTAAATAAAACTAAATGTTTTATTAAAACAATAAAATAAAATAATGCCTACAACAATACAAGGTGACGATGAAGGGCAAAAGAGATAAAGAGTTGTTGAAGGTCGCCGCTTCGTTTTATTAAGTGAAAGTTTCTGAAATGTGTTAGCACGTAGTGTGCCTTTGAGTAAGGATATCTGTCTTCTGCTTCCAAAGAGAGGACAAGTGAAAAGCTGCTCAGGCAAATAGCCAGCATAAGGAATTACTAACGGGCAATATCAGTTTCAGCTCTGGCAGCAGAGTAAGTGCAGTGTTTGTCATGCTATTACCAACTGGAGTTCATCAATTGCACTGTTGTGGAAAGTGATGAGAGTTGGAAATGGTTTGCAAGCCCTTGGCAATTAGGAACTGGCAATGAGCTTTGCAGTTGGCAACAAGAACCTGGCTTTCAAGAGCCCTGCAGGTCTTAAAAAAAGAAGAAGGAATATCTTGCTTTAGCAAAGCATGGTTTGGCAGCGTACGCCTATACATGGGAAGTCCCATTCTTTCCAATGGGGTAAGTATGTGCAGGATTGCTGCCAGTAAGGCATCTCTACATACATGCATACGTATAGACTTAAAAGAAGGATGCTATGGTTAAAAGGGCTCTGTTGGCTTTCTTAGCAGTCATGGCGGCAGGGGTGGGCACTGCAGCAGCAGAATAAAGCCAATCTTTAGAACAGGGATGAGGAAACCTCAGCCCTGGGTGGGACTGAATGCAGTCATTTGAGTCTATCTAGCTAATGCTTCCTCCTTGCCTGGATGGAAGCTAGAGAGGTGCATCACAGTGTGTGCATAGGTGAGCCTGCTATGCCAAGGTAAAATTTACACCTGTTGCTCTGCTCTCTTTTCGCTTTGGCCCCACCTTCCACTGGGATATGCCCCCCCCGGTGACAACTCCTAGGGGCCGAGATCCCTTCCCCGCCCCCCGTAAAATATTTGAGAGGGCCAGGCCCTGCCAAAGTTGATGGAAATTTCCATTCAATTGGTGTGTGTGTGCTGCATCTTGTGATCGATTATGTGGGTCGGGGCTTACCTGCCCCCCTATTTTACTCAACTTGGCACCCCTGCCCCCCCACCATCCCTGAAGGTTCCCCAGAAAGGAATGTGACCTAAGTGGAATCTAGACACATATTTAAAAAAAAAAAAGCTGTGAAAATGCTTTTTTTTTAAAAACCGTTTTGAAAAATATATTGAATTTGCCGTAGCTCGCCATTGTCAGCTAGTGTCACATTTGTATAATGCACTTTACAACACACTTAAAACATTTATTTGCAGCTTTATAGCTGAGTCCCCTCAGTCTGGAAAAAGGTTCCTCACCCTCTACTTTACAGACCAGTATTTAGAATTTCATCCGTAATGTTATAAAATGCCAATAAAGAAGCTTCAGAAGTCTTGTAATGGCTGGAGACACACATTTCCCTTTTCTTTTTTCCCAGTTAAATGTGATGTGACTGAGAGCTTATTATGCTGCAGACATTCACCATTTTGTGCCTCATTCCCATTTAAACTGATTTGCGGGGGGGGGGGGTTGCATTAAATGTGCATTCAACATTTCCACCACTTCTGCTCCAATCTAGTGCCGCTCTTTGATTATAAGCATGTTTCTTTCCAGTTTTTCTGGGCAGGCAAAGGAAATGAGTGGGAACGTTGTGGGCAACAGTGGCTCTGTCACAGAAATATATGGAGAGTCAATGGTTATGCAAACTGCCTTTAAAAAAAGAAAAGAAAGGACCCTGCGACATGTTTGTAAAGAACTACTACAATTCCACCAAGGGGGAAAGGGTTCATCCCTGTCTTTCATACCTTCTTCAGCTCCTTTAATAATTATTGCTTGTCTTTTAGAGGAATGCCCATTTTCTTCTGAGGTAACTGAGCTTACAAAGCAATATTGCTTGCTCTAATCCTGCATACTGCACATGAAACATCCTTAGGGATCAGGTTCACACATGCAAAGTAGTTCTTCGTGTAAGAGGGGGAATCAAGAGTGCAGAGGCGGTTTTAGGGCAGTGTGGCCAGTTTCCCCACACTGGGCCCTGACATGAAAGCTCTAACAGGGTCCTGCAGTCCTTCCGCCTCCCCAAAACCTAGTTAGTGCTTTCCTAGCTTTGGGAAGGAGCAGGTAGGGCTCTAGGACCCTGCCCGAGCCCTCACACCTCTTTCCTCCCAAAGCCCAAACAGCAGAAGGCCTAGAGGGGGGCACCAAATTTTGCCCTAGTTCAGGGCATCATAGCACCAAAGGCTGCCCCTGGAGACTGGGATGATCCCTGAATGCAGGTAGACACATTCAGCCTACTATTATATGCAGGAATCTCTAGATCAGCACCATTATTTTGAGTGATGGGTAAAATGCTTCACACGAATAGTTTGAAACATTGCTTGTAGGTCGAAGGTTGGATTAGATCTGAGCAGAACTCGTAGTGGAGATTTTTCCTCTGAAACTGAGAATTCAGACTTAGTTACGTTTAATTTTCACAGGAACCAATGGGACTTCAGTCATGAAGAAGTCATCTCATCGATTTCCTTGGGATCTAAGATTGACTTAGTCTGGATCAAACACAAAGTAGATATTTATTTAGGGTGTTAGTAGTGAGACTACGCATGAAATTTTTGAAGATTCCTGCCATTTTGTTCCTGGTGATTTTTTTTTTTGTTCTTTCATGATTTTCAATTATCCCCCCCCCCTTATAATTTTGCACATCTTTATTTATGAGAACAGGGATTTAAATTTGTTACCATACATAGAGCTGAAAGCTATCCACCCTTCAAAACCCCACATGCTTGCAGTGATTAATAATTATTAACAATGGGAAATTCTATTTGGAGTAACAGAATCTGTTTTCTTATTCTCCAGCTAATTCTTGCCACTTGGGAAGGAGGTTATAACTTACAATGTCAAAACCTGACCAGTGCAGGAGAAGCCGACATCCGGGTAAGAAACAAAAAGCAACCCAATAACTGAAAGGTGGCTGTGAGGCTGGCAGGAGTCGTATTCCAAAATATCTGGAAAGCACCAGGTTGGCAAAGGCTAGGCTAGCCTCACCTTAATGTCTCACAGTTCTTTCTTAGGCTGTATTCATGTATACACACTGGTAGCTTAGGGGTAAGTCCCATTGAACTCAATTGGGCTTCCTTCTGGATAGGTATATAGAGGATTGCACCATTGCCACATTTCTATGCCTTGGTAGAAATTAAGAAAAATGCATTTATTATTCTTTGGCTAATCCTTAACTCAGCATTTTAAAATTGGTCCATTGGGGTGGGTTGGTTTGTTTGAGGTTGTTTTTTTCACATGACAATCTCTTCGGTGTACAGCTTGGTTATGCTGGTGCTTTTTAACGGGAAAATTTGAGCAAGGATTTCCTAACAATAAAGTTTTTCCAAAGGAAAAGCTTACAACCTTCTGCAGCTAAAATAGGCACATCCCCCCCCCATTTTTTATTTTTTTTAAGAAAATGCTTCCTACCTTTCCATGCATCTCTTCTCATGCTGTGCCTTCTTCAGCAGCTGTCTGGATTCAACCAGGATGCAATTCTAGAAAAGAAGCTATGTTTTCCTTCTCTTTCTCTTTTTGCACTATTTACATGCCTGGTAGCGAAAGCTGAAATCGGAGAGTAGCCATAAAGAAACTGCCTATCAAACTTGTATGTTTATGTGGGTCTGTGTATATCTCTCTCTGTGTACTCTTTATATCTTTAATCTTAGAGTTCTAAGTGAGACAAGAAAAGGAACTGGCACGAAAGGTATTCTTCTAACTGCAATTGCCGATTTCACTTCCCTCTGAACTTTCTTCCCAAAAGCTTTGGTGCTGAATTCACATTAGATGCTTTTACTGTTGGCTTGCTGTTTCTGCTCCTCCTGATTCAAACGCACTATTCACATGCATAGAATCATAGAAGTGTAGAGTTGGAAGGGACCCCCAAGGGTCATCTAGTCCAGCCCCTCCTGCAATGCAGGAATCTCAGCTAGATCACACGTGAGAGATGGTTACCCAACCTCTGCTTAAAAACCTCCAAGGGGAAAGCATTTTTATGAAGATTAGATGGAGGGAAAACGAGGCGGGGGGAGCTAGGAATAGACTGTTGCATAGACAAGAACAGAGCCATAGGTCAGTGGGTAGCACATCTGCTATGCATGCAGAAGAACCCTGCTTCAATCCCCAGCATCTTCAGGCAGTGCCTGGAGACTTCAGCCTGAGACCCTCGAGAGGCACTGCCAGTCAGTGTAACTAACATTGAGCTAGAGCAGGGTTCCCCAAACTTGGATCGCCAGCTGTTTTTGGACTACAACTCCCATTGTCCCTAGCTAGCAAAAACCAGTGGTCAGGGATGATGGGAATTGTAGTCCAGGGGGACCCAAATTTGGGAAACCCTGAGCTAGAGGGACCCACTGGTCTGGTTCAGTATATGGTAGCTTCCTATGGATTTTCTGGCAACAAGTGGCGTCGGGGCTGGCCCTACAGTTAGGTAGGGTGCTTGTTTCCGGCGGCAAATGATCACCCTCCCTGCTGCTTCCTCCCTCCCCCAATTCAGCTTCGTTGAGGGCAGAGTGCAGGAGTGCAGCTGGTGATGATGAGGCTGGTGGTATCGCTGTACCTTCCCCTGGTGTTGCTGGTGGCAATGTTATGACTGTATTGTGGTGGGGCTGCGGCTGTAGGCTCAGACTGCTGGTCTGGGTGGTGCAAGCAGCGAGGAGCTATCTCTGCTGATCTTCTGCCCACTGCGTTTCGGGGAAGTGCCTGTGACCTGTGCTGTGTTTTCCCCAAAAGTTGAGCAACTAGCTCAGTTGAAGTTAAGGTGACCCAGATGAAAGGCAGTATTTGGCATAGCAAGGGCTCTGCATTAAAACAAAAAAAGAGACCCAAAACAAACCCTCGCTGATGTTTGCTTGCCTGCCTGTGCTCTTAACATATCAGTACTTGGTCCCCAGGCTTAACTGAATTATGCACACAGGGCACAGCTAAACTCTGGAATTTGGTACCTACAAGAAATGATGGTGCTTCTAGATGGATGCTTATTATGAGAATACATGCAGGACGGTCCCTATTATCTCCAATGAAATCTTAAGAGTGGACAGTGTTGGGCTAGAACTTGGGAAACGGAAGATCAAATTCCCACTCAGCCATGAAGTTCACTGGGTAACCTTGGGCTAGTCAATGACTCTTAGCCTTAACCATACGTGCCAAGTTATGCTTGTCATTGGGGGGCTTCGTCACGTGCACGTGATGTCACAAGTGCAGCACACACGTGTGACATCACAAGTGTCAGGAGGAGGCCACAGGGCTGACAGGGCATCCATCACCGTTGAGAGGCCTAACGCAACTGCGTGGAGGCCCAGCGGGGCCCTCTGCCACTGCAGGGACAAGGCCTGCAGAAGCCAAGACCCTCAATATGCGGGGGGGCTCAGCCCCATCCCCACATATTTCAGGGGGGCTCAGGTATCCTCAGCCCCATAGAGTTGGCACCTATGGCCTTAGCTTCCTCATGAGACTGTTGAGAGGATAAAATGGGGAGGGGGAGAACCTTGAGCTCCTCAGAGGAAAGGTGGAATATAAAATCAATTATGTGCCATAGTAGAGATTTAATGTACTTATAACTCTCCTTTCTCCCAAGCTGGGACTCAAGGAGATATGCTACCTGTCAAAATATGGTACATGACACTCTTGTACCACAGAAACTTAGTCTGGCAGAACAGGGAGAGAGTAAGTAAATATTGCACAAACGATTTGCCCCAACATAAGGGAGCCTCTGATTATAGCAAGCATGTTCTTTGTAAGCTGAGAACGTTGTATTTACTCCCACCGTGTGTAAGAATTTCTCCACAGTCCATGGCCATATGTAAATGCCTCACACAATTTATTTGTTCTGCTCAATTCATTATCCATTATTAGAGCCTGATACCCTTTTGCAAAGCCCACCATGAATTGCATAGTTCTGCTGCTAGATCGTGATGCTGAGGAGTAATTTGGAAGCCTTGCTGAGAAAATGCAAAGGAGAGAGGGCATTAATAAACAACAGCTGCTCGGGGACTCGGCATTGCATACTAAGTAGGTTCCTTTTCTAAGACAGGAATTGTAGTTGCTCAGAATTAAATCCCACTGGAATCTACGTGGATTACTTCCAATGACTTGTGTTTAAGACTACCTCTAGGAACTAAGTCTGAATCTGTTGCACTCTCTGGGCTTGTGCACACTGCTCTTTCCAGACATGGTCCATGCTTAAAAGCTCTGTGTCTGGGAACCCTTTTGTTTGCTCTTTAAAACCCGCTCTTTGAAGCTCAATTGGACCAAACAGCAATCCGCAGAAAACCTGAATTGATGTTTGCTGTGGTTGAGCACTAAAATTGATTGAGCAAAGGCAAAAAGAAAAGCTAGGACACAGAGCTTTTAAGTGCAGACCTGTGCCTGTGAAGCGTAAACCCCAAGGAATACAGAGGGGGGGGGGTTGCATCTGCATAGGACCAGGCAGCACCCAATTTTGGATTACTTTAAGCCAGAGATGGGAAATCTGAGGCAGTCCAGATGTCGTTGGACTACAACTCCTCTCAGCCAATGGCCAGGGATGGTGGAAGTGGAAGCCCAACAACGGTTTGAGAAGGGCAGGTTCATCGCCCCTGTTTTAAGCCATAGGAAAATATCTTAAATCTCAAGGATAGCAGAACATGTTCCTCCAAGAAGAGAGATATTAATTCATCTGTCTTGTTCCTGCAGGTGGCCAAGGTGTTGTGGTGGTATTACTTCTCCAAAGTCATTGAATTTGCTGACACGATGTTCTTTGTTCTGCGGAAGAAAAATAGTCAAATTACTTTCCTCCACGTTTATCATCACGCCACTATGTTTAACATCTGGTGGTGCGTCATGAACTGGATACCTTGCGGACAGAGTTAGTATTCGGAGACACGGACTTAAAATGTAACCAAGCAACATACCTAGAGTACCTTCATATATGAAGGCAGATCTATGCAGTCCTGCCATTTGGGGGGAAGGGGAGGTGAATCTCATTTAGTAAGCATGAACAAAATGTTGAGTAAGCTGTTAGGCTCACTCTCCGTCTGAAGTAAACACGCAGCAGCAATACCGGTAGCAGCAACTCAGTTGCCATTTTGCTCTGTTTAAATGTTCTGCTGCATTTAGTATATTGTAGAAACGACCTCAGACACCACCTGTATCCTGCAGATGATGTGATGGATTAAAGTGCACTGAACAGCTAGAATACCGCAGCACATTCCTTGAGATCGCTAGTTCAAATCTCACATGCATACCATCCCAATCTTGGTTTGTGAGCATTGTGCAGAAGCCCCTGCTTCTTCCTTTTTGAGTCTCTTTTGTGCAAAGAGAAAGACTGAGGATGCAATAATTTTCTGAAGTCCTCCGGCAGAGCAAAGGTTGGAGGGGACTCATAGATCTATTTTCCCCTTGTAGTGAGGTGAAGTAAAGGAAATGACTCTGACCTAATTAGCCTATTAACACAGGAACCGTTTGGAGTTTTAAAAGGATAGAGCAAGGGTGAGAAACTTTTCTTTTTAAAAAAGAAAACTATTTTATTTTTCATTTTTGAAAATAACATTTTTTTTTCTTTTTATATATACATATCTAATTCAAATTTTCATTAATTAACTGCCCCCTGCCCTCCTGGTTTCCACCCCCCTTTTATTCTCCTTGCATATAATTATATTGGGGTGAGAAACTTTTCAAAGGCTAGAGCAAGGTGCTATCTTCCCCACCCCCCACAGATCGAGTTTGACAGGTGGCAGTCTATCTGTCAATCATTTGACATCCGAATGACATCGTATGGCATGTTTTTGCTTGTAGTTTGGAATCGAACCATGCTAGCAAATGCACAGCCTGTGAAGCCCAACTAATCGCCAGTGCTTGCAGAGAACTATGCACAGAACTTTGCAGGCACCACCCACTTAGTGGTGCTTGCAAATCCCCTTTCGGTGGAGCCACATCTCTATGGCCTCAGGTGTAGGGTTGGGCTCGTCCTACACCTGACGCCATAGAGATATGGCTTCACTGACGCCTCCCCAGTCCAGTGCCCCAAACCAGCTGCCTGGATTATCTGTCCCTTAAAGCAGCTTTAGCCACCCCAGCAGCAGTTGTGAGCCAACTCACCACCAGAACCAACACCACTTGAACAAGGTTAGAAAGAAACCCATATAGGCTACAAGAAGGAAAACAGCATAAACTCACTGAACCATCCTTATGTAACACTCCCACGCCATGGTAATAGAGGCTGTGAGCTTGGCCGCCAAAGGAAACCCCGCCAGTTCTTTACATTGCCAGTGAACCATAGTCTTGATTCTCAGAAGCAAGGTCTTAACAATGTGTTCGATTCAATCACAGGTTTCTTTGGACCCACCTTGAACAGTTTTATCCACGTCCTCATGTACTCCTACTATGGACTGTCCGTCATTCCATCCATGCGCAAGTATCTGTGGTGGAAGAAATACCTCACTCAGGCACAACTGGTACGCTTACAACATTTCATCGTTTGTACTGACCATAGTTCTGAAAATAAATATATAAATGCTGTGTAGCAAGGTCAAGCTACCAATGAGCCAGTTTGCAATGGAAGACAAAGTTGAGGGTGGGGAAGCTTTTAGTTCTTCAAGGCAGATTATGTTCCTTCTTTTTCCACTGTCCACTTGCACAATGGCAAGGAGTCACAGCCCCATCCCAGCTTCCAAACATGCATATGCACATCTGCATCATGCATTATGCATTCACACTGCATGTGGGGATCAGCGTGATGTAGCAGGTGGAATTTTTGCACGCGGCAAGCCATGTAATGCATGGGCCTTCAAAAGCATTGTGTGAATCAGCCCAAGTCTGATCCCGCAGTTGGTCTGCAGCACAAATCTTCTAGGACAGGCATCGGCAACGTTATCCGGCCGTCAGCCGGATCGATCCCATGGAGCTCATCCGTGGGCCGGACATGCACAGCGCGATACCGGAAATCGCATCTGCCCATGTCCCCCGGCGCCAGAAATTGCTTCTGGGCATGGCCAGACGCCTGCACAAAAGCGATTTTCGGGTCAGAGCATGTCCCTGGCGCTGGAAATCGCTTCTGGGCATGCCCAGACGCCTGCACAAAAGCGCTTTTCGGGTCAGGGCATGTCCCCGGCGCTGGGTATGAATTTCACCTGGGGAAGGCCTAATCCTGAAAATGATGGGCATTGATGTTTCTTTCTTCAACAGATCCAGTTTTTGCTCACCATTACACACACGCTCAGTGCAGTTGTGAAGCCATGTGGCTTTCCATTCGGTTGCCTCATCTTCCAGTCTTCATACATGGCCACACTGGTCATTCTGTTTGTTAACTTCTATGTTCAGGTAAGTTGAACAGGAAAAGGATAGCTGCATATGCTTAATGAAGAGTGTCTTGAAACTTTGCATTCCTAGCTTTAATGGAGTCAGGCTTGGTCCCCCCCCCCCCATGCTGGTTTTTAAAACAAACTTTAAGTATCTTCCTCAAATTGCTCGTTGAGTTGAACTTGAAGGGGGCACTGAGGTGAAGGAAGCACAGTCATGCCGTCAGCATTTATGCAACATTCACTGCAGTGCGATATAATGTTTCTTATTGGCGTGTCCAATTCTGCAATGTTAAGAGCCTTTGTTGCAAGGCTCCTTGCCGGTATTCAGTTCCCGTGAAACGTGGGGGAAAGGAAACGTGACAGCAAAATCAAACCGAACCTTCACTTATAATGAAAAGATAGATAAATCCACTAGTGTGTCCACCAATTCAGCAGAACCCAGCAAACGCTGTACTACAAAGCTTCAGCAAGCAGGCAGCAAATATAGGCAAAAATTATGCTTCAATGGCTACAGTGGAGTCCTAATGGAAAATGATGGGCAGGCTGAGTTAGGAATGTGCATTTGTCATCCACATCAAAAGAAAATAATCTGGCCGCTTCACCCAGGCCCAACTGAGCTTTGCAGTGCAGGTTCATCTGCTGCATATGTGGAAGCTGTTTCTGTGGGCAGACCTTTCTTGGTGAAGCAGGGCTGAAATATTTAATCCAGTATTATCTTTATTACCAGATTGACATCCCACCTTCCCTCCAAGAGCTGAAGGTAACATGGGTTCTCCTTCCAATTTCCCCCTCCCAGGTTGTGCTGGGGATAGAGACTCTCCCCCCCCCCCCAAAGGACACCAAGTGAGCATCATGGGCTCAGTGGGGATTTGAACCCTGGTCTCCCACATCCTGGTCCAGCACTCTAGCCACTACGCTACAGTGGCTCTTATCCCTTCTCCGGGTGCAGAATGGGCCAGAATCAAGGGCAACTTTAGTTCCAGCAACAGATTCTTAAGCGAGAGAGCACAAGCACCTTTTCCACATCACTTTTCTGTGCAATAAATTTGCTTTGCTATTAACTTGTTTCACACGCTCCACTTTTTTCTTTTTCAAGGCTGTTCTTCTGTTAAGAGTTACAGTGTTCTTCTTGTACTCAAAGCTGCACTATATTATTATCTTATTTTATTATCTGAATTCTTTGAGATGGTAGCACATTCAGTGCTGATTGTAAGAGCAGCACTGTTCACATTTCAGCAAATCTAGCGCTCGAGTGCTTACCCTGCATTTTCAAAAAAAGAAAGCGGCAAAGCACATCCTTCCCCTGCCAACAGTAATTTCACGAACATTGTACAGAGGTCTCCCAAGTACGTATCTATGTGCTTAATTTTTTTTTAAAAAAAGAACAGCAGCATGGCTAACCCCTTTTATCCTATGCATACAGGGTTGGAATTTTATGCTGTTGTGTCACAGAGAAATGCAATGACAGAATGCAACTACTGTGACATACCCTATTCAATCTTTGTGGGAAAGGATCAAATGAAAGGACCTTCCTGTGAAATCTTGCACAGCAATACTTAAATGGGAAAAGAAACTGGAGGTGGGGAGAAAACACTACGAAACAGCTCTACATTTATTGCATAGCACAGCTCAGCAGTTCTTCCTGAAGTCAGGTGTAGATAAAATCACTTCTAGATGCAATAGATCTACATCTAAGATTATTGTAGGTGTTCTTCTCCATAGCAGTTGGCTGGGTGGCCAGCAGCATCTCTATAGCTTGCTGAGAGGGGTGAGGCTGGTGCACACACACTGGCTGAGCCAATCCAATGTGGCCTCTGATGGGTTTGCACTGCACCACCACCCCTCCACCTCTTCCTCCCAGTAAGCCACAGCAGGGCTGATGATGAGGTCAGTGGCGGGCAGTCGGGTAACTGCTGCTGCCTTGCTGACCTCTAGTGGTTTTGCTGATCCATTTCTTTTTAGCCCTCTATAAAGGATGTCCATTGAGTTTGTTTAGGTAACTTATAAGGAAGAGGTTTTGTTAAGAGAGAGTTGATAAGTAGTGGCAAAAGCAAACGCATACAAAAACAGAATTTCTCCAGCATGATACCATGTACAGGTATTTCAAACAAATGCATCTGCAATTAGTTTCTCTGTCTAAGTCCAGGAGCACATTTCTGCTCTTCTCAACTGTCATTCCGTTTTCTGAGCTTCTGGAAGAGATTTCTCGGTGGATAACGAATGCATTTTCTCCCTAGGTGTGACATTTTAAGTGCAAACAGAGAGAGAACTAATCTACTCCAGTCTGTTGAGTATGATATTCTACAGCCAACACCAGTATGTTATAGCAGTTGCCATAATACCAGCTTGATGAAGGCTAGTATTCAATTGGGGTTGCATCAGTTGTTAGTCCTGTTCAGGGTAGGCCCATTAATGGCTCAGGCTCATTAATTTCAACAGGTCTACTTGATGTGAACCTTAGTTGGATACAGCCCCGAGTATGTTTATTTTGTGAGGAGAAACGTTAGCAGTACATTAGACAAAAGCCTTTGGAAAAAATACTGGATAAGGAGGCACTATCAATAGTGGAAACTGTTAAAACAGAAATCATGCTGTTACATGCTTTTTAACTACAGGAAAAAGAACTTTGGGCTAAGGCTAAAAATATTCAAATCTTCTTAGAAGAGGATGGCCCTAATTTTGATTACTTCTGTTTTTCCTTCCAGACATATCGGAAAAGACCTTCAAGAACCAATACAAAAGAGGCCTCTCTCATCACAGAAGTCAAGAACGGGTTCCATAAAGACTACATAATGGCAGCTAATGGTGCTCTGAACAAAAAAGCACAATAAGAAATGTATTTTATTATACTGTAGTGTACAAAATCCTTTTTTTTTGCTAAAGCCCCCCAAAACACGAGTTGACCAGGCAGTTGTGCACAGCTTTAGTACGAGATTTGACTCTGTTTCATTAATGTTTAGCAATTTTTACTCCCTTGTTTAACTCACGATTACTTGTTTTTAACAATGTAGTTTCAAATGTTTTGATAAAATACCTCCATCGAAACGGTGAGGACATGCTGTCTCTTTCACCCAGCCAAAACAAAGCCACATTTTGTAAATTTTAATCGTGGGCAGAATGCCTGACAAGAGTTGTTCCTTGGAATAATGAAGGTATGGGGTGGTGGGTGCTTTGAACAAAATCCTACCTATTGAAACCAGCGGCAGGTTCACAGGTATTAGTTGTGCAGACATATAGTATATAATCTCTTAGGAAGAAGTGTGTGTTTTAGTATGCATAGTGACACTAAATTTGTTTTCCCCTTGGATTCCAGGAAAAAAAGTGACTTGTATACTAAAAAGCTTTGTTATTATCTTCATGGGGATAAAGAGAGATAGGAGGATTACTCCTATTCTAAGTTCTAGCAAGAGGCAGTGTAAGGTGCTCCAGAATTTCCTCCAACTTCATGTGCCAACTAAGAACACCTGAACTGCATTGTCCGCCCTGAAACCATCCAAACGCCGGTGTACCTGCTGCCACCCTTTAAAAATGTGCTGCAACAGCTGGCATACCAGCTGCAGATCACCTTGCAGAAAATGTGTTGGGGCATAACCTGTTATGCTAAGCAGCGATCAGTCACATGACAGAGTCGACTGCAACCTTGCTATTGTCTTTTTTACCCTTCACAATGCTTCCTTGGCTCACCAAGAAAGGTATGGTTTATATCCAACCCCCTGGTTTTAAATCTGTGTGACTGCAGAATACAAGTTCACTAGATGCACAGCGCGGGTGGCGCTGTGGGTTAAACCACAGAGCCTAGGGCTTGCCGATCAGAAGGTCGGCAGTTTGAATCCCTGCGACGGGGTGAGCTCCCGTTGCTCGGTCCCAGCTCCTGCCAACCTAGCAGTTCGAAAGCACGTCCAAGTGCAAGTAGATAAATAGGTACCGCTCCGGCGGGAAGGTAAACGGCCTTTCCGTGTGCTGCTCTGGTTCGCCAGAAGCGGCTTAGTCATGCTGGCCACATGACCTGGAAGCTGTACGCCGGCTCCCTCGGCCAATAAAGTGAGATGAGCGCTGCAACCCCAGAGTCGGTCACGACTGGACCTAATGGTCAGGGGTCCCTTTAGATGCACCATAATATTCTTCCTGTGAAGCAATAATGTGGAAACCAGGAAGAGTGGCTTGTTTACAGGCAGGCATCATTACTGCAGCATGAAAGTGCACAGCTGATGAGACTCTTAAGGCTACCCTATACAGGTTTGCGGAGAAATAAATCCTATCCTTTTCAATGGGACATACTGTCTGGTGTGTGGGATTGCAGCCTCATAGTTTTAGCATTAAAATATGGCAAGTCAGATCACTTGCACCACCAGCAGCCCCCGTTTTGAAGCTGAACCCCTGCTTCATGAGCTTTGCGCCTTCTTAATTTCTTGCTGTGGGTCCATAAAGCCAAGCTGAAACATGCTTGAGCCACCTTCTCCAACATTTAAGTGCTTCTCTCTCTTCTCTATTCTAGCAGCCACCATACCTGTTTTAGGTGTGGTCTGTTACCAGCGGATTAAGCCTGTTCGCCACTCGGATGCTATGGCCTACGGTTACAGTGGTAAGAAGCTAGATTCTGCCACACATTCATAAGTGTCACCAAAGCATACAGTCCCCTTTCAAACAGTT
The DNA here is from genome assembly GCA_034641385.1 of Darevskia mixta. Taxonomy (NCBI): domain Eukaryota; kingdom Metazoa; phylum Chordata; class Lepidosauria; order Squamata; family Lacertidae; genus Darevskia; species Darevskia mixta. The sequence continues at coordinate 23,131,678 of JAWWNH010000011.1, forward strand.
TTATCTTGTGGGACACTTAACAGGCACTTAACATTTGCTGCTGATGGACATTGGTAGTGACAGAGCTTGGTTTAATGCAGCTTTTATTCCCAATATGAACCTAAGAAATTCAGCCTACCAAGTAGCTGCTTGATTCTGTACTATGACAAAACATCAGCAGGAGGAAGCAGCACTGCGGCTAAGACAGCTTAGCCTTGCTGCCTGCAGATAGCGTAAGAAAAACACCATTCCACACATCCATTATTTCATTCCCATGTTGGCAACCCCTCTCCCAGTTGGTGCAAGCAAGGCCAGCCACCTTAGACAATTTGGCAACCTAACTTTGTATGACTGATGGCTCCAAATGTAATTGGCACATATTAAAACCTGGAGGATGAGGAGCCAGAAACGTTGCGAAAAGGAAGAAATAGTTGTGTCTGGAGTCCAGGTGCAGGACACAACAGAATCCTAAAAGCTCAGCGTTAGCACAAAGACTATGACCCTGAGCATGTTTACTTGCAAATGATTCTCACTGAAATCAGTAGGATTTACTCTGGGGAGAAAAAAGCTTTGCTAGAAGACAGAGGGGGGGCCCAGTATATGCACCATGCCTTTATGAAGGTGAACTGTTGCCACTGATGGGCAAAACAACAAAACAGTATCACATTGGGTGTAAGAAAATAAGATTCATCAAAGCACCCTAAGCATTTGGATTCTTAGAAACCGTTAGGAATTCAAGTGGAAGCCAGGAAGCAATGACAATTTTCCCCTCTAGAGGGTAGCGCACACAGCACTACATGAAATGATGAAACCAAATGACCACTTGTGTGTTGCCAGAAAGATCCTTGAAGTGACTATAATTCCTTGCCTCTATTTTACTCAAATAAAACCCACTTGAATTTAGGAGTTCTGGCATAGAAATTCTCACCAGCATTCCATAATCCCCGAAGCAATCCCCATCTGTGTGAGGAGCTCCCATATTCAGCAACCTACAGGTGTGTAGCCTGCTGAAGCCGTGATGGGGGCTTGATTCCTTCATCTCCGGGAGACATGATTCCACTAGACTTCCAACACTTGATGACTGCTGAAAACAACTCTTGGAACAAACAGTTGTTTGAATTTTAACCCGAGACAAGACACACTTTTAATCCAAACACAGCCTGAAAACCTTTGTGTCGGGGATATGAAATTCATCCCAAAAAATGACAAGCCATTCCAAGGAGCTCTTAGATCTCCTGGTATTTGTTAGTTCAGGTATGAGAGTTTACTGTGTGCAGCGAACATTCACAGCAGGGGTGGCTAAGCCTTGCTGGTGTCGCTGAAGCCCCAACTCCCATCCAACTTGGCCAGGCAGGCACTGGAGGCTGTTGAGAGTGTTAGCAACTGCACACCCCACCCCTGGGTTTAAAGGGTTTTTTGTTTTGTTTTCCAAGGATGTGCGGGGGGGGGCAGGGAAGGGGAGAAACATTGCCTTACTCAATCTTTCAAAGGGCTGAAAAATACACTGTAGATTTAAAACCACTTGATAAAATCGTAATCAGGTACACGTCTGAATACGCAAAAACTAGTAACGTGCTGCTATTCTGAACAACCATCAGGATAACAACTTCTGAAATTATTTTCCTGTATCAGTGTTTGCCGTTGAAAATAAACACGTTTTACAGTCAATGCGTTTTGCGGTCTTCTATTCTTGTTAAGTGGCAGTGCAATAGCTTGGAGTATGAAAATACCCAAGATTTTGCATAACGGGTGGGGGAAGGGTGTTAATTATTTTTTTCAGCACTAAGTTTGGGGGGGGGAGGAGCCACATTCTATCACCCATTACATGCCCTATTATATTCCCATTATATCCTGCCTCTCCTCATATAAACTGACCCAAACTCTTGTGTTCATCATCTGAGGCCCTTCTTCATGTGTCCCCTCCCCAAGAGGTATGGAGTGTGGCAATATGAGAATAGGCCTTTTCTGCAGTGGCTCCCTGTTTGTGGAGGAGGTTTGTCTGGCACTTTCATTATATATCTTTAGGCGCCAGGCGAAAACATTCCTCTTCAACCACACCTTTGGTTGATTAACATTCTACAGCCTTTAAAATGGGTTGTTTATTATTTTGATGTTTCTGTTTTAAATATTTATTTGTGCTTTTACCTTGTATTTTTATCTTGTGAACTGTCCTGAGATCTTGTGATGAAGGGCTGTATATAAATCTAATAAATAAAGTAAGTACAGTAATTTGGAAACTGCACTCTGTCAGGTAGAAGTGCAAGACAACTCTTACCCATTTTCTTTTGAGGTGCTGATTAAATGTGAAGTCATGAGCCCCCCCCCCCTTAGTTGTTTTCTACCCATGTTGCCAGCATTATTAAAACCTGGAAGTTACGGCTTTTAAGAACTGTGCTGCCCTATGTTCTTTGCTACACAAATCCCTTTCATGGGCACTTGAGGAAGGCAAAACTGAGCTGTGATTTGGGCCACACCAAACACTGCTAGATGGAATCACTTGTGTCCAACAGACCACACTCTTCAAATACATTTTTTAAGCTGTTAGTCCCTTAGACAAGTCAAGCAAGAATTAAATCAGAATAAAATAATAAAAAGGGGCACTCAAACAATTGCTTCTTGTTAGGAGGTTATCTTTAATTTGTGTTTATAACATTTCTAACACAATTGGCTGTATATAAAATATAAATGACAGAAAAGGATGGGAAGGAATGATAGCAACTGAAATATCAGCTACGCTATGCATTTCACAAATTGTTGGCACCAGAAACCTCTCAACACTACCCCCTTGTGGGAAAGAGAGAGAGAGCAAAACTCATTTAAGCATCGAGTACATGTTAACAGACAATTGCTTATAGCTATGGACTGAAGGCATTTGTCCAGCATATTTTAAGAAATGATTCAGACACAGAGCTCTTCGGGTCAGCTTAAATTAATTTTCATCAGTCGGAGGCAATGACAGAAGCCTTGCTTCTCTCCTCCTCATGGTCTACTGCTTCCTCAAACTGTGGGGGAGGAAAAAAGCATGCAAAATCTATTAGTGCTTTACAGCACAGTCCTTACCTATTCACTGAGTACTGCTTAGAGGAGACCAACTGAAATAAATGAACCTAAGGCTTCAATAGGTCTACTCCGAGTCCCACTGCCACTGAATACCACCTTAAGTATTTTTATACATTTGGGACCAACACATCACAGGAACAGACAAAAGCCATTATGACTGTGGGAAGCCTCGTTCTACAAAAAATGACCGCGGCAAGCCCTTTATGGAAAGGGGTAAGGAAATAGAAGTACTCTCAAACTTACACCCAACCCGTTAACTACACCAGGACTAAACCTTGGTTACAGGCTGCGATTAGTCTGAAGCCAAGCTTCAGATGGCATGCTAAGGCAAGCCACAGTTTATACCAAAAGCAGTCGCCACTTCCTCTCAGGGAGTCTGTAGATTTGCCCCAAGGCATGGTTTGGCTCAGAGATGTACTGTCTATAAATGAAGGTGTTAAATAGTTAGATAAAGAACTGCCATCTTGCCTGTTCAATAAGAGCCTTTGCTTCTCCTTATAGTTCCTAAGACTCACACCTGCTGTTCAGTATGCAATGTGTGGCCATCTGCCCAGCTACAGCCCTTACCTTTCCATTTTGGGCTGCGCCCTCCAGATTCTCTGCTGCTCCCTCCAGCTCTGAATCCATGGACTGTATCCTATGAAAGAAATCAAAATGGGTATAGTTGAATTTGGTGCAACTAAAGTTACTACTCATGCTCCTCCAAGCTGCAGTCAAAACCCAGGGTGAAGCCCAAAGCAAGGAGGAGAGAGAAAGAGCGAGCGAGCGAGAGACCGGGAAACACAGTTCTTCCACAGCTCACGATGCTGCCTGATGATGTTGGCTGCCAACAGTATTAAGGCAGCTCTTTGTATGACTACAGCTGAAGCCTGGGATGGTCAACCCTGGCATCTAAGACAGTGACGGGCTGTTGAACATTGCACCCACTACATAAAGTGCCCCAAACATTTCAGCCTGATTGAGCCTAAACTTTCTTCGCTGGTGGAGTCTCCTTTCCCAACAGTTTATCCATGAATGCAAGGGTGAGATCCTCAACTGAGAATACAGTGGCCACATGGATTTTGGAGATCAGGGAGGGTTTAACCTTCTCCTCCTGCCACAAAGTCCTAACCATGAAAGAAACAGGGATGGGGATGGAACAACAGAACTAACCCTTACACAAGCCTCAATCCAAACTGGGGGGGGGGGTGCACCATGGCTGTTCTTTTTAAAAAGAAAGAAAATGACACCTCAAACCACATGCACACACAAAACTAAAGATGCATTTCGTGTAAGACACAACTTGGCCCTTAGCATCACCATTAGCCAGTGTGGTGTAGTGGTTAAGAGCGGTGGACTCGTAATCTGGTGAACCAGGTTCACGTCTCCGCTCCTCCACATGCAGCTGCTGGGTGACCTTGGGCTAGTCACACTTCTTTGAAGTCTCTCAGCCCCACTCACCTCACAGAGTGTTTGTTGTGGGGGAGGAAGGGAAAGGAGAATGTTAGCCGCTTGGAGACTCCTTCGGGTAGTGATAAAGCAGGATATCAAATCCAAACACTTCATTATTATTCCTCTTTTTTCTTTTTCTTTTACAAAATATAATGGGAACAGGAGCCAGGAAGCCGAGATTCAGCAAATGTTCTGTGGATTACTGGTTCTGCATGGGCTGATTCTTTTTTTTAATGCTATTATATTATTTCTCATAAATGGCTTTTGAAATTGTGGTGATGGATAAGGAAATTGTAATTTACATTTTACACAGGCGTTGTGCTGCAGGCTTGTTGGAGGAGGGGCATTCAGCTTCCCCAAACTTACAATTTATTGCGGCTTTGAGAATTGCCAGGGGGGATCCAATGTCCCTGGCAGCAGAAGCACATCTTTGTTCAAATAAAATAATCTGGAAAAGCATGAGCAGATATACACCCACCCACCCACTCCAGGGTGGTTGTGTGAAAATAAAAGTACAGCAGAAGGAACACCCAGTCAACTGGGCTTGCTTCTTCCAACTGTGCCATTTGGAGACACCATCAGTGATGTGGAGATGCATGTGCTAAAGTACCCAGAAGATAGAGAGCCCAACAGACAGAGGAAAACAGTGCACAATTTTTTAAGTGGTGCAAGTTGGACAGACAGCAAGATGATAAATACCTCTGCATTTGACGAATACAGAAATTGTTCATTTTGCTGTTGAGTTTGTTGGATTGCTTAGTCCAAAATTCCTGAAACAAATGTTCTCAACGTGAGTCGTTAAATCAACCCACAGACAACAAATAAAATGGAAAAGAAATACACACACCAAAGTATCCTTCTCAAGGTTCGAAAGAAACTGAGTCCTCTTCTCGAGATTGGCAAGTTCCTGGGCAACCGTCTTGTGGAAGCGTTCCAGTTCATTCAGCCTGTTGCGGACAAACATAAGTCATTTTACCGCTTCAGGAAAGCAGCATTTGACATTCATCTCACTAATGCAAATTGACAGAGCTGGGGGGAAAGATGCAAACACAACATGGAAAACAGAATAAGGAGAACCATCTACTACACCAGGCAGCTGGCTTGCAGCTAGGTCCTTCGACATGCAATGCGTTGTGACTCCCTGATGGACACCTCTTGGGCTGGACTAGTAAAGCAAGCCTAATAAAATGCAAGACACAAGCTGGAAAACAGTTTTCATTGATTGAGATAAGGGAGGAAAGCAGCTTAGAGAACAAGGCTCCCAAACCTGCTTCATTAGCTCTAGGCAAACCTCTCTACCAAAAGAATAGTCATCTTCACCTCAAGTTAGCAACACTGTACAGCAGTCTCTTCTTGCAAACCTCCTGCAGTTGTACCAATAACAAGTCACGTGCATGATAAGACTCGAGGCCTTTGTCAGCAGCTACTGCAGAAGAGATGCCATACAGTTATTTGATGGTTGCCACGTACCGGCTCTGATGAATCTGATTCAATAATGCCAAAATATGCTGTTCAGACGTCCTCAGAACGTTTTGGGTATAAATCGCCATCCTCTTGTACCTAGACTAGTCACAATGCCAGCAAATTAGAATGGGGGAAATACTTGGAGCAGATGAAGATACATGTTGAAATATTCATGCCAGTCTGTAAGCAACTCGCAGTGTATGATGTTGCAAATTAGTTACCCAAAACTTTTTCTTCAATACATGTGTGAAGCTTTCAAATGCAGCAATGACCTCCAAATCGCCAGCTCCTTCCTCAAGTATTTTGGAGAAAAATACGTCTTCCTCTAACTCTTCTAAATTATGGCCTGGAAGAAGGACACACAACACAACACAACACACACACACACACACACAGAGTATATTTCAGAACAACAAACAGGCCACTAACCAATTCAGCCCCATAGACACGGGTGCTAACAAGTTAGGAAGCTGGTGTTTAGTTCAACAAGTAAAAAAAGAAAGAACTTTGTGTATGCTTAGTATCTTGGGGAAATCACTACCAAACTGCAGCATTTTTTAAAGGAATAGTCTGAAGGCATTACAATGTGTTTTGCTGTCCTGGGCTCCTTTGGGAGAACAGGGAAGATATAAATTTAGTTAATTCTCTCTCTCTCTCTCTCTCTCTCTCTCTCTCTCTCTCTCACACACACACACACACACACACACACACACACAGACAGCAAAACCACATGGCACATCAAATCTTGCTTGGCCACCTTTCCAGGGAGCAACTGATAATAAAAGCCAATCACAGAGTACATTAAAAAAGCATCAGTATCAACGGCTGCTAGAAGCCAGAGTTACTATAAAAACAAAGGAGAAACCTCTGCAATGGAATGCTCTGCAAAACACAGGTACCGGTAGATCTTCACTGTCAACAAAACACAGGAGGTAGGGGCATTAGGAAATGCGAAAGGCATTCAATTCAGTACAGCTGCAGCAAAGGCTTGCTGGTTTCTGTTTAAAACTAGTCACCTTCCCAAGTCTCCTCTTCCATCTCCGTGGAGTTGAAGAGTTTTCTTGGTACAAAAGGAATGGTAGGGGAGCACTCATCCCTGGGCTGCCTCCTGGTGAGCTTTGAGCGCTTTCCACTGGTACCAGCTGATGAATCTAGCAAAGACAGAATCCCAAACCCATTTCTTTGTTGCTGGAGGTTCTTATAAGGCTTTGCTTGCTGACAGCCAAATGCTAACATGCATTCTCCTTGAATTAAGTCCCAAGGGACTTCAGTGAAACTTGTGTGTTAAAGCAAACTTAGGTCCATACCACGATGAGATCCCAAACTTGCACCACCAGGAAGCATCTCCACCCCCATCGTTCAGCCCGGACACTGAGGTCCAGCGCCGAGGGCCTTCTGGCAGTTCCCTCACTGCAAGAAGTGAGGTTACAGGGAACCAGGCAGAGAACCTTCTCGGTAGTGGCACCCGCCCTGTGGAACGCCCTCCCATCAGATGTCAAAGAAATAAACAACTATCTGACTTTTAGAAGACATCTGAAGGCAGCCCTGTTTAGGGAAGTTTTTAATGTTTGAAGTTCTATTGTGCTTTTAATTCTGTTGGTGGCTGGGGAAACCCAGCCAGATGGGCAGGGTAGAAATAATAAATTATTATTATTATTATTATTATTATTATTATTATTAGCCTTGCAATAGTGGTGGCTGCTCGTATCCCTGGGCTTAGGATACTGTAAATGCCTGGGGGTGGTGGAGAAAGAGAGCCCTTTCCTCCCTGTTAAATCAACCAGGAAGCAAGTAATTTCAAGCCTGCTCATCTGTCTTCCGATTGAGTTTTTCTGCCACTCTTCCTCTTTACCTGAAACCTTCCGCTTGGATTTGGAGACTTCGTCTTCCATGGGCAGAGTACTAGAAGCATAATCATGTTTCTAGGAAGAGCAAAAGCAACACAATGCGGTAACTGCTGTATGTAATAAAAAAAGGCATATGATATCCCCATACAGTCGGACCTTGGACGTCAAACGTTTGACTTCCAAAACATTCGGAAACCGAAGTGCGGCTTCTGATTGGCTGCCGCAGAAGCCCCATTGGACTTTCAGCTTCCAAAAACAGTTTGCAAACCAGAACACTCACTTCCGGGTTTGCGGCATTCAGGAGCCAAAAAGTTCGAGAACTAAGCTATTCGAAAACCAAGGTGCAAAGCAGGGAGAAACTTATTTTCATTTACCACAGCTCAACCCATTTGGGGACGTGGGTGTCTTCTTTAGGAGCAATCTGAAATCTTTCTTCAAATTCTGAAGCTTGCCCGCATATTGTTTATCTGGCAAATAGTGCTACCATGATGCCAGGAAGACAGCAGCAGCCATTCATGTTGTTCCAGCTACCCTGCAGAATTGAATGAAGTTTAAGATCGCTCCCAAAGAAGAAAGCTAGGTTTCGAAACATGCTGACCTGCAATAAATCTGTCTAGCGAGCACTTCTGAGATCAAGTTTCTTCCTTTTTGCATTCTTTCCGGTTTGTGTGGCTCCCTGTTTGTCTGTTTGCAAATAACAAGTGCAGAGTTTCTGTTTCCACACACACACACTTTTATCTATATTTCATGTGCGAACAGGTGAAATACCACAAATACATCACCCACACATCTGGGAACTGTACCTTGCTCGCTCCAGATTCTGAGCTAATGGGCGAAAAGTGAATCGGCAAAGTGTCGTCCGCCATTTCCAAGTCATCTAAAAAGAAGCAATTAATATGTGAGACGCATCTGCAGATCCTTGAAGTCCACAGAATCTCGCCAAAACACAACGGCATGAAAGCGTCAATGAGAAGTGCTGCTCCATCTACCTAGAAGTCTGTATATCTGGACAGACAAGCCACTACCCAAAGGTCCCACCCACATTCTGTCACATTTTACTGTGACCACAGCCTCCCAAACTGCAGATGAGGTGACAAACCTTTAACCACGCAGAACTTTGCACTACTGAGAGGGGGGGGGGGAAGAGAGAGAAGAATCACAGAATCATAGAGTTAGGAGGTATCACAAGGCTTATCTAGTCCAATCCCCTCTGCAATGCAGGAATCCTTTTACTCAATGTGGGGCTTGAACCCACAACCCTGAGATTGAGAGTCAGGGTCCAACCGAGCAAGGAGGGACTTGTAGGATGGAATGTTGTTTCCCCCACAACTGAATAAAACAATACAATAACAGGAAACTAACATGCCAAGAAGGCTAGACTACAACTCTTCTCCTTGACATGCTATTTACTATCTGCAGGGATTTTTATTTTTTTTTTTTTGTATGGAGGAAGTATTCCACCTTTGAAGGTGACTCAGAAACTACAACTAATCCAGAATGTGGCTGCTAGACTGGTGACTGGAAGTGGCCACTGGGACCCTATAACACCAGTCTTAAAGGATCTACATTGGCTCCCAGTACGTTTCCGAGCACAGTTCAAAGTATTAGTGCTGACTTTTAAAGCCCTAAACGGCCTTGGCCCAGTATACATACCTGAAGGAGCGTCTCCAGCCCCATCGTTCAGCCCAGCCACTGAGGTCCAGCGCCGAGGGCCTTCTGGCGGTTCCCTCACTACGAGAAGAGAAGTTACAGGGAACTAGGCAGAGGGCCTTCTCAGTAGTGGCGCCCGCCCTGTGGAACACCCTCCCAGCAGATGTTAAGGAAATAAACAACTATCTGACTTTTAGAAGACATCTGAAGGCAGCCCTGTTTAGGGAAGTTTTTCATGTTTGATGTTTTATCATGTTTTTAGAATTCTGTTGGGAGCTGCCCAGAGTGGGGCAACCCAGTCAAATGGGTGGCATACAATTATTATTATTATTATTATTATTATTATTATTATTATTATTATTATTACACTGTGTAAAGCCCCAAGTGGTACAGTCCAGACACAGGCTTGCCAGCTCATCTGTTCTGAGAAACAGGCCTCAGAAACAGACTTTAGGATTGTGCTATGCAGATGAAGGAGGAGGTACAATAAAAGTGATTGGGGGTTGCCATGGCATGGGCTTTCTCCATTGTTGAGAGACTTCCAAGTGCATTCAAGTGAATACAGGCCCCCTTCAGTCATTACCACTCCACACTCAGCAGCATCCCTAGGGACTAGCCAGGTTGGCCCCTGCCAAGGGCCCAAGCCCAGGGGGTGTGTGTGTGCAAGAAGAAAGGCAAAGAGAGCTGGTGGTCGCCAAGGGACAGAGTGGGTGCCAATATAGCTCCTTGCCAAGGACACAAGGGAGCCTAGCTACATCTCTGTCCACATTCAGAACTTAATGCAGTGTGGTCGCAATTTACGCTGATTTTACTTACACAATCACAGGTTTACGCACTTGGCTGAAAAAAAATATGAATGAAAAGGGGGTGGGGAAGTGGGGGAGGGATGTTGGAAGGGGCTATTCAAGATTTTGCAAGAGTCTCCAGAGCCCGGTAAATCAAGGCGGAGGGCTTAAAAAGCTCTTTCTGGTCAGGTTTTTCTGCCTTTGCCTCGCTTTCCGGGCTCTGGGGAACTCCACAGAGATTTTGAGGGATCTCAGACGGCCCCGCGAGATATTGCGGGAGCCTCCCAAGACCTTGCAGAGCTGATATGCGACCTCACCAGAGCCCAGTAAGCAAGATGGAGGGCTTAAAAACTCACTGTTTTGGCCTGGGGGCAAAGGCCCGCTCAGCATGCTGGCTTCAGTCAGGTAGGGATGCTTGCACGGGGGCCGTTCTGGAAGTTGTCCTGACTTAATGCAATTTTGCTGTAACGCGCAAACCCCCGGAACGTGACCCCCCTCCCATAAGCTGCGATGACACTGTGATGCCTGATGAGGACTCAGCTCTCAGTCAAGGCAAGAACTACTAAGATAGTATACAGAGCGAAGCTTATGCTTTCCAGAGATCCACTGGCTTATTTTTTCCTCTCAAAACAAAAGCCTGAGAATCGCAGAGATACATATTAGGGGGAACCACCTACTGTGTCTAACATGCGACATAGGGGTTGAGGAAACAATTGGTGGCTGCATTGCTGCAATGTCATCCAGCTCTGTGCTTGGCTTCATCCTTTGCTTCCCCCTCAGTGAACTCCCCACCTGGAAGAGAAGGCAAAGGCATCAAGTCTACTATGGGAGAAAGGTCTAGCTGCGGAGTATTGAATGTGCAACCCAGGCTCTTAAGAAACAAAAATTATCTGCCCGTGTAGCTCATGAAACATACTCTATTGGGAAGGTTGCAGAGCTCACTAGTGGAGCAGATACTTTTTATGCAAAAGGTTCCAGATTCACCATCATCTACAGGGCTGAGATTGATTCCCGTTTCAAACTCTAGAGAGATAATCTGCTTAAACAATACTGAGCGAGGCAGACCCATAGAATAAAGGCAGCTTCTGCAGTAGTAAGAAAGAAATCAAGTTAAATCTCGCTGTGAGAAAGCGTTTTGCAATCCCTCGTTTCATATTGTCACTGGGATACATGGATGAGATATAGACTTGTGTCTGAGAATCTTTGCTGATTAAAATTCAGAATCGGAAACGGCACATGAAGGTTTTCTTATGTAATCAGATCTAGATGATTCGGGAATGTTAGGCTTTCTGACACTGCAAGAACCTGGTCTCAAAAAAATATAAATATTAGAATTGAGCATTTCCTCACTGGCAGAGGAAGGTGGGTGCGGTAGGTGCAGCCCGCCCTGGGTGTCATCCCTTAGGGGGGTGACATCGCCGCCCCACCCCCTGGAACGCTCGCCACAGGCAGCGCCACCCCCTGGGATGCTTGCCGCAGGAGCAGCGGCCCTGTGCTCACCACCCCGCCCCTGCGGGCAACTAGCCGCACCCCCCAGGTGCACAGCATGTGAGCTGCTCCAGGTGCCGGAGCAGCTAGCTCCACCTCTGCATTTCCTTACCTTCTTTCCATGGTGATCGCTGCCACTACTTGGAGAAGACAATGGCAATACTAAGTGAGGGAGGGGCAGACAAAAGGTATTCATTAAGAACAGTGGAAATACAAGAGAGCTTTTCTAATCTGCTAAAGTCAACAAACTAGAAATAATACTTATGAATGGCTCTTGACGACTGAGTAAGGCTTCATATATTTCAATAACTGAAGAACCTCAGCATTCTTGGGTAATTTCAAAGATCGTTAGTGCTAGATTAAAAGCGGTTGACCTTTGTGAAAGATAAGCAAAAAAAAACACAACCCCACATGGACAAGCAAAGGATGTTACTTCATTTTGCAGCACACAAAACATACAGTATAAACCACTCAGCTAGTTTGAAATATACGTTTACTTCAAAGTAGTTGTATGCTTTGCTACCTCGGCAAAAGAGAACTTAAAATGCAGCAGCCCAGCCTCACATCAATCCACAAGGCACATTGCACCACCGTCATGTGACTGCAACTCCACGGCAGCAAACACATCTCTTCGCATGCACACATGTAACACTGGCTGCTAAACTTTCACTAGCTATCACCACCATGCTTTATAGATGCTCTAGCTAGCCCAGGATCTTTCTTCAGAAAGGAAAAACTTGGAAGTTTGCAAATGAGATGGGCATCTACCAGCCAGGCAGGATACTAAAAAGGGGGGGGGGCATAGCTCAGTGGTGAGCACATCTGCTTTGCATGTAGAAGGTCCCAGGCTTAAAGCCCTGAAATGCTGCCGCCAGAAAATGTAGACCATCTTGAGCTAGATAACTGAGCTGTTTAATTATTATTTGCTGATGTTTAATTTTACTGTTTACTATTAGATTCTGATGGATTGTTGAATGTTGCTTTGTTTGATATAAGTTGTTTATTTTAAAGTTATTGTGACTTTTTAAATCTTGCATCAGGTTGTTTCTGTTCGATGTTTTATTATGTTTGTACATGTGTTGGAAGCTGCCCAGAGCGGCTGGGGCAACCCAGCCAGATAGGCAGGGTATAAATAAAATTATTCTTACTATTATTAATAATCAATGGCCTGACTAGCTCTGAGGCTAGCTTCCTATTTCTGTGCATCATATAGCTCAGCCAGTATAGAGCAAGAGACTCCTAATCTCAGGGTTGTGGGTTCGAGCCCCACATTGGGCAAAAGATTCCTGCATTGCAGGGGGTTGGACTAGATGACCCTCGTGGTCCCTTCCAACTCTACAATTCTATGGTCAACTCTCTATATAGATGCATGCTCTGTAAAGCCTAATGGAAGCACCTAATGGAAGCCAGTGTGGTGTAGTGGTTAAGAGTGGTAGACTCGTAATCTGGTGAACCGGGTTCGCGTCTCCGCTCCTCCACATGCAGCTGCTGGGTGACCTTGGGCTAGTCACACTTCTCTGAAGTCTCTCAGCCCCACTCACCTCACAGAGTGTTTGTTGTGGGGGAGGAAGGGAAAGGAGAATGTGAGCCGCTTTGAGACTCCTTCGGGTAGTGATAAAGCGGGATATTAAATCCAAACTCTTCTTCTTATTATTATTTAAGAAACCATGGCTTTAGAAAGTTTCCTTGATTGGGCAGCCCTGTTCCATACCCCAAAATTGATTGGATAGCCCTGTTCCACCCACCCCAAAATGCAACAGTCCTTTATAACAAAAAAAGAGGAAATAGACCAGTCTCCCCACTCCAACCCCCTAACACTAACTGGAATATGAACTACCAATCCACAAGCTGTTGCATTTATACACACTCTCAAGTCACACCTTGCATTCTTCCTGCTTTTCTTAATAATACAGTTATTTTAGCCACACCCAGACAGGGAATAATATGAAGCCTAGAGAGCCACAAGTACCTGTCCTTACAGGCTCTGGCTATAGCCCCACCCACACTTACTTGGGTGCAAGTCCTGCTGAAGTTTTCAGGGCTCATTTCCAAACCAAAACAGAATCTGGCTACATCTCTCATTTAGTCTGCATCAGGTGGCTAATTCAAAATCGTGCTGTATACCCCATTTTCACCTTTTAACTTGCTCCTGACCCTCGTCCTTTTCCGAGTATAGTCTGCGGGTTTTGACACCAGCTTTTTCTGAGAGTCAAGGACCCAGCTTTTCTCACTCTCACTGTGGCTTGAAGTTTCTTGGTTGCTCTCTGAAAGGAGATTACTCCTGTAGCTGGCAGACTTGTAAAAAAGAGAAAGAAAAGTGAAGATAGAAGTCAGTTCAATCCACCAGCTCTTGCAATAAGGAATGGGGGTGTCACATCAAAACATTTTAAATGCATAAATCTCAAAACCAACATTAAACACAGAACTAGCTTTTTAAAAAAAGTTATGCCAGCGACTCTAGTTTCAAAAACAGTGTTTCCCAATACAGGGTGGAGCGGGACCTTTCTAAGCAGAGGGCCTTCTCGGTTGTGGCACCCGCCCTGTGGAACGCCCTCCCACCAGATGTCAAGGAAATAAACAACTATCTGACTTTTAGAAGACATCTGAAGGCAGCCCTGTTTAGGGAAGATTTTAATGTTTGAAGTTTTATTCTGTTTTTAATATATTGTTGGGAGCCACCCAGAGTGTCTGGGAAGGCCCAGCCAGATGGGCGGAGTATAAGTAATAAATTATTATTATTATTATTATTATTATTATTATTATTATTATTATTATTATTATTATTCCAACTCAGAAGCCAGATAAGTGCTCAAAAAGCCCCACGGCTGATCACACATTTCAAGAATTACTATTTCTTTCTGGATGCCTGACAACTATGCCCCATCCATTTCTGATATCCCTATTCCCATGAAGACTTAAGAATGGGCCTTGTTACCAGTCTTCTCCCAGACTTCCTCCGTTCAAGGTCTCCTTTGCTGGAACTCCTGCGCACAACACAAAAACCAGGATGTTAAAGAGATGGCACATGACGCTTCCAAAGGATTTAGGACTACTCTGCAGAGTCCTGAGTGACACATGCTTAGATATTGAAGGCTACAGTTCTAGAAGTCTCCCAAGCTCAGCTCCCCCCCCCCCACTTCCCTGCTAATTACAGCAACTTTACCTTCAGGTGTTAAAATATCCTGGTTGAGAGCCAGAAAGGGGGAAGGGGTGCCCAACACCACAGCCTTGGACCTGATCCTGCACTCCCAAGCAATTTTTTTCTGCCCCCTGTATGCCCACAAGACACCTTTGATTGCGGCAGTGCCAAGCAAAAATAAAGAGAAAACTAAGCAGGCACTCTAGTGCTGAGTGGGTGGAGAGGTCTGTCCTCTCCCGTCATCAAATCAAGCACCCCTACCTCAGCTGATCAGCACACTGGTAAGTAGAAGAGGTGAGCTGCCAGTGATGGCCAAGGGAAAATGTGGCCCTCGGGTTAGAGCAGTGCTTCCCAAACTTGGGTCTCCAGTCGGTTTTGGACTACAACTCCCATCAACCCTAGTTAAGAAGACCAATGGTCAGGGATGATGGAGACTGTAGTCCGAAAGCAGCTGGAGACCCAAGTTTGGGAAACACTAGGTTAGAGCATCAGACTGGGATTCCCAGATTCACATCCTTGGTTAGCCGTGAAGCTCACTGGAAGACCTTGGGCCAGCCACTTGCTCTGCATAATCTAATCTTTTTATAAACTTAAGTTTTTATATGAGCTGGAAGCCACCCAGAGTGGCTGAGGAAACCCAGCCAGATGGGCGGGGTATAAATAATATAATATAATATAATATAATATAATATAATATAATAATAATAAAGGTAAAGGGACCCCTGTCTGTTAGGTCCAGTCGCGGATGACTTTGGGGTTGCGGCGCTCATCTCACTTTATTGGCCGAGGGAGCCGGCATACAGCTTCCAGGTCATGTGGCTAGCATGACTAAGCCGCTTCTGGCGAACCAGAGCAGCGCACGGAAACGCCATTTACCTTCCCACCGGAGCGGTACTTATTTATCTACTTGCACTTTGACGTGCTTTCGAACTGCTAGGTTGGCAGGAGCAGGGACCGAGCAACAGGAGCTCACCCCATCGCGGGGATTCAAACCGCCGACCTTCTGATCGGCAAGCCCTAGGCTCTGTGGTTCAACCCACAGCGCCACCCGCATCTAATATAATAATAGGACACCCCTATTTCCATCAGATATTATTATTATTATTATTATTATTATTATTATTATTATTACCTCCCAGGGTTGACCCAAACAAGTAGAATACATTAAGTGGTGGGTTGTAAGGGGCGGAGCCACACTCTTGGCCGGCAGGCCGTAAAGTCACATCACAAGCAAAATTTAATTCAGTCATGACAACACGGCATTGGCTCTCACCCCAGAACCCTTTCCCATAATTTCAATGCCTCTCAGACCAAGAGCTCCTCAAGTAAGCAATGGCTTACTACTCACTGGAAGATTCCACACTGCTCAAACTGGCTCACAACTAAAATACTCTTAAGTGTCTCATTCCATTTCTCAGGCAGCATCTCTCTGATTTTGTTTCTCATTTCCAGCATCTCACCTGGATATACTTTCATAATTAAATCTGTACAACAGCCCCAAGAGAATTTCAGTGCAGGAGTCCAACTATACCTGGGTAAAGCAGCCTTCTGGACAAATACTTTTTGCTTCATTTCAGAGACCTGAAAACAAAGTGAACTGAATACGTTCAAGGTTTTTTGGTTGTTGTTTTTTAATGAAAAACACTCCCAACCCCAGCACAATAATTCTACTAGGCCCTGTAGCGATCTCACCAAATTTCCTCCAAGGCTGTGTTTGAAGACTCAGCTATGAATTCATTTCTAATTTACTACTGCCAGCAAGTGTAACTAGGGCACAATTTTTTTCTTTTTTCTTTAAAAAAAAACAACCAAATTCAGGATGTCTGAGAAACACCACTAACTACTAGGTGTGTGGGGAAGGTGGAAGAGAAGGGCACAATTTATATTAACTATTCACGGTACAATTTGTTCACCAAAAACTCTATTCAAATTTTTTCTCCAACTTAAGTGTCTCACCATCTCATGTGTGGCAGGATCAGACGTGTATTCAAATTCGTACGCATCCTTCCTGCAAAGTGAACATTTCCAGATAAACCCAACTTTTTACTACTGTGAAAATAACCTAAAAAGAGGATGCCTTTTCAAAGCCGCTATGAAAATTCAAAGATGGGCAGCTCAACGGAGCTGCAGCCATAGCTTTCCAAATCAATGGCTGAACTCAACTACCCCCTACACCACCTCTAGCATGATGGCCTCTTAGGACAACAAGAAGCTGCATATTGGGCAGACTATTAGTCCAAGCTTGCTTTGACTGACCGGCAGTGGTTCTCCAAGATTTCTGGTGGAAGATTTCCAAAACATCTGCTGTCTAGTTCAGTTTAACTGGAAGTGTCAAGGATTCAACCTGGGATTGCCTGCTTGCAAGGCATGGGCTCTCCCACTTCCTACCCTTATGATTTTCGATGGACTAACATTTCTTGTGTTACATTTTTACATGGTCAACACCAGATTTAGGGTGGTGTGGGTGGACTGCCCACATAGGACGCTGAGCTGAGAGGGCGCAAAATTGAGACAATCCATAATTGAGAAGATCCATTTGTTTGTGCCAGATTTTGGCCTCCCTTAGGGCACCATATTAGCAAAGATTACTGAAGTCCACCCCAATCACATAGGGATTTATACCAATTTAGTGCTTCTTGTAGAAAGAGATACCAGGCCATGGCAGATTCCTGTGGGTTTCTCTGGTGTGCAAAATACTTCTTCTCGCTTCACAGAGAATGAATATGGATAGAGTTTGCCACCATGCAAAATGAACATGAAAAATCATCTCATGAAACATATTTAAAAAGTTAAGGTAACCTGCCCTTAATCAATTACCTGCCCTTAATCAATGACTAAGATGTTACTTAAAATATTTGCCCCGTCTGTTTAAAACATACCAAACAAAACTTCCTTACTTTGTCTCTGTGGTCTGTCTGACTGAACTTCTGGCTGCATTCATCTTCTCCAGCAGAGCATCCTGGAAAGGAAACATGGAGAGTCAGAAAATCACAAATTCAAGAATGGGAACTTAGTCTGCTTTGTTTTTATTAAAAGTGGGTATACTAAAACAGAAGGAAACAGCAGCAATCACCTCACACCGGTAAAGGTACTTTTTAGAAAAAAGGGAATACTACCGAGCAAAAATAGGGCCAGTTATCAAAGGGAATAACAGTGTTTTAATGTCATAAATCAATTATATACAATTTCTTCCATTCCAGCCCACTGCACATTTACTGTACGACTGGCAGTGCTAAGCCCCCCCCCCCCGGGCAAACCTGTCAAAAGGTGAGGTGCAAGTCCCTTAAATAAATAAACAAAAATCAATAAGCTAATCAAATGAAACAGAACACAAGCAAAGAATTAAAATGTTTGGAACCAGCTAAGAAAACCAAGATTAAAAATGCAAGTTACCTTCACTAAATTCGTACTGTTGCAACCGGGTGGAAGCGTAAAGTTCACCTCTACGGGAAACGCTTTTATACCTTGCAGATGGGATTCGCCTTCCATGCTTGGCTCACTAAAAGCAGCAGAAAGAAGGACAGTTGAGAATTATATGCCAGAGCTGTCATCCCAAGGCCAACAGAACCAAACTGCATCTGTGGAAAGATCGCTTGCATGTCAATCCTAACACAAGTTTGCTGGGAAGGAAGCCCAGCCAGTTTCAGTGGGATTTTTCTCTGAAGTAAAGATACTTGGGTCCAATGTTATTGACTTCCAAATAGGGCAACACACAAACGTACATTCTTTTTTATTACAATCCCAGTGTAGTTTAGCTGAGAGAGAGCGACCATGCTAAGATGCCTCGTAATTTTTCCTGTACAAAGCACAAGTCCAAACCCAGGTCTAAAAATTTGCCACACACACAGTGACACTTTCTGTATAAATTGATGAAGCTGCAAAGCACTCAGATGGACCGTCAGGCAACTGAACATTCCACAATAAAACTGTCTTTTAATAGAGATCTCTACGGCTGCACTTACACAGCCCTATCCTTTTGTCTCAGCGGAGAGGCTTTCGATGCACTTGTGTTCAATGATGGAGGAGTTTTCAAAGCATTTGTTCCAGAAACTGCACCTACATCACCAAAAGCTTTCAATTGGAAACGGGAGAGAAAACTAAATTAGCAGAGTTTATAAACATTACAATGCCACACAAGGCTGGAAACCCAACCCCAAATTCATTTACTTTCTGAAGCAAGCCCTACTGGTTTAAATAACAACCTTCTTGTGAAGTAATCATACACAGGCTGCAATCTTAACCTCATTTATCTGGGAGCAAGTCCCGTTGAACTAAGCGGGACTTACTTCTGAGTAGACATGGTTAGGATTGCAGCCTTGGAAGAGAAAACAGCAAGAACCATTCTGACCTTGACTGTCATTTTGTTTTCCTGTCAGTTGACTCTCTCTAGTTGCGGTGGCATCTGCAGGAACAATGATTTTCTGCTAGAAAGAGAGGGGTGGTGGATGAGCATCAACAGAGTACATTTATAAACGTCTGTTTGGGAGATGTAAGAAAATAGATATTTACACCAGTTAGAAATGTATTTTTCCAGGCTAGAGATGGAAACAGGCTTTTAAGCAGACTTGCCTTTGGGCAAAATCAGGGAAGTCCTACATAACTAGATTTTCTTCTTCTTTCAGATGATGAATAACTAATACAAGAATTTAAAGGTTGGCTAACTATTATTAGGGATGCGGGTGGTGCTGTGGTCTAAACCACTGAGCCTAGGGCTTGCCAATCGGAAGGTCGGCAGTTCGAATACCCGCGACGGGGTGAGCTCCCGTTGCTTTGTCCCAGCTCCTGCCAACCTAGCTGTTCAAAAGCACGCCAGTGCAAGTAGATAAATAGGTACCACTCCCTTGGGAAGGTAAACGGCGTTTCCGTGTGGTGCTCTGGTTCACCAGAAGTGGCTTAGTCATGCTGGCCACATGACCCGGAAGCTTTACGCCAGTTCCCTCGTCCAGTTAAAGCGAGATGAGCGCCACAACCCAGAATCGTCTGCGACTGGACCTAACAGTCAGGGGTACCATTACCTTTACTATTATTAACTATTACTACTACTACTATCTGTACCTCGCCCATCTGACTGGGTTGCCCCGGCTACTCTGGGCGGCTTCCAACAGATTTAAAAACACAATCAAACATTAAAAACTTCCTGACACAGGGCTGCTTTAAGATCTCTTAGGAAAAACTGTGTCATTGTTTATCTGCTTGATATCTGACAGGAGAGTGTTCCCCAGAGTGGGAGCCACTACCAAGAAGGCCCTCTGCCTGGTTCCCTACAACTTCACTTCTCACAGTGAAGGAACTGTCAGAAGGCCCTGAGAACTGGCCCTCAGAACTGGACGATGGGGGGTAGAGACATTCCTTCATATATACAGGGCCAAACCATGATGTGTGGTAGCATTTGTACGGACTTACTGGGAAAGCTAACCAGGATAAACAAATATTATACTGCTAGTAGGTTCATACCTGGCTTTGCTCAGGAATTCTAAGGGGGGGGGGAATCAGCACCATTTTGAAAGGTTTGGGCCATAGACTTGTTTCAAAATGGCTCCCACTGTATCCAAACATAGATGAAAACCTGTTCCTTGATCTCAGGAACCATCACGCAAAATTGAGGCATACAAATGCATATCAAACAAACAACTTTCCGAAATATATAGTTAATTAATTATCAAGATCCTCCTCCCTCCCCCATCTGTCCCAACAGAACCTGTTGGGGTTTTTTTTTTTGCCACCCTCTTTGCAGCAATGTACTTTTTGGGGAACTTTTAAAGTAACTCTTCAAACAGTAACACTCCAGCCCCATTTCGGTCACCTTGCTTCAGCTACTGCAGTGCTTCTTCTGACACACAGCAACTTTTTCCAACACCTTTATTTTCTCAGTTCCTACCCTTTTACCTCTCTCATTCATACATGGCTGCTGAGTTGACAATTTTACAGCAGCTGTCAGTTGAGGACATTATGAGGGTTGGGGATATTGGATTTTGATGGGTACTTCATAGAATAGAATAACAGAATTGTAGAGTTGGAAGAGACCATGAGGGTCATCTAAGTCCCAACCCTCTGCAATGCAGGAATCTTTCTGCCCAACGTGGAGCTCGAACCCACGGCCCTGAAATTAAGAGTCATGGCTCTATGTATTTTTGTATTCATTTGTATTCAGCAGCAAAGGAAATAACAGAAAGCTGGGCACCCTGCAACTGTGACAACCCCATCTCGCAAATGTTGCTCCCCAAATATGCTCACAGATGTAGCTGTAACCGACAGTAATGTTGAAACGTTCAATAAGGAATCAGAACCCACAAGATCTTTTCCACTCTCCACATGTCTGCTTACCACTGTAAAAAAATGATAATAATAAAAAATCAGCAGTATAGACAAATCTTCTAAGCCCAACATAGGCATGTTGTTGCCTAAGGGTGCAAATGCCCCCCAATACCTCCAGAAGCTGCCCCATTTTGCCATCCTTCCAGAGTTCCCATTTTAAAATTCCTCTTTCTTTCAAAAGTGTTTCCCTCTTTCTATGCAGTTTCAGAACTATCAGAAGGAGCCACATTTAATTTGACAGAATATAAACTTTTTCATAATTGTATGGTTTGGGTGGGAAAAAGCCCCCCCCCAAGCTGTCTACCATTTATATGAAGTGTAATGCATATATATGTGTGCGTATTCTACACTCTATGTCATACTACAGTCTCAAATAGTGCTTTTCCCCCCCAGAAAAAGGGTGCCAGAATGCACTTCCCTCAGCAGACCCACCCCAGAGCTCAAAGAGGATAATCTTTGGGCTCTGGGTATCTCCTCACCAGCCAGAGGTTTGTTGAGGCTGCTCAGCTGAGGGGAGGGGAGGCTTTCATTCTGGATGGGGGGAAAGCCCTGGTCACAAATGATTAATTGCACTTGCTTTCCAGTACTGTAGCTGTATTGGTTAGTTGTAGTAAATAAGAAAAATACTTGACATGAACCCTACCAAACTCAGAGGGTTAACTTCTGAGTAGACTTGAACGAGGCTCTAATGAGGCA
This sequence comes from Darevskia mixta, assembly GCA_034641385.1. Taxonomy (NCBI): domain Eukaryota; kingdom Metazoa; phylum Chordata; class Lepidosauria; order Squamata; family Lacertidae; genus Darevskia; species Darevskia mixta. Next base: position 23,153,532 of record JAWWNH010000011.1, read on the forward strand.
GCTATGGTAAAAGCTAAAGCAAGGAGGCATTTATTCCAGATTAATTAACCTAGAAGACTTTTTCTCTCCATGATTAGCTCTGGTGCCACCCATACAGCCCCTGATGTAAACATACTCAGGATGTAAACAGAAGAGACATGAAGTCTCCAACCACACACATAGACCCCACACTTCTGGCCCCTCTTTGCCATGGTCCATCTTGACTTGTCAATGGCTTCTTTATTGAGAAAACCGGATCAGTCGGGCATGTTCAGTTGGGATGCTTCGGATGCACAAACTACGTCTCTCATCAAAAACATTTGCACAAGCCATGTGTTTAAAAAAAAACATCCTTGACCCCAATACACAAGAAGAGAGATGGCTCTTACTGCAAATGAAGCGTGGCGCCAAGACCAAGGGAAAGCCCAACCCAAATCTCAATTTACCCTTTGTTTAATTCTCCCTGTGAAGATAGGGAGGCATAACTCTAAAAAGGAATGTTTCTGGAATGTCAGCTGTGGAAATGCGAAGGGGCAGCAATGCAACCCTGTCTTCTCAATCTCGGTGAACTCCGGTCGTGGAAAAAAACAAGGGCTGAATAAAAACAAGGGCTGTATTCTGTATGTGTTTATATCAATAAGAGTGTGTGTGTGTGTGTGTGTGTGTGTGTGTGCATAAAGAATAACGATGCTTCCACACTCAAGTATCCTGAAGCAATAGCCAAGAGAGTGCAAGGAAGAAGCACACAACAGTTGTGAAATTAAACCAACACAAAAAGGGGAAAGGCCTAGAAAGAGTCCTTTTTTTTTTGGGCTAAAATTGCTGCTCTTGTACAGATGGGGATGTTTATATATAGGATATGGCAAAAGGTAAGATTGAGGACATGTACATACATGGCTGAGACCAGTTAATAGACTGCAGTGGTACCTCGGGTTACATACGCTTCAGGTTACAGGCACTTCAGGTTACAGACTCTGCTAACCCAGAAATATTACCTCGGGTTAAGAACTTTGCTTCAGGATGAGAACAGAAATCGGGCAGTGGCGGCGCAGCGGCAGGAGGAGGCCCCATTAGCTAAAGTGGTGCTTCAGGTAAAGAACGTTTTCAGGTTAAGAACGGACCTCCGGAATGAATTAAGTACGCAACCAGAGGTACCACTGTATCAGTAAATTTACAGGCTGCCCTCCAGTACAAAACTCCTCAGGGTGATGAGCAACAAAAAAAAAGCATTCAGTACAAATCACAGAAGCAACAGCCAAAACCACAGTTAGAATCAGTAAATCTGTAAGACACGCATAATTGACCAGATATTATAAAACATGCCGATCGCCTGAGCAAATAAAGACGACTTTGCACAGCACCAAAAAAGTAATCACAGTTGGAACCAGGCAATCCTCACTGGGATGCGCCTGGAATTACAACCACAAGATGCCACAAGGAAGAGCACCCTCTCCTTGGTTACCAGACATCTAGCATCAAATGTCCGGAGGACCCAGGAAGGCTACAATTAAGCATCACATCTGACTTGGATACTAATATTGGCGCATTCAAAAGACACTCACCTCTTGTGCTTTGCTGTGGCTGATCTCCATTGCAGACATCGTCATCTTGGTCAAACACTATCTGTCCAATTAAGTTATTGGAAAAGCAGAGTTTAATCCAGGGAAAGCACTCGCTCATGGATAAAAGTTGTAGGAAATGAAAAAAATGCCTGCCAAGTTCAGAGTCTGCAGCTTTCCAATCTTGGATTTTGCCGTTATTATTAAGCAACTAGCCAATGCTTTATAACATGAGGCAAATGGAGCAGGTATTAGTTGTGCTTATTTAACAAATGACCTGAGCACTTGGCTGTTATATTAACGTCAATAAAGGGAACCAACATGACACACAAAATTCAAGACCACAGAAGGGTTCTGAACAAAGGTCAAATGAAGGTGGGGGGGGGGGAAGGAGAAATACTTGCCATCACTTTATCCTTTCCCATTACATTGAAGAGCTGTGTCAACACATCAAACTGGCTATCAAAATAAATTTGTATCTTCGTTACTTCTTTTTTGTTGATGGCCATGGGATCCTTCAAGACCATTTTAAGAATCTTTTCTCCCCCTTCCTCTTTAGAAAAAAAGAAATACGCATGTTTTCTAGAAGATGCCAACACTTTGTTCAGATAGCATAAATAAGGCACCACAAAGGCAGACCATAAAAACAATTGCAGCTGCAATAATGGTTTAACCTTTCTCCAAACCCAAGAAAACCTCATGGTGTTTTTTCGTATCTGCTATCTTCTGCCTACCGGTACATGTCAAAAGTTACCATTATTTGCCTGTGGCAAGATGGCCCTCCTGCCATCTACACAGAGCGGGATAACTAGGGAGAGCAGAGCAAAAAAATTCCAGAAAAGGGCTCTCTTGAATCTGAAGCCACTCATGTTTTCCCCACAAAACACCTTAAGAATCTAAAACACTCTTCCTGCTTCACATCTGGATTCATACAGCAAGTGTCCTGTCAACAGTAACTAAGATTTCTCTCCATTCGCACGAGCTCAGTTTACACATATATTTTTCCTTTGAGCGTACGAAGTCTCACCTGTCAGACGATAGCTACTAACTGCTTCCTTTGCCAACTTCACCGACTCCCAAAGACCACCCTGAAAGGATATTTGAAGTAAAATCGTGTCCATTATTTTAGTACAGCTAAGAGCAGCCAAGGGCAAAGAGGCTCATTATCTTTTTCTTTTCTTTTTACCTCAAGGTTGTCCACGTAGAAAGTAATGCTCTCACTTCCAAAATTGAAGTCAATCCAAAACTCCTTTAGTTTGTCATCAGCTGGTTTCTTTAACTTGGAAAGAAAAGGGAAACTTTTCTGCTTGTTTTCAGAAAGAAAGGAAAAACTCGATAACCTGTGGACTTCAGTACATGAAAGCTTAAGCCACATTTGTTCATCTTCAAGGTGTCGTCGTAAGACACTTATGTTTTTGCTGCAACTAACATGGATACCCCTCTACAAATTGTAAATATCTTGCTTAATGGTTTAGGGAACACAAGAAACAAGCCACATACTTTACAAAGCCACGACTGTCCCCCTCTCCCTTGCATGAGTACTGCTTTGAGCACCATGGGGGTCCCAACACCAATTAGCAGGGGTAGTGGTTGCATCTTAAAAAGCAAAGACATCACCTTGCCGACAAAGGTCCGTATAGTTAAAGCTATGGTTTTCCCAGCAGTAATGTACAGAAGTGAGAGCTGGACCATAAAGAAGGCTGATCACCGAAGAATTGATGCTTTTGAATTATGGTGCTGGAGGAGACTCTTGAGAGTCCCATGGACTGCAAGAAGATCAAACCTATCCATTCTTAAAGAAATCAGCCCTGCGTGCTCACTAGAAGGACAGATCCTGAAGTTGAGGCTCCAGTACTTTGGCCACCTCATGAGAAGAGAAGACTCCCTAGAAAAGACCCTGATGTTGGGAAAGGTTGAGGGCACAAGGAGAAGGGGACGGCAGAGGATGAGATGGTTGGACAGTGTTCTCGAAGCTACTAACATGAGTTTGGCCAAACTGCGAGAGGCAGTGAAGGATAGGTGTGCCTGGCGTGCTCTGCTCCATGGGGTCACAAAGAGTCGGACACGACTGAACGACTGAACAACAGTGGTTAAGCCTTCCTTTCTCCATCTCTCCCAAAACATCTCCCCCAAAAGTGGCTTGCAAGGGAAATGAAGTCACTTAGCCTTTGCTGCACATGGACAGCTGCAGTGTAAAATGCAGGTTTTCCCAAGTTAAAGGTAAAGGGACCCCTGACCATTAGGTCCAGTCGCAGATGACTCTGGGGTTGCGGCGCTCATCTCGCTTTATTGACCGAGGGAGCCGGCGTACAACTTCCAGGTCATGTGGCCAGCATGACTAAGCCGCTTCTGGCGAACCAGAGCAGCGCACGGAAACGCCGTTTACCTTCCCGCTGGAGCACTACCTATTTATCTACTTGCACTTCGTGCTTTTGAACTGCTAGGTTGGCAGGAGCAGGGACCGAGCAACGGGAGCTCACCCCGTCACGGGGATTTGAACCGCCAAACTTCTGATTGGCAAGCCCTAGGGCTCAGTAGTTTAACCCACAGCGCCACCCGCGTCCCAAGTTAGCCAGCTTTAATATAGTTAAAGAGTTAGCTGCCTAGAATAAAAAAGGCACTGACAATTCAGCAAGTAGTTTTTTCTGATTTCAAGCAGGATCAAGGACTCTGTTCTTGTGGTCTTCTGTGAGATAGAAGGGAGAGCCTCCTGCACATTTTAGGTCCCTGGAAAAATCAGACGTCTAAAAAACACTCGGGGGGCCTCTAAGAGGACAGGAAGCTTCTAGTTTCAGAAGTCTGCCCTCCCAACTTGTAGTTAAGCAACCAAGACAATGACAGAGGTGGCATGCTGCTCCCCACCACCTCCCTCTCATGTATTTACATTGCTCAGATGCAGAACACCTGAAGAAGGCCATAGGAGCCCTATTCAGCATTATTGAGCTTAATGCAACATCACAGTGATTTTTAAGCATTACCTTGTTCATATCAGCAACGGCAGCTTTGCATGGAACTGAGCAAACCCTGCAAAAGAACAAATTCACCACTAGGATATCGGTCTCAAATACAACCTGCTCTGACCCCTGCTTCTCATAGCTATGGAAACAGCTCGTCTCCCTCCAAACTTTCTCTTTTCTCTACTTTCTCCCCTCCCCACCTCGCCCCCACCCCACAATATCTACAACAAAATGTCTCAAAATGACTGTCGTTGATTTGTATGAAGGATGCTAAGACGTAAAAACAGACACCGAATATACTTTTGTTACCTATGAACAATCTTTCAATAATAATAATAATAATAATAATAATAATAATAATAAATGCCTTTCACAGCGTTTTTATTTGAAGCAGACAATGCTAAGTACAGCCCAAACAGGTAGAAAATGCCCCACAAGCAGCGCCGGCAAGCCTGAGCATGGAAATGGATGAGAACAAACATGTCCCAGGTGTGTTACCATATGCAAACCAGGGGGTAGTCAATTTGGTGTCCTACAAAAATGTTACTGGACTAAGACTGCTGCCACCCCTGACCACAGGGCATGCTGGCTGGGGCTGATGGGACCTGAAATCGAACAACATCTAGAGGGTGACCCGTTGACTCCCTGTGGTCTACGTGCCCATGCTGTTCTCTCACAGCATCAGAAGCCGCTTAATGTACAATTGCAGTGGCAGGCCTCCAAGTCAGCAATGACCTACAGCAAGACTGAACATGAGAGGTGGTGATTGAGCCTACGCTAGCCCATCTGTTTGGAGAACTTTAAGGCAGGTCAGCACCAGCTCACATCAACACCATCTGCCATGGCAAACAAGGTGGGCCCGCATCTCTTCCCATGCCCCATCAGCAATTCACACTTCATTAAGTAAGGTCCTTTCCTTTCCACACTACTACCAAGGCAATCATATCAGCGTATCAAGTGGAAGAGGTTGCCAATATGGATACTTCCTGAACCAGCGTCCCACTGGGACAACACTGGCATGGGAAGTAAACATGCACACATGACTTCCAGCTTCCAACGTGACCGCATAGCCCTTTCCATGCCGCTGGGGAAACACCCAGCAGATTTTGACAACAATGGAATCAGGGTAAAAAAATATTGAAAAACAAATGAATGAACCATCTCCCATCTCCTCTGAAACAAAGTTTGCCCTTTCAAGATGTTTAGAAGCTTAAGCAAAGGGAGACTTGAACGTATGTTGGGAAGCAGACAGGACTCATAAGTAAATTTATTTCACATATATGGCCTTAGGCTACCGTCAAATTTCAGAAATCATTCCAAGTATGTCAAATTTGCTACTTAATGTGAAAATGCTGTTCAATGGCCTGAATATTCGTTGTTGTTTTTAAAAAATATTCCTCTAAGTTAACAGGACAGCAGTTGGTTAGAGTGTGGTGCTGATAACGCCAAGGTTGCAGGTTCGATCCCTGTATGGGGGAGATGCATATTCCTACATTGCAGGGAGTTGGGCTAGAATGATCCTCATTCTATCTCTGCAATTCTATGATTCTAAATTAAGACCTTACTATCCAAAATGCCCATTACTGTACTGAAATTGTGAAATAATATTTCTACATAATTAGCTAAACCCCAGGACTGGCAGGGCCAGCTTCAAATTTGACCCCCCCCCCCAGTTGACCCAATATTTGTACATGACTGGATACACCTCCCACAGGAAAATTCCACCCCCAATGTCTCCTCTATGTGTGCATGAGCCAGAGCAACCGAAAAACTCACCATCCAGGTTGTCCCTCATTTAAGTTTCAAGGTGACAGCATGCTGATTCTTACCTTTGTAACTTTTGACGCTTTTAAGACCAACTCAGCAAACTGCCATCCATTCTGAAGCTGAATTTGTATCTGACATGATCTGTGGCGCTACATCTTTCTACCTCCATGCTTTCAGTGCTCAAGACTGGCGTAGTTCTGCAACATAACTTCACATGCCTAGACACTGGAGTATATGCATTACTGGCCTGAACGGGAGAACTTGGACTCCTAGTAAGCTTGCCTCAGCAGCACCTCAGAAGGGACATGCCTACATTGGGTGGGGAGGAAAGAGCCTGGCGTGCCCAGCTACTTCTGTGGATAAGCCCAGAAATAGTCTCGGTAAACAAAACCTGCAAAAGCCTGCAAGAAATGGGTGCTCAAATTCTCTCAGGTGAGCATGTTTGTGGCAAGTCCTTACCTTCTTTTATCTCCAAGTCTTTCATTCAATTCGTTAAGAAATAACCTGGAATCCTTCAGGGGGGGGGGAAGCAAAGCAGAATGTGACAATTATTTTCAAAAATTGTTCCAACGCCAATTCCATTTTGGCACATAAGTCACCATACAAACACAAAATGAATTGAGAAGGCCTGAGTATCACAAATCAATCAGCTTCAGAGTTGTTTTATAGACAACCAGCGATGCTTGATTTTCTTCATTGAGAATGCACCGTTAGCAGATTACATCCATTAATTCGGTGAAAAGGGAGAGAAACCAGTTTGCTATACTCTTTCAAAAAAAAAACAATCCCGCTGTTGCTATGCATTTGAAGATTAGCAAAAACTAGAAGCCGAAAAAACAAAAACCCTTACTGTCTCAAAATCTCTGTCTTTGATTTCTCTAAAAGCCTTAGCAAGGTATTGATCTTCAAACCAGTTGTGAACAAGATCGTCTCTCCACTTTTTCAACATTATCCTGAACAGGGCTTCCACAATAGCAATCTGGATATCATAGTCTGCACAAAGAAAAGAGTTCTTGAAAACAATATATTCAGCATCCCATATGCAAAGTATCTTGCCAAGTGATGAAAAACTTCCTTCCTTCATTGCACTACAAGTTTAGATCAAGAAATTTCCACTTTATATTCAAGCCTTTGCCCGAGTCCATTATTCCAATATTTTAAAATGCAGCATGCTTTCTTTCTCTCCCTCCTTCCCTCCCGGGAAGTTTGATGCTATTGCTACACTATAATTGCACCATAGTGCAATTTTCTTTTTCTTATGACTTTCGCATTTCTAAGAATAGTCAAATATTCATGTGCAACCATTACAGGTTCATTGGCCATGACTCAACAAATATTTGTCCCTTTTATCCATTAAAAATCACTAGGAATTAGAACTAGTGCACTAATGCAGCTAATTTAATTCTACTGCTAGGGGAGAGATCTTACCTTTCCTAAGAACCTATCACTGAAAATGTTAGTGATATCAAAAGACTTGACTTTTGACATGGCATTTCTGAAGGACAGCTGCTTCAGGTTAATTCTTGTTCTTTAGAGGCAGCCGTTTTACCCATGCCTAGCCAGTATTCCCTTAACATTTTAACATAATACAGGAATAATAAGAATGAGGTGTATCATATATTAGAGCAACTAGTGAAGGCACGGAAGCTACAGCAATCTCACCTTAGCATTCCCTGGGACTAATGCAACCTACCAGGTCTTTGCATTTGGCCCATGAAGCTGTTTTTGCCCACCTGTTTTTGCCCACCTGGCATCATCTACGCCAGGCACGTCCAACAGGTAGATCGTGATCTACCGGTAGATCACTGGACGTCTGTGGTAGATCACTGGCTCCCCCCAAAGAAGCTCAACAACTTTGGATCCCCTAAAAAATGCTCAACATTTTAGCCCTTCGCCCCTCCCCCAAAACAGGGCTTTCCTCCCACCTTAGAAAAGCTCAGCAACTCTGACCTGAACCCCTAAAAAACAGGGCTTTCCTCCTCCCTAAAAAAAGCTTAACAACTTTGATCTGAACAGCCCAAAAGGCCGGGGGTAGATCACTGCCAGTTTTTAACTCTGTGAGTAGATCGCAGTCTCTTCGGAGTTGGCCACCCCTGATCTACGCCATTAAATGTGAGGCAGGTAAAAGTGCTTTGTAAGTCCTGATGATCATCTGATCATCTGAGTGGGCAAAAACTGGTAACGACATTTCACTGGGACATCAGGTGACATGTGGGTGGCTTCACTCAATTCTTAGGCAGCAGCTTAGTTTTATAGCTAACATCAGCTTAAAAGCACCAATCTACACAGGAGTTTCCGTATTTTTGGATTTTAGCATCGGGTGTCTAAGGCCTCGTCAAAACAGGTACCTGGACTTTTCCCAGCCCCGACCAAGATGCTAAGTTTTTCTTACCACCAACATCCAGAATTGCTTTTGCAAGTTCTTTCCTGAAACGACATAACCCATTAATGAGCTCTAAGCCTTAGAGAGCGAGAGAGAAATAATCGGGGATTAAATATTGAGACGTAAGGTATGAACAGTCAAAACCGAGAAACAAATTTTGCATGATAGGAGTGGGCTGAAAGGGAACTTTTGCCAAGACTGTCCAATTTAATCTTTTCGGAGCAACGGAGCAATTTAGGGCCACAGCAACCAAATGCCTTTCTCCCTAATATTCAAATGCACCATTCATAAAAGGAAGTTCTTCACTTGAAGAGTCATATGGATCTTCAACTACAGGCGCAGTGCTGCGGTATACAAAAACTTAAAACTGTCTCCATATGTTTGGCCTGGTCCAACAGACTAGTCTTATGTTCTTAGGTAGCCAGTGGTGGGTTTGGGCTAGTCGAGTCAGGGATAATGGGAGTTGTAGTCCAAAAACAGCTGCAGGACCACATAGGCTAGCCACACTGCACTAATGCAAGACATTCTTGGATGCAAACGTCTCCTCATTTGCTTCAACAAAAATTCAAACTTTCTGTTAAGTAGAGCCAATAAGAAATTCTGGGAAAGAAGAGGGGAAATATTCCTTCCTAGCACCTAACAGAGGATCAAGTCCACATGTTACAAAGCTACTTACGTAAGCAGACACATCTCTTCAGACCCGGCAAACTTCTTTCTCTCCTCTTTTCCGGTGTTATCCAGCAGAGTGTTTAAGGTTCTCAAAGCCTTTGATACAGGAAGTGAAAGAAATGTAGGAAGACAAGAATAAGTAACTGACTCACGACTTTATTTTACTTCCTAGAAATCATTCCACATATATTGGCTCCCAGTACGTTTCCGAGCACAATTCAAAGTGTTGGTGCTGACCTTTATGGCCTCGGTCCAGTATACCTGAAGGAGCGTCTCCACCTCCATCATTCAGCCCAGACACTGAGATCCAGCACTGAGGGCCTTGTGGTAGTTCCCTCACTACGAGAAGCCAAGTTACAGGGAACCAGGCAGAGGGCCTTCTTGGTAGTGGCGCCCGCCCTGTGGAATGCCCTCCCTCCAGATGTCAAAGAGAAAAACAACTACCAGACTTTTAGAAGACATCTGAAGGCAGCCCTGTTTAGGGAGGCTTTTAATGTTTAATAGATTACTGCATTTTAATGTTCTGTTGGAAGCTGCCCAGAGTGGCTGGGGAAACCCAGCCAGATGGGCGGGGTATAAATAATATATTTATTATTATTATTATTATTATTCCTTGTTTGAAACTGACCTCCTGTCGAAGGAAACAGCTCACATGAGAATCAGCAGCTAGATGTCCCAAATATGGTATGAAAGACTCCAGCAACTGCTTTTTCCCTATAACAGAGAAGTTGGGAGAGAAACACACATTTATTACCAGTTACCGGTAGACAGGGAACGACTTCTAAGTTTCAAAGCAGTGCCACGGTCTCTCTTATTGGAATAGCAATCTTCCCAAATCAGTGTGACCTGCTTTTTGTAATATTGTACAAGAGGTTTGCTTTTCGCTCCCTCATTGTAGAAGTTTAAATATCTACTGCATTTTTACTAGAGCTGTACACAGATTAGATAATTTTCAGCTGATCAATAATTTGCTTTTCAGTCAATTAAAAATATTTGTGCATTACTGAAGTGTGTGTGACTTTCGCAATACGGAAAACAACAGAAGGAAAATCCATTTCTATTGTGTCCCCCATTCCAATTCCTTGGATGCAAAGCATCAGAAACAAAACATCCAAAACAGACAACAGTACAGTGTTACCTCGGGTTAAGAACTTAATTCGTTCTGGAGGTCCGTTCTTAACCTGAAACTGTTCTTAACCTGAGATACCACTTTAGCTAACGGGGCCTCCTGCTGCTGCTGCCACACGATTTCTGTTCTCATCCTGAAGTAAAGTTCTTAACCCTAGGTACTACTTCCAAGTTAGCGGAGTCTGTAACCTGAAGCATCCGTAACCTGAAGCGTCTGTAACCCGAGGTACCACTGGTATCCTAATCTCTCAGTCTGATTAACTGGAGGGGACCCACTAGAATGACCTAAGCAGCGGTTCCCAATGGCTGGTCCGCAGACACCATTTACATAACAAAAAAACTAGCATAGAGATATCAAAATTTTCTAAATTAGGGAGTCCATGGCTTTTGAAAAACAGGGGCTCCTCAGTACTTAGCTAATTGGGAACCACTGATCCAAAGTATTAATTGGTTGTCTAATTCAGTCTAAATAAACCTGGCAGCCTCACTTTTTTGTTTACTCCTATTCTCCACAAGGACTCAAAATAATTCAGAAAGCCCAACAAAAACATTGCATGTTCATACAGTAGTAAATCTCAATGTGTTCAATTGGACTTACTCCTGGAGGGGTATGCATAGTATCGTAGTCACAAACCATATGCATTTAACAGCCATAAATTCTACTTAAAACCACCATTTCGTTTTTAAAATGTAATTTTTGTATTTGTCCTCTGTCATTTTGCCTCGAGACTGTTCTGTACAAGGCAATGAATAAATGTAATCATCACCAGATACTTAAAGGTATTTTGCGACTGACCTTCAGTGTTGCTTTTGCCAATAATCTGAAAGCAAGATGTTGTGGGGATGGGAAGAGAAACAGAGTGGATATAACTCAAAGTTAATACCTTATTTGCATGCATCAAAATGCAGCACATTCAAAATACTACCCAGTTTACAAAGCTTACACATCAGCACAGCATTGTAAAGTGTGCTTAACCGTAATACCCACCAGGTTCAAACAGAACAAGTTTCCGCTCCTCTACGCTGAGTTTTATTTCAAATTTAGACTCGTCCTGAATTATTATCATTGTCATTCATGCAGTGCATTTCAACCATGTACAGATTTTCACATGCATTTTCTACATTCCCATTTTTCCATGCAGGTTTTGTAAAAATACTACGTAGTACGATGACAAGTTAGGGCCAACTGCTATGTACTTTGAACAACATAGCTTCCAGCAAAAATTGCATGGTTGGGTCTTCACAGGAAAATCTGAAGCAGCATCCCACATTTGTTGATCAGATGTCATGGCTGCTGGCCTCACTAGCATTGCCACCCTGTGACGTTGGCATGGGTACTTGCTACACAATGAGGCTGAACCATATGGGAAGTGAACATAATGTTCCTGCAGGCACATGGGGCAATGAAAGCCCGGAAGCAACTTCCATTTTCCAGTTGGTCACTGGGAGCATTTATCAAAATCAGCCTTAGCTTGCACAACCACACCCTCCAACATTTCTCCAATAAAGAAAGGGACATCATATTCAATAATAATAATAATAATAATAATAATAATAATAATAATAATAATAATAATATTTATACCCCACACATCCAAAGGGTTACCCCAGCCACTCTGGGCAGCTTCCAACGTATATAAAAACATAATTAAACTTTTTTTAAAAGTCCCTATACATACAGTTGCCTTCTAAAGATTATATAGCTACTTATCTCTTTGGCTCGGGGGGTCACAAAACTCCATACCCTCCAACATTTCTCTGATTAAAATAAGGACATCTTCAGGAAAAGCGGGACAATCTGGGATTAAATCAGAAACTGGTACAGCTTCTGTAAATCCAGGACTGTCCCTGGAAAACAGGAACACTTGGAGGGTCTGCACAACATCCACATGCATCTTTGCATCTTAACAGGCTCACGGGATGGCTTTCCACATTACCCTGATGTCCTAGTATTGCACAAAGCTGCATCCATACGGTCCATTATAAACATACAAGGAAAGCATTAGGCTTACCGCTGAGCTGGGGAACTTGTTCCTCCAGATGTTGTTGGACTACAGCTCCCACCATCCCTGACCTTTGGCCATGCTGGCTGGGACTCATGGGAGTTGGAGTCTGACAAATTCCGGCAGGCCACAGACTCCCCCATCCCTACATCCGCGTGGGAAAAGGTCAAGTCCCAAAAGCACTTTTTCAAAATAAAGGTCACAAATGGGCATGGCTACAGGGAAAAGGGAGATTTGTGAGATTCGTGGCGCACAAATATGGTTGCCAAAAGGCCGCAACGCAGCACGGTTGTCTCTGTGCACTTACCAAGGCAGTGTCGAAGAAGTCTTCAACCAGGTGGACCAAGAATGTACTTTCACTTGGTTCTATCAGGCTCAGAAATTCTCTGGTTCTTTCAAACCAAGTGACCATGTAAAACAACAAGACGCACACAAGCAAAGTCAAAGTAATGTCTCAAAGCTAGTTTTCTACCTACAGAAATGCGGCTAGGAGAAAGTAGACAATTACACGGGTATGGGGACCCACGAGTGCTTTTATTATACAGGGAAGGATGAAGAGCAAGATAAAAGCTGCCCATGGATATTGCCTGCCCGTCTTATGTGGGCAGGGCTGGCGCTTCCATTTAGGCCAACTAGGCAACTGCCTAGGGCGCCAAAATGGAGGGGGCGCTGACCAGCCTGCCCCTCGCCCCCCGCCGCCGCCCGGTGCCGCGGACCAGCGGCGAAAATCGCGGCGGCACGGGGCGCCCGGCACGCAGGGGGCGGCGCACCGTACGTCATTGCGCATGACGTACGGTGCCCCGCCCCCTCGCCTAGGGCGCCAGAAACCCTGGCACCGGTCCTGTATGTGGGTTATTCCCAATTTATGAAACAGATTTCTTCTTTCAATGAAATAACACAAATCTTCACAGAGCCACGCCTAGCTGCATAAAACAAAAAAAAGGATGATTGCGATCCTTGTCTACAAGTAACAAAATGAGGTCAAACAAACTGACTGCAAAAAATTTAAATGTTTTTTGGGGGGGCAGCGGTGGGGGGGGGGGGAGATAATCAATCCGCAATGGAAAGGAGGGCTATTTAGAAGTTTGGTTTGGTCAGCTTTTGGCTAAGATCACCAGTTCTTAGAACAAGGAAATTTCTGTTTCATGGAGCATTAGTATGGTTTATTTTATAGCACTTAAACAACCATTCACACATAGGGTTACTTATCTTTGCTATCAATCCCTCCTGAAGAAGCAAATTTACACCATCTCGAGGATCACTTCTACAATACTGCTGAATGCACTTCAACAATAGGGATGCATTTGTGAACTCATTTTTGTCCAGTTCCTAGGATGGAGGGAAATCCCGCATTACTGCATAAACAAGCAATTCAATGGACTGAATTTTAAGAGATTAACAGTGCAGTCCTATAAATGTCTACTCAGAAGCGAGCCTCATTGAGTTCAGTGGGGCTTACTCCTCAGAAAGAAGCTACAGAATTGCAGCTGAAGCAATGGATCTTTTTCCTACTTGCCTTTTTTAGAACTTTGTCCAGTTGGTTTAATAGTTGCTTGCTGAACTTCTGAGGATAAATATCATTTCCTTGGATTATTTCTTTTATTTTCTGAAATCCTTTTCCCTTGAAGGCATCACTCAGTAATGACTCTAACTAGAAAAAAAACATGCAGAAGCAACTTTTTGAAAAATTTGTAGCCTCTCAATTATGGACAGATTAGCTTTCCCACCATTGATCTAGCCATGGATAGGCAAACTAAGGCCCAGGGGCCGGATCCGGCCCAATCACCTTCTAAATCCGGCCTGCCGACGGTCTGGGAATCAGCATGTTTTTACATGAGTAAAATGTGTGCTTTTATTTAAAATGCATCTCTGGGTTATTTGTGAGGCATAGGAATTCATTCATTTCCCCCCCAAAAAATATAGTCCGGCCCCCCACAAGGTCTGAGGGACAGTGGACTGGCCCCCTGCTGAAAAAGTTTGCTGACCCGATCTAGCCACTTCTTGGTCCATACCAACTTTGAAAACAGAGGGAGGAATTCAACTCAGCGCTATGGAAATGGCTCCATCAGCACAAGCATTTTAGCTTGCTCCCCCCTCTCCTCTCCCCACACTCTTCTCTGGCGCTTCTCCTGAAACACACACAAGCCAATTTGGAAGAGTGTGTGGGGAGGACAATGGTGGAAGTCTTGTGTGAGCTTCTGCTGCTGGGGCTCATTTGGCCCTCAATATGCTGAAAAGATGACTAAAACAAAGACATCTGATTTTAAGCCAACTGAATAATGTTGTGCACATGGTGATATTTACATAGTATTCAGATCTCTCCAGCATGTCACCATCATTTTCTCTACTCTCTTCTTCCTATACATGGGGGGAGGGTGGGAATGACACACAATCAATTCAAACATACAAATTTTGATTAGAAATATCTACCCATAGCTCAAATTGTGGGCGGAAATGGCAGAGGGGCCTTAAGGGAAGCCCACTTGCCCAGCTGCTCATACTCACCAATTTTCCCCACAAGGCCCCCACCCCAAGAGCATTAGAAAAGGTAGAGGCAATGGCCCTCTCCGCAATGGCTCCCCACCCACCCCGGTAATTCCAGTACTTATGTTGATCACTGCAAAAAAGACTGGAGATGTCCTCAAGAAAGAGCATCGGTGAACTTGTGCCAGAATTGTTTTTAAGTGAACATAAGAAAAGCATCAATGGGAAGCCCACAAACAGGACCAGAGCACAGGAGCTCTCTTCCCTCCTGTGGTTTCCAGCAACTGGTGTTCAGAAGCACTACTGACTCCCATGGTGGCTGCTGTACCCCACATGGGACAGCTGGGTATTTCATCTGCTATAAGCCACTCCTGGTAGTATTTGATTAAAAGATAGGACATAGATTTTCAATTTGTCCCCAGCAAAAAATAAATAATAATAATAAATCACCACCCATTTGCAGCCAAGAAAAAGTCAGCCAAAATCCCAGAAAAAAAGACCTTTGAGGCTCATTGGGTAACCCCCACCTTGAGCGTTTTGCAAGGTGACCCTATGCATCTCCAAGGGGTTATTCTCAGGTCACGCCTAATCAGACGCATGTGTACTTGGGAAGGATCCCCCATGGGGCACACTCTCCAAACAAAAGCCCACAATAGGCTTGCCACCCCAACGGTCATGAGCACTATGCTGGAGAACCAGTCTTTGCGCCAGTCAACAGAGCCCCTCCCTGCAAGCGGCCCACCGACCTGATCCTGCATGGCCGGCTCCAAATCCTCCAGGAAAGGGTGGCGCGCGCGCCAAGCACGGCCTTAATAAGCGTTCGGCCAGCGCCTGACGCGCGTTCCACGCACAGCTGCTGCTGCCACCTGCGCCCAAGAGCGTGAATTGAGAGTGGCTGGGCACGCTGGGAGCCCGATCCACTTCTCACCCTGCGTCGGAGGGGTTACTTTAAGAGGCGATTTCCTGAAAGGAAAGCTACGAATCCCTTCCTAGTACCGTAGTCATTGATTCTTCCGGGGGTGCAGGGGAAATTTTATTCCCTGCTGCTGCTCATACAATATGTCCATAGGATTGGTTTATCAATTATGCGTTTAGGATGGGGACATTATTTTGTAAGTAGGCGAAACGAGAAGAGATGGAGTTCCGCGCCACGGTTGCAATCCGGTGCGCCTTATAAACTCCGCCGAGTAGGAAGTCTTACTTCTGTCCCCGACTTAAAAGGGAGAGGAAGGAGGAGGGATCTTGAGTCCCGAAAGAGTTGTGCGCCTTTCATTCTGCCTGGAAGACGAGCCTACAGAGCTGGACTATCGAGTGAATCTAAAGGGTCACTTCGGTGGAGGTGTTGCAAACGCAGAAGGGATTTTGCAGTACGTTTAATAAGCCTACCGCAACCGGATTTTTCGCCCATTATAGCCATCTTGTGAGTGGAACTTAAGCTTTAGGCTTAGCAATCCTATACCAGTTTACCTTGGAGCAAACTACACTGAAGTATAGGACTGCTCTTTTACAGAGTAGCTATAATGGATGGTATTCAACTAAGTTTTGTGCATGTTTATTAATGTCAACGAGTCTACTCTGACTCTTGAGTAAAACTTAGTTGAATACCAACCGGCACATGTAAAACGGTGTTGTGGATGCGTCATGACCAGTTCAACAGGTGCCACTTATTTAGTTTTGCTTCACAATAACTATGGAGGTTAACATCAAACAAACAAGAATCTATGCTTTAAATTTAAAAGATGTTTAGGAACATATTTCAGAAAACACGCCTCCAGGGTAATTGGAGGGAGGCCCCGCCTTTATTTTATTCATGCTTTAAACAGATAGACAGACAGATGGAAAAGCGGCCACTGAAATAAAAACAATAAAATAAAAACATAATTCATAAATCGGGTCCAGCATTATGATAAATCCTGGTCACAAAAAATTGAATGTAACGTAAAGCGAGGGAAGTATAGACAAAGGAAGAACATTGTCAATATGATTCTCGTTCCAGTAATCCGCAAATAAAATAACTGGCATTTTATTATTTTTATTGAACAAAATCCTATAAAGTTTCGCATCATATATTTGCCAAACGGTCGAGGGGAGGCGATTTCTTTTATTATCGGCCACAACAAAATAGATCCTAGCAGTGCATAATTTTAGAACAAACTCTGTCGCAACTGAATATTACGCTGAATTTATTTAGAATGCTTGTTTCGGGGACAAAAATCAAATATATATATATATATATAAGGCAGAATATACCCCGTGATATACAGTGGTACCTCGGGTTAAGTACTTAATTCGTTCCGGAGGTCCGTTCTTAACCTGAAGCGTACTTAACCTGAAGCACCACTTTAGCTAATGGGACCTCTTGCTGCCGCTGCGCCGCCAGAGCACGATTTCTGTTCTTAGCGGAGTTCTTAACCTGAAGCGTACTTAACCCGAGGTACCACTCTATTTTATTAGCAGAATGATCCTTTTCCAAGAGGTTTAGGCAGAACCAAGTCCGCTGATTGTACGCAGCCGCTTTGTCTGCTTTTGAGAATGCGCGGTAGCGGAATCCTGCGCACGTTTTTTTCCTCGGAAGTAGATCCCATTTTCTTCATTGGGACTCACTCCCTAGCAAGTGTGCTTAGGGATCGAGACTGCGGCGGAATAAATGAGTTATTTCAGTCTTGCAGGTTTGCTAAAATACCCCAGAAGCTTGTAAAGTTTTTAGGGTATTTTAGCAAATCTGGACGGCTGAAATTAATAACGCCTACGTTACCTGCCACGTAAGTGTGCATCGGATACGATCGCAGCCAGTGCCCTGCACAATGCTGAGCATCAAACGTTGACTTTATTTAATGTGTCTCCTCAAAGGTAAGTTCTATGAGATTTACTCCCAGGTAATTGTGTATCGGATCGTCGTTTTACGTGCCAGCAAGCTGGCTTAAATGTCTTCAGGTTCAGGATGGTATCGGCGAATAAAACCCAAAATCGAAAGTGAAAAAAAGAAAAGGCAGGAAAGTATTCAGTGTGTTCAGGAGTCTAGGCTTTTGTATCTTAGAACAGAGCAGAGATTTGTTTAATTAACTCAAAGATGTGTTACCTGCCTATCGGTTTAAAAGCTGTGAATCAACTAACATTATAGGAAAAATGCAAAATCGTTATGAAACAATACTTTTCGTTGTCAGCGTGCAGAAATGGCTCCCCTTTCCCTCCCTCCCTGCAATTTTGTCACATTGCAGAATTAACATTAGAAGATTAAAGGGAGCTTGCCTCGAGCCCTTGCAAAGGATATCAAACAACAACTTTGCAAAGCCTTCCGGTTTTCCACCACTCGATATGAGAGAACCAACATGATGTGTGGTCTAATTCATGTTCTAATTCAGGCTGCAGTCCTTTCTCCACTTACCTGGCTGGGAGTAAGTCCCATGGAAATCAATAGGACTTACTTCTAAGCAGACATGGTTCGGATTGCACTTGGTCACTTCCAGCTCCAGCTGCCTTCGTTGTACCGTAGTTGTTAAGCTCCTTTGTATCTAACCATTTCAGGGTCAGTGAATAATAGAATTGTAGAGTTGGAAGGGACCTCAAGGAAGCGACCTCATCTGGTCCAACGCCCTGCAATGCAGGAATCTCAGCTAAAGAATCCCAGACAGATGGCCAGCCAACCTCGGTTTAGAAACCTCCAATTAAGATTTCCTGTGCTTCAGCTTTTCCTCAACCTGGTGCCCCTCAGATGTTTTGGACCGCAACTCCCATCAGCATCCAAAACATCTGGAGTTATAGTCCAAAAACATCTGGAGGGCGCCAGGTTGGCTAGCCTAAGCACTACTTAGATAACTATACACCCTCTTCAAGCTGAGCGCGCAGCTGGGTTAAAATCCACTCAGCGCTGGAAATCCATTCAGAAGTTCTGAGTCGACGCTGAAGCTCAACGCGGTTTTGTGGAGCGCAATTTGGAAACTGTTTTGGGCCGAAGAGAGTGCTAAAATGCCGAACTGCGTAATGATAATCATCATAAATTATAAGTTATTGTAGTAGTACTAGTAGTTACTGAACTGCAGTCAGGCGAACGGACTTCTGAGTAAGCGGATTTCGCATTGCAGCCTCCCATTCAGAGGACACCTTTGCTGGCTTGGGGATCGGCACCCTATTGAGGGGCTTGGTTTTTGTTTTGTTTTGTTTTTTGTTTTAATTAATTTTTGTGTGTGCGGGGCGGAGAATACTGGATTCCTGCGCCTTCAGCTCCGGGGCTGAAGGAGGAGGAGGAGGAATCGCCCTCCCTCCCCCACGTGCTTTTAACACCTCGGAGGACAGCTATGTGGGAGGGTGAAGGTCGGGGACAAAAAACATCCCCTTCCCGGAGTGAGCAGCAGATCAGAACCGGAGCTCGAGAGGGTAAGGGCAACAGCGGGCTCATTTCAGCACCACAAGAGACGGACAGCGGCCAAACGCAAAGGCAAGGCGAGGACGCAGCTGTTTAAGGCAGGTTGTGTAACACCCTTGGTTCCCTCTCCTGTCCTTGCCGTGTCTTTCTCTCTCTCTCATCCTCACTTTCATCCCTTTCTGTTTGTTCTCTTTTGCCATCACTGTAGAGACATAGGCACCTTAAAAAGGGAGGTGCTGGGGTATTTATTTATGTCTGCCTCTCCTCCAAGGAGCCCAGGCCTGCTCACATGATTTCTCCCACCCGCTGCAAATAGCAGTCCTGTGAGGTAGAAGAGTCTGATAAATAGAAACTGGCCCCGGGACACTCAAGGAGCTTCGTGATTGAGTAAGGATTTGGAGACTGCAGCCCTTTAACTGCCACTGGACAGAAGCTGCCCAGGACTGTTGTGCCATGGGTGAGAATGGTGAACTGGGAGCAGACATCACATCAACTCCCGTATCAACCATGAACTCGCTGCCTGGCCTTAGGAATTGCATGATTCTCTTATATTCCCCTCCCCTCCTCTTAGCTGGGGCATGAGGATCACCTTACTCCATAGATGCCTGCTCAACCACTTAGATATGTGGGACATTTTTCAAGTGCTGCATAATGTTCATTCCTCACTTGCAAGGATTTCCTTCCTTCAGTTTGGCAGCACCCCCCTGCCCATTGTCATTAGACAAGCACCTTCTCTACCACTGCTAAACACTTCTTTGTTTAAGCAAGTCTACCCAGATGTCTAAATATGATGTGTATTTTAATAGCATGTTTTAGTTTATAGTGGTGTTTTTAACTGCTGCATTTATTTTGAAAAAAAGAAGGCTAATTTTAACATCTGCCTTTAATGCACATTTTGTATGTTAGGTAAACAGCTTAGAGGTTTTGACGATTAAGCAATATATAAACTTTGTTAAATAAAAAATAAAGTAAATATAAGGTAATTCTGGCCTTCTTTACAGTTTAAGGTTAATCTTTATCTCCAGATTAATATTTACCTTTTGCTGTATCTTTTTTGTTATATTATTCATCTAGATCCATGGTTAACATGTCAGAGGACTCAGACTACACCTGCTCCTATGGGATGAAGTTAACCTGGGATATCAATGATCCAAAGTTACCACAGGTACAGTTCAAGGAGGGAGGTTTGGAAGAAACCTACTTTAATGAATTTGTGGGCTAGTTTTCTAAGGCTGCAAAACACACTTGAGCTCATTGGGGCTTTTTCTTGAGTTGGTGTGTATAGGGTGGCCCTGTACACCCCAACAAAGCACACTCCCTACTACACTTTATCTTTGTAGGGTGCTCCTGCAACAGCAAACAAGCAATAGTGGTACGATGGCTGATCTATAGGCAATTGCTAGGAGTGGTGCAGAGGTGTTTCTGTTCTTGTTCTACCTCTTATTTTGTAGATCCAGCTGGATATTTGATCCAGAAGAAGAGAAGGGAAGCAAAGCACCCCTGAAAATTAAAAACAGGAGAGGACTACAAAATGATATTTTATATGTGTGTGCTTGTGCCAGTGGGGTTATATTAGCTGCTCATTTCTATTTAAAAATATTCTCCACTGAAGCTCATTATATATACAGCATATATATATATATATATATATATATATATATATATATATATATATATATAATAAAGCCCATAGAGGAGAATTGCATTGTTCATCACCAATAAGGTCACAAGGAAACTGCATTAGCTGCTTGAGCCTGTGACATTTGCACAATTACAAGCCCACAATTATAAATCTAACTGATTTCAATGGAATGTGCAGACTTGCAGCATTAATTTGGGATCTAAGTGTGGAGCTGAACTGGACATGGATGCCTTTTGGGAAGTTGCTGTCATGGTGGATCTTCACATGTGCATTTGAGCCACTGTTTGCATTATTTTGTTAATACATTTTGTGTGTGTGTGAAAATGATAAAGGCCCAGGCTGGTTTTCACCTTAATGAGATGCTTTGCTAATATAGCCTCCATCCGTTCCTCTTTCTCTTATCCCTTTGCCGCTGATGCAGGAGCCCAAGCACTTTGATTCCTTCCAGGAGTGGCCCGACGGCTATTTGCGGTTCATCTACTCCAACGAGGATAAAAACGCACAGCGCCACCTCAGCGGGTGGGCCATGCGCAACACCAACAACCACAACTGCCAAATCCTCAAGAAGTCCTGCCTCGGTGTGGTGGCATGTGCCAGGAACTGCACCCTGTTGGATGGGGCCAAGCTGCAGCTCCGGCCTGCCATATGCGACAAGGCTCGCCAAAAGCAGCAAAGTGAGATCATTGTAATGGGGGAATCCACCCAACGGCTGTACCATCTTGCTCTGATTTGGGAGCCATAGGGGACCTTTGTGGAGTTTACAGCAGAGAGTTCAGTAGAATGGCATCCCCAGGGAGGTACACCTGGCATCCATGCTATTGATGCCCGGTTAAAGTCTTCTTATTTGCAGAGGCATTTTAGATGGTGGCATTTTTAGCTGGTTGGACAGCTTCATTCCTCTTAATTTTATTGTGCTGTTTTTTTATTATAACATTTCTGCCATTTAAAATTTCTTTGTGTATCGCTTTGGAATCTGTTTTTGGATGAAAGGTGGTTTATGCACTGTAAAAAGTCAAGGAAAATCTGTCCAGGAGATTTCAAGCCTCAACACAGCTCTGTTCAATCTTTTCTCAATGTTTTTAAAAGTACAGTCGTACCTTGGAAGTCGAACGGAATCCATTCCGGAAGTCCGTTCGACGTACAAAACGTTCGGAAACCAAAGCGCAGCTTCTGATTGGCTGCAGGAAGATCCTGCAACTAATCGGAAGCCCCGTCAGATTTTCAGCTTCAGTTTGAAAACCGAAAGCTCAACAACTCTGGGCAAACCCCCCCCCCCACCAAAAAAATGCTTAACAACTCTGGGCAATCTCCCATTTCCTCAATTTGGAGTCCCAGAAAATAGGGGCCGTCTTATACACGGGGGCGTGTTATACACAGAAAAATATGGTATTCTGCTTGGAAATTTAAATACAGAATTATTGAATCTGACTTCCCTTCTGTTCATCACTTTAACCTATTATCCCTCTGTCTCACAGAAAAACTTTGTCCAAACTGCAATTCAGCTCTTGAGTTAATTCCTTGCCGGGGGCACAGTGGCTACCCAGTAACTAACTTCTGGAGACATGAAGGCAAGGCAATATTTTTCCAGGTAAAATATAAATAGTTCTCTTTGAGTGCTTTTGGATTTTGAGCAGCTTGTGTTTTTTCCTCTTCAGTGATTTGGAATTTGTGGGTGGAAAATCCGCGATCTATGTGTACCACGTAGAAGGAATTCATACTGGAATTGCTTACGATAATCACCTGTACTCACCCTTTTCATTTTTTTAGCACTTTTGAATGAAATTAATTATGTTGCAGTCACTGATGCTCTGCAACAATAGCCTGGCAGTGATAAGATGGCAGACCTTGTAACTTTTGGTTATTTGATATACTGAATATTGACATAATTCCAAGCCACTGATTTCGAGGTCCAAAAACATGGTGGCCGGAATCCAATTAATTATATGAACAATTTATTCCCCAAGGACTTTGACGCTAAAAAGGTTTCACGGCAACCTTTTTTGAAATGGAAGGACATTTCAAAGAGTTTGTTACCATATGGCACAATGGGTATGCCTCAACCCTTTGGCATGTCCAAAGCAGCTGTCTGGATCCTTTCCTATGTTTGATCCAGCATTCACTACTTATTTCATTTATTTATTTATTCTCAGTATTTATAGACCACTTTTTACCGTAAATGGTCTCAAAGCAGTTTACAAACCAATCAATAGAACAATGCACTAATCAAATAATATGGTGTTTAAATCAATAGAAGCCACACAGACCTAATGCAACTTACTTAAAATGCCTGCTGGAATGCAAAGGTCTTCCTCAAGTGCCTGCGGCTCAACAGGGGGGTGTCTGATCTCAGCTCGGTACTAGAGTCAGGCCTGAATGTACAATTCCTGGTGAAAATAAGCTGTCCATCTGAGCCAGGGGAGACCACTCACTTTCATCAGTTTCTCTGGTTCGTTTCAATGAGGCTTGGACAACAAAAGTTGACTTCATTTTTTATAAATGATACAAACTTCAATCCACAGATGTTAACAAAACTCCAGATAGATTAAAAAAGCAATTTCTTGTTACAAGGTCAGACGTATAAGTCCTCCTGACCATGGCTTTCAACAGAAGAAAATGACCTTCATACCATATTAAACTGGTTATAAGATCACTCCAAATTAACTAGTTTATGGATGGGTTGCAATGTCTCTCTGCTCATATGTTTCCTGTAACTAAGAACATTGTTCATGTGTCCGTATTTCTCCAGGCCAAGGGAATACATGACCACCCTAGACCAGAGAGTAAATCAGAAACAGAGATCAGAAGAAGTGCCCTTAAAAAGCAAACACCACCTTCTCATTCATCTCAGAAAAAAAGGCTTCTGGATTTTCAGGTAACTATAAGGTTGCAGAACCATAGAGAGCTTTGTGGCACCTTAAAGACTGACAAATTTATCTAGGCATAAGCGTTTGCGAGTTGCAGTGTGTGGGGATAGATAGGCAGCTACCCAGCCCCTATGTCCATCTACTTCACTCCTCACCTTTGGCAAAGCAGGGAAGTGGTGTGTGTGTGTGTGTGTGTCTGTCCAGTGCTAGCAAGAGCAGCAATATCTCTTGCGAGGGTGGGGGAGTTGTCTAATTTGTGGGGGTGGGGAGCAACGCTAGTGTGGAGGCAGTGATGCAGGAACATCACATAATAATTTATGAAGTAGGAGGTGCAGATAGCCCACTTCAAATCCAGTACAATTTCACTTTAATCCCATCAGTGGGTTGCTGCTGCATACACCCATACACCCACAGCAAAAGACCTATCTGGAGATGCCCTAGGCTTGAAATAAACCAATAAATAAACCAATAAAATTAAAATTATCCAACAAATGTTTGTGGTTTCCAATATGTGTACAGAACATCAGCACTAGTTCCAGGTGTTTCTGATGTCAAATAGCCATTTGAAGCCATCTCTGATGCTTCATTTGAAAAACCTGAGCAAAATTAATTTGAACCACAGCTGGCAACAACTGAAATAGCCATTCACCCTATTTCATTGGTGCATGCAGCAATTTCTCCTGAAGTCTTTTTATTTATCTTCTCATTAGACAGGAATGTGTTTTGAGAACAGCAGTCACTTTCATTATATTCATCATCTGGGATGTGAAGAAGGATCAGAAAAAATCAACATAATTACAGATACTGGCTTGCCACTCCTAGCTCAGCCTCACCATTTATTTCAAAATACAGAACCTTACAACATTACCTACGATGCAGCCAGCTTTCAAGAAGATGTGTTATCACCACTTCAGAAGCACCTGAGCCCCAAAACCTATACATCTAAACCAACTTGTGGCTATGAATGCTCATTTCCTGGTTACATCAGTTCCAGTCTGTATACATTTCACAAAGATCCAATGGATATTCCAGGGGATGCTGACCATGTTGTGTTGAATGGACTTCAATACCATGTAAATTCACTAAATGCCCATGAAAAGAACTTTGATGGTACCCATAAACATCATGGACTAAAACAGGCCTTAGCTGAAACTAACTACGGAGAAAGGATTGGCGATGGATCGAGTCAAGTCAATGTTAATCATCCCCATTACAGTGAAGAATATGCTTGCAGATATAGCAGTCATTCCTCTTTGGAAGCCCCGCCTTTGCAAACTGTTATAACCACAACTACCAAGATGTCCCTTGAAGCCTACAAGCCTCCTGTGGCGAAGTACGGCGACAGTTTATATGATCCAAAAGATCTTATGGGCTGTTCCTTGGCAGAGAGCATTTCAGGGAATGTCTGTCGAGAGATAAGCCTTCAAGACGACTGGGGAATGGGCAAACCAAATGAGATTGGTGAGCATTTTCTGACAATTGATAAGGAGGAGCATATAGCATCAGTGAATAAATGCCAGAATAGTACTGATGCAGGAAAAGTTTATACTGGATATGAAGGACAAACATTCCAGTTTGAGAATACTGAATACTAAGCCTCAGGTGTGGCAAGATTTGTGCGCGCGCGCACACACACACACACACACACACACACACACACAGAGAGGGGGGCGGAATAAGGATTTATTTTTTTAAACTAACAGATTATACAATCTTTTGTGGCTTTGGGAGATTTGATCAACACTGTGGCTCATGTTATTCATTCTAAAAGTAACATTAAAGTCACAATGTAGAAACCGCACAGCAGTTAAGTCATGGCCAGGTTAAAGGGTGATGCAATGTCAGTCATACCAGAGGTCCACTGAAATCTGAAAATGACTTTGTTGGATATCATCTAAAGATTTGCAAGAATTTAAGCTGTTGGTGTATACAATACATACAGTACCAGAATTATATAAGCTCAAAATGCTGTTGTAAACTTTGGTATTTTACTCAAAATCGCTCCAGCTTAAAGTATTGTGAGTGCAAATCATTGAGAACATCAGCTGTGCATGCTCAATGGAAATACATGGATACTGCATGAGTGAACAGTGAACCTCTATTCTTTTTAATATGTCATGCACATGATGAATTATAAGTATGTGTGTGCCCTTTGTAATGATACTATTTCACATTAGCTCCTTGCGTGGTTATGGTTAGGTTTTGAAGTAGCGATGGGGAACCTATATGGCTCTTCAGATGTTGCTGGACTTTAAATTCCATCATCCCCAACCAGCAGGGACAATGGTCTGTGTTTATGGGAGACAAAGTCCAACAAAATCTGGAGGACCACATGCTCCACATCTCTGTTGAAAGCACCTATTCAGTCTTTATGGCAGCATAAAATGCTATCAAAATGTGACTCCTTAAAGGCTGAAAAACCATCAACCAAAAAGTAATAAAATCACCTTTAAAAATCAATTTATTAAGCTAATATGTCAAACATTAATTTGAAGACAAAAGATGGAAAACAATTTTATGTATTTTATTCAGTTATTGCATTTTTATACAGCCCTTCATCCCAATGCATGATGATATTTTATGAACTTGAATCAGTTTTATTTAAGTTTTTTTTATCACTTCCAACCCTACAATTCTCTGATTCTAAGCACACATCACTATAATTTTCATGGAACAGAATTTGTGTTCCTGGAGGGCTGGATTTCACAGCAGCAGCAACAATAATAATAGAGAGGATTATATTTCACTGCAACAACAAATATTCCAATCAGTTTCGTCCATGAAAGCTACAAAATGAAACTAACATAAAGAACAGACATACAGCTGGAATCCTATGCACCTTCGCTGGGGAGTCAGCCCTCATTTACTGCATAGGCCGGAAAGCTCAGTTGGGTAGAGTGTGGTGCTTATAATGCCACGTTTGCAGGTTTAATCCCTTATAGGACAGCTGCGTGTTCCTGCATTGCACAGGGTTGGACTCAGGGTCCCTTCAAACTTTACAATTCTATGATTAGATAATTAAGCAGAATGGAGAAAGGAAGCTTGCAAGGCATATAGTATCCATTTCAATAGCCTGTGGTCCTCCAGATGTTGCTGTACTCTGTTCCGTCAGCCCCAGCCAATATGGCCAGTGATCTGGGATTACAGGAGTTATAGTCCAACAACATGCAGAGAGTCATAGGTTCCCCAGCACTTTTTAAAAGCACCTTTTCATGAATCAATAAAACAGCAACCGTGATAGTGGAACTATTCTAACACGTATACAAGTGCCATCTAGATCTCCAGGTTGTTTAAGGTTAGCTCACACGTCCATATTTCTCATAAGGAAGCTTGGTTGCAGGGGAAAAAAAACATTATTCTTGATCTCTACAGTATTCAATAATGGGAAGCCAGTTTAGCAGGTGAGATCAAAACAGTAAAATGAATTTGGGCTCATTTCCGTGCACCCTGGAATATGACATGGACAGTCTTTCTTTGCAGAGGGCCTGAAAAGATTTACTTGTTGATCCTCTGTGGGTTGTCATTTCCCCACAACAAATACCTTTTACAAGATCTACTGATGCAGAGTGGTTAGCATCTTGGCAGTAAGTCAGACTTGGACTGGAGAGACTGGGGCTCAAATCCCCACTTGCCATAAAGCTCATTGGGCCTATTACACCATCCCTGAGCCAATATCACAGGGGTAATTGTAAGGATAACATGGGATTGCACTCATGCATGTGCCACCCTGAGGTCATTGCAGGAAAGGTTGGAATAGAAATGTGAGAAAAATAATACAGTATATTGATCTGATCCGTACCACGTTCACAACAGATTCTCATAGCAGCCTTTGTCCTTCATGTATTCGTTGAAAGCTTGTTTTCTTTGCTGTTTATTTTCCCTTCTAATTAATACAACTAATTGCATTATCAGAATTATTCAGTAGCAGCTGCTATGTAGTTAAGAGGCTCCTAAAATAAAATTAAGCATCTTCAAATGTGTCTCGTTTTTATGTGGTAGCCCAAATCAGTTTGAAACGGTTTTTAAATGACAAGGCTTAGTGGGCACTGGAATGCAGCCTAATGTTCCTTGCTTTGTGGAATCTGCACTGCTATTGCAACCATTATTTCTCAGCTAGAAGCAATAATAAGGGACCCAGCTGGCGCTGTGGGTTAAACCACAGAGCCTAGGGCTTGCTGATCAGCAGGTCGGCGGTTCGAATCCCTGCGACGGGGTGAGCTCCCGTTGCTCGGTCCCAGCTCCTGCCCACCTAGCAGTTCGAAAGCACGTCAAAGTGCAAGTAGATAAATAGGTACCGCTCCGGCGGGAAGGTAAACGGCGTTTCCATGCGCTGCTCTGGTTCGCCAGAAGCGGCTTTGTCATGCTGGCCACATGACCCGGAAGCTGTACGCCGGCTCTCGGCCAATAAAGCGAGATGAGCGCCGCAACCCCAGTCGGACACGACTGGACCTAATGGTCAGGGGTCCCTTTACCTTTGAAGCAATAATAAAGACAGTAAAGAACTTGGCCTGTATTGACCATGACACTGCTAGTCCTCCCCACCACTTGCATGTGGTCCTCAGAAGGTTACCCCAGAGGGGATGTGGCCCTCAGCCTAAAGAAGGCCCCTTCCCTTACCCTTGAGCTAAGAGTGCTAGACTAGGAGAGACCCAGGTTCAAATTCTCCCTTGGACATCAAAGTTCACTAGGCGACCTTGGGCTAGTCACACAGTCTAGCCCATTTATCATGAGGCTAAAGGGAAGGGGGCATAACCACACGTAGCTCCTGGAGTTCCTTAGAGTAAATGTAGTATACGGAATAAATTCAAACTAAACATATTTTATTTTATTTATTAACTTGGTTGGGGAATATGCCTGAAGTCATTTCAAAAAGTTATATTCAGTTAAAATAGGAGCCAACTTGGGTGCCCTATAACGTGAACATGGCGAAGTGTAAAATGAGTCAGGGAGCAGGTGTGTTTGGATGTTGTCGTTTCCAGCTTCTTTTGTAAAAATGCAAACTGTGTTGCTCTTCATGGATCTTTTAGCTCTTGCCTATTATCTTTCATTTTCTTTCTTGGTTCACAGCAAGAGCAAGGCATGCTGCCTGCTGTTATGTCTATGGGGCAAAATGACGTGCTAACTGATCGGCACATGTTGTTCATCCCCTTGCTTTAGGAAACATTGGCAGGTTGTTCTTCTAAGGTCAAACTGACCTATTATCTATGAAACCTAAGAACAGCTATCAAAGAACAACATCAAAAAGCAACTGTGTGATAGATAACCCATGAAGAGCAACACAGGCATGTGCAGCAAACATCATCACACAAGCTCGAATACACCAACATCATATTTATTTATTCTTAATGCTAAGCTTGCTAAAGAACTACTGCCCAATGCCTTTGCTACTTAAAGATTAAGCATCAATAGTAATTCTTCTTGTCAGAGACTGACTACTAAAGATATGATGGTGGAGTACATGATATAGTTAAGCATGTTTAAATATCTTTAAAACTAAGGCACATGGTTGATAGAAATGTATTTATAATTATTGCTGCTGCTTGAAGGGCTCAAAAAGTAGGAGACAGCCATATAAGTATTTATTTCACTGTTGTCACTTGCAAGCTGTGACTGGCCAGTGCTTCCCTGTATCATCAGATGTCCTAGGTTTCAGTTTTTCCTATTCAGAAGTGCTTTCAAATATGAAAAATGTGGCATGTGATGTGGCATAACAAAATGCAAAAAGAATGCAATAGAAACACGAGAAATGTGAATTTAATTTTAATCTACAATGAGACTGCCTATAGAGATGCTAGTAAAGTTCTGACAAAAAAGAGGTATTAGTTAAAATTAGTAAGGGGGGGAGAGAGGATGGTGGTGGAAGGAAAGACCTTTAAGGCTGAAATTCTACACCCACTGAAAATAATGGTTCTTGTCTTGAGTAGCCATGTATTAGGATTGTGCCATAAAAAGGTTACTTTATGGGAAATCCCAATTTCAATAGATAGGGATTCCATTCCATATCCATTCATATTTGGATTAACAAAACAAATATAATTTCTTCTGTCAGGACAGGATATGCATCTACATTCTGTATACAGTTTAATCCAAGGAAACCGAGATTCAAATCCCTACTCAGCCATGAAGCTCACTAGGTGACCTTGGGTCAGTCACACACTCACAGCCTAACCTACCTCATAGGGTTGTTGTGATAATAAAATGGGGAAGGGTGAAAAATATGGGTGCCACCTTGAGTTCCTTGAGGGAAAGGTGAGTCTGTTGGCATCCATCTGTCTCAAGAGGCAATGGAGTGCACCTCCGGGGGTGACGTCAAATGGCTGTGTTAGCAGCACCGTAGTGACCTCCATGGGGCACAAGCCTGGGCAGTGTGTATGGAGGTCCCAGGCTGCCCAAACGACAAGACTCCCCTTCTCTCGGCCTCACTGATGTGGTCCAAAGAAAGCAGAGCAATACTTTTGGCACCAGCTTGGCCGCGGCAGTTACTGGAAGGTGACATCCAACCGTCTTAGGGACTCCACTCTGGATTTGTTTACTCCTTAGCCTTTTCTTCTCACAAAGATATCCTGCAAAGGTGAGGCATAAATGCAATAATGCATAGTTATAAATGCAATAAAGTAAAATGTAGGATGAAACAACACTAGCAGTACTGAATCTGTAGCACAATACCGTTACCTTGAGAAGGTATTGAAGCATAAACACTGAGCCAGCTCTTGGTGTCAAATGACTGAACCTATCTAATAATCAGTGGCTTCAGGCCAAGATAAGACTTTGAAAATGCTGGTTTCCTAGGAATTCTTATCTTGTTGATGTACAGAGCAGTAAAGCTTGCTGTTTTTATCCAGAGATATAAAGCAGTCTGATTTCTTACTGAAATCTTCGTGTATGGAAGATACTGTATTTTGTTAGTGGTATTTAACCGGTAACGTGATTTTAGCCATTTGAACTCCAAATAGCTAATTTTTTTTAACTTTTCCTCCTTATTTAAATTTCTCATTAAACCAGGAATTAAATGTGGTACTATGTAAACAATAGCAGTAGGGCTCCATGCCTAATTTGGTTTATGGCATTAGTTTTAAGACTTCTTTTGAACATCTTTTGAAAGGCAAGATCTATTGTTCTCTGGATTCCAGAAAACTGACTCTGTTACCCTGACTTTCCAGTTGACTTGCTGTAGAATCAATTTGTCTGTCAACATAAGCCTATATCTGCAGCAAAGAAGCCTATCAGGTTTACAGTTGGATGCAAAAATAGAAGTCAAGTGAATTTTCACTTCTAATCTGCTGTACACACTTGCCAGAGAGTAGGCAGGGGTGGCTTCGCTTGGGCCAATACACATTACCTGCTTTGTTTTCCCACCCCTGCAGCCCCCCAGAACTCCTAAACTGCACAAGAAAGCTGCCATCTGCACAAGCACAACCAACAGCTGCCTGTACACACCTCAACTTAATCACAGCTTGCGTTTTTAAATCACATGGAAGCTAGTTTGAGGGGAAATGTACCAATAAACAGAATGATCCTATGGTTTGTGGCTAATGCCATGTGCACTTGGCTTCAGGTACCCAGAAGTTGGAGTGCACTTGAGCCAGAGCAAAAGGGTAATGTGTACACAGCCTCACACATCATCCATATAAATACACAGAGTAGTAGTAGACACATCCTTTTGGAATGAAAGTTGAGTCCTGCCGGATCAGGCCAACAGCCAACCTAGTCCATCATCCTGTCCTCAGTGACCAACCAGATGCCTGTGGGGAAACCACAAACAGCACATGTGCGCTGCAAGAGCACCCTCCCCACCTGTGGTTTCCAGACCCTCCAAGTGTCCCTATTTTCCAGGGGCAGACCCGGATTTACAGAAGCTGCCCAGGTTTCTGATTTGATCTCAGAATGTCCTGCTTTTCCTTAGGATGTCCCTATTTTCATCGGAGAAATGTTGCAGGGCATGGTAGGACATCCTTATTTTCATTGGTGAAATGAGTTAACTGACCCCCCGAGCCATCTGAAGGCAGCTCTGTATAGGGAAGTGGGTTTTTTTTTATAAGTTTATTGTTTTATTATGTTTTTATATATGTTGGAAGCCACCCAGAGTGGCAGGGACAATCTAGTCAGGGGTCAGCAAAGTTTTTAAGCAGGGGGCCGGTCCACTGTCCCTCAGACCTTGTGGGGGGCCGGACTATATATTTTGAAAAAATAATGAAAAAATTCCTATGCCCCACAAATAACCCAGAAATGCATTTTAAATAAAAGCACACATTCTACTCATGTAAAAAGACCAGGCAGGCCCCACAAATAACCCAGAGATGCATTTTAAATAAAAGGACACATTCTACTCGTGTAAAAACACACTGATTCCTGGACCATCTGCAGGCGGGATTGAGGTGATTGGGCCGGCTCCGGCTCCCAGGCCTTAGTTTGCCTACCCATGATCTAGTCAGATGGACGGGGTATTACTATTCATATTATTACAGTCAAACCTCGGTTGTCAAACGTAATCCGTTCCGGAAGACCGTTTGACTTCCGAAACATTTGACAACTAAAAACTGAAAGCGGAAGCCTCAATACGGAAACTCAAAACGGAAGCCGCGTAGCATGTTCGGCTTCTGAAAATCGTTTGAAAACCAGAGCAATTACTTCCTAGTTTTCGGTGTTTGGGAGCCAAAACATTCCAAGACGGAGGCGTTTGGGAACCGAGGTTTGACTGTATTATGGAATAACTAGTGGACGTTCAGCCCGTTAAATTAACGGGCGCTAGAACATATGTGGCGTGCGGCGGAGGAGGGGGAATGGGCTCAAATCCCACGTAATGGGGAGGGGGGGGTCCGGTTTCCCTCCGTAAGCAAACTCCGTGTGGAAATGGCCATGGCAGCCCCCGCCTCTCTTTGCCCTTTTGGCTCCCAGCCCCTTCACGAACCACACCGAGTTCCTGTACAGGGACATGGCGAGGACGGGACGGGGGCTGCTTTGAGCCCCTGAGGGAGAGAGGCTGCCTCCCGGGCAGGGCCGTCGGCCTAGGGCGGGCGTGTGAGAGCAATCCTTGTGTAACTCCCATCACTCACACACACAAAATGGCCGCCAGCAACTTTCTTTGAGTGCAGGGTGAGGCAGCCCCTCCCCTCCCGCACTTCCGATTGGCGGCCTCCGACCGTCTCATCTGCATAGAGTCTCTGCGTCGTCCAATCCCTGCGTCCGTGTGGGGCATGCCCAGTTGCGATTTCCACTGACACTCGGAAAGTACAGACGGACACAGGCTCTTTATTATATAGGATAGGACGTCCCTATTTTCATCAGAGAAATGTTGGAGGGTATGCATTTCCAACAATTGGCATTCAGAAGCATTGCTGCCTCTCAGGGTGAAGGTCCAGAGAACAGCCATCATGGCTAACGGAACAGTGTAGGGCATAGGGGGTGTCATTTTTGGGCTGAAACTGAATTTTTGCACATTTCTTTAGCAAGGGGTTTCTGAGTGTGAGGAATTCAAATCTGCTACAGTATTACTTTAGCAATGGGACAACATTTTGCTTGGTAAATCTACGTTTGATTTAAAAAAAGCACATAAACTGCTCTTGGAAAACCAAAGAATTTTAATTTCACTTTATATATAAAATCAATATATAATAAAACTGCAAGTACTTGGCAATCATTTCTATGCAATGTTACACACATTTTACTTACCAAGCAAAACTAGATCGTATTAACTTAGTCCAAAACGTGTTTTGAATTCCCAAGTTCAAATTACAACATTTTAGCACCCCTCATTTTTTGGAATTTGAAAGCTGGAATATTCAACACGACGCTCCTACGCAAGCGCGCAAAGGACCACCGCCTCGACTCTACAAGTAGGTGCGCGCGCACTTTCTCGCTTCCGGAGGAGGCCACCTTTTTTTTTTTTTTTTAAATTCGCCGGCGCGTGCGCGCATACTCAACAAGTCGCACGCTCCGAGCGCGACCTTCTTCTCGCCTTTCTCCGGCTCGGAGGCTAAGTGGGGAACGTCATCGCCGCCGCCGCTTGCGTCCGCCCCGCCCTCCTGAGTTGCTGGGACGGCCGTTCTCGAACCGTCACTCAAGTCAGCGCCTAGCCAATCAGGATCAACGACGCGAAGCTCGAGCGCCACCTCTCGTTACTACGGCCCTCCTCCTCCTCAACTGCTCTTAGGCCCGCCCGCTCCGTCTGCGTGCCTCGAGAGCTGGCGCCGGAGATTCGCTAGGCGGGCTGTTGCCTAGGAGACGGGTCGCTGCCGCCGCTTGCTGCTTGACGCTGCCGCCGCCGCCGCCGCTGCCGGCTCTTGACCCCTGGCCGGGTTTAGAGTCGAGGGAGCTGGTGGTGGTTC
Source organism: Darevskia mixta (assembly GCA_034641385.1). Classification (NCBI taxonomy): domain Eukaryota; kingdom Metazoa; phylum Chordata; class Lepidosauria; order Squamata; family Lacertidae; genus Darevskia; species Darevskia mixta. Next base: position 23,187,655 of record JAWWNH010000011.1, read on the forward strand.
GGAGGTTGGGATGAGGCGGCCAAGGGAAGAAGGAGGAGGACCCGGAGGGGGCAGCCCCGGAGCCTCCGCAGGCGGCCAGCAGCTCAGCGGTGAGTGAGGCGAAAGGCGGCGGCGGCAAGGAGGGCGGATTAAGGAGGGTTAACGAGGCGGGCGGGGAAAGAAAAAAGCCTCACCCCCCCCGCTCTTATTCTCAAACTGGGGCAGCCCCGTTTGAAGCATTGCAGGGGGGGGTTGGTCTAGATGACCCTGGGGACCCCCGTCCAACTCTGCGATTCCATGATTCTTGTGACTTGGGATTTTACTTCCAAGGCTCCCGTTCACTTTGGGCGGGACTTCAGAGTTCAGGCGCGATCTAGCCAAAGCTATAAGGGCCTTTAGGATCGCGTGGATTTCAGTGGGAAGCAGCTTAAAATGGAATCTCAAGCATAGGGGCGACATCGCGCTTTTCGTTTATGTATCTCACTTTTTCTCCGAGGGGCTCGCGTCACTTATTTTATCCACGCAGGGAGGAGTGGGTAAGCCTGAATGGAGTTGGGCAGCAACCCACTGAGTTTCATAGCTGTATGCGGATTTGAATCTGGGCCTCCTCCCAGGATCTAATATTACTTTCTTCCACTATGTTACAGTGGCTCTTAACAGTACTTAATTTGGGTACCTAATGAGACGTGTGTTGAAATTTCCAAAAATGACAGTGCAGTCCGAAACGTGTACTACCCAGAAGGACACCTGATGGATGTAATCGGGAGTTGTAAGATGTTAGAATAATAGTATTGTAGAGTTGGAAGACAACCCTGAGATTAAGAGTCTCATGCTCTATGGACTGAGCTATCCCAACTCAACTATGTATTTCTTTAAAATCTCTGGTAAGACTGGAGAGCCACAAGAAGGAAACAAGGTCAAAAGGGGACCATGGTCAGGAAAAGGTTGGGAAACACTGATCTACAGTATGTCATCAACTCCCCCCCTCCAAAAAAGAAGCACCTGTGCAGGTTTTGCTTGACCAATCACAGCTGTCGTCTTCCTCATACAGAATTAGATATTTTCTATTCACTTGTGATAACAAGATTGTTGCAGAGTTAGATAGAACTATTGGTGGGAGGCTTTGGGCTGAAATTTACAAATTCCATGGCGGGAGGATTGGTTTTGCCTTCAAGAAGCTGATCGAAACAAAGATCAACCACAATCTGCCAAACATCATTTATAAGCTTTTTCATATGGGAAAGAAATATTTTAAAATTACTATGAGCTGGAGATTCAGAAATCTAAAATTTTCAATTAGCCTAAGATAATTTAGAACTATGGCTACAACCCTAAATATATGTTGAGCTCAATCTGAAGCAGAGACATTCTACATTGATTCCAATAGGTAGGCTTAATGCTGCACTTGATAGTACTGTATTATTTTAATGTTCCCTCCACTGAAATCACTTATAAACATTTTCAAGTAAATACAATTAAGAGCAGATTATAATAAAGTGGGTAAAATTATTGAATGCATATTGTTTCTAGGTGTGCTGAACGAAATGTAGAAGGGTAGGGACAGCGTCTTCTCTTAACTATGGGGATGATGACAGATGTACAAATGCCAAGAAAGAAGAGTTCAAATAGTGTTCTTTATTCACAGAATGAAGGGTGCAGTTTCCACTTGAATAAAAATATGTGAAACTACCTTGTTTACTACCTTGACTACCACTTGTCACTGTTTAGCAACAGCAGCAGTTTGTCCTGTAAAAGTAAACACGGAAAGGAAACTAAAGCAAAATGAAATCTCTTCAAGTATATGAGTATGCATTAATTCCCCATGCCATGCATTTAAACACCATCTGTTTCCTATTGCCAATGGAGCAAGAGTTTTGCCTGTAGCCTGTACCTTTCTGAACATTTTCAGAATTTTCTGTCAATTTTTGTTACTGCATTTTTAAACAAAATAATAATGAACTGTACAGTCATTGCTAGTTCTCATGAAGCCAGTGGCAAAATTGTTTGCAAGGTGAGCCTGATCTGGGCTTTTATTGCTTCGCATTCATGAGGTTTATTTTTGATCTTTATCTGTGAGAACTTTTCTGGAAGGTGATCAGTGTGGCCTGCTTTTCGATAAAAACATGTGAAGCAATATTCTAAACAAGACACTAATGTCAACTGATATTTTCTTGTTTCTTTATTTCCAGTGCAGGGACCCAATGGTGCAACTGTTAACTATCAGAACCACTCTGCTTCTGCTTTCCCCTAGCCCCTTTGTGACGTTGCTGTTCAGTGCAACATGCTTGCTTTGAGCACAGAAGGGATTTTCCTTCCCACAGCACAAGATCTAAGGTTGTTTATGTAATCCCGCACAGTAGCACACGTGCGGTATGGTAGAGTTGAATGGCTTTGCCATACTTGGCTGCTGGGGTAGGAAACTTGTGACCCTCAGCCTAATTTCATGGGCCTTCTGCAAGGAACCAGTTCATGCCCTCTACAAGTGTTGATGGAGAGTACACTGTCATTGTCCCGATTAGTGCCTCTTCATTTGCTCAGTCAAGCAAATGAAGTCTAAAGATCCTGAAGTTCCAAATATTTGGGCAAAATCCACATCCTCTCTCATTCTCCCATTTTGCCAATGCTCCTGTTGTTCTTTTCTAAGCTTTCCTATACATGATGTCTTCACAAAGCCCTAAAATGACAATAGACTTTTGGATCTGGCTGTCGTGCCCTGATTTTAAACAGTGAATGTTACTGAAAATAATGGCATTTGGTTGTGAGCTAGTATGTTACATAGTACTATATTCCCTGACCTGAGGGTGAGCCGCATTGAACTTTGTTGTTGTTCAGTTGTTCAGTCGTGTCTGACTCTTCGTGACCCCATGGACCAGAGCACGCCAGGCACGCCTATCCTTCACTGCCTCTCGCAGTTTGGCCAAACTCATGTTAGTAGCATTGAACTTAGTGGGATTTATTTCTTTCGCAGACAAGTATAGGATTGCAGTAGCAGATTGACAAACCAATGTCCCATAGTAGTTCTCTTGGTTCAGAATAGCCACTTCAGCAAGTAACTGGAAAGGTGATATAGGCATCTTCTGTTGTTGCTTCTAATGACTTTAATTACCTTGAAGGATGGCACATTTCCACAGATGGTTTTTTAGAATGTGTGTGTGTGTTTTACTGGCAATCACTGTGGTTAATCAACACTGATTACCTAGGCTTTTGTTCTGCCAGTTGTACTATTTTATTTTTAGAATAGCATTTTTACAGGCAGTGTCATCAACTTTGATGTGCTTTTTGCTCACTAAGTATGGCTTCTGTTTTTGAAAAGTTTATAATTATCCATCTCTAGGAAACAAATATGCCTGTTGTCTTTGTCCATGGAGTTTTCTTGGCAGGGATACTGGAGTGGCTTGCCAGTTCCTACTCCAGGTGGATCACGTTTGGTCCAAACTCTCCACTACGACCTGTCCATCTTGAACTGTCCATAGTTTCCCTGAGTAATTCAAGCCCCTTCGCCACGACAAGGCAGTGATCCAGAGGAGAGCGCAAAATATGGTCTGAAGCTCAACATCAAAAAAACTAAGATCATGGCCACTGGTCCCATCACCTCCTGGCAAATAGAAGGGGAAGAAATGGAGGCAGTGAGAGATTTCACTTTCTTGGGTTCCATGATCACTGCAGATGGTGACAGCAGTCACGAAATTAGAAGACGCCTGCTTCTTGGGAGAAAAGCAATGACAAACCTAGACAGCACCTTAAAAAGCAAAGACATCACCTTGCCAACAAAGGTCCGTATAGTTAAAGCTATGGTTTTCCCAGTAGTAATGTACGGAAGTGAGAGCTGGACCATAAAGAAGGCTGATCGCCGAAGAATTGATGCTTTTGAATTATGGTGCTGGAGGAGACTCTTGAGAGTCCCATGGACTGCAAGAAGATCAAACCTATCCATTCTTAAAGAAATCAACCCTGAGTGCTCATTAGAAGGACAGATCCTGAAGTTGAGGCTCCAGTACTTTGGCCACCTCATGAGAAGAGAAGACTCCCTAGAAAAGACCCTGATGTTGGGAAGGATTGAGGGCACAAGGAGAAGGGGACGACAGAAGATTAGATGGTTGGACAGTGTTCTCGAAGCTACTAACATGAGTTTGGCCAAACTGCGAGAGGCAGTGAAGGATAGGCGTGCCTGGCGTGCTCTGGTCTATGGGGTCACGAAGAGTCGGACACGACTGAACGACTGAACAACAACAAGGAAACAAATGTATGTGCATCAGAGGTTCTGCAGGCTCTGTTTCAGTTGTGATGCTTTCTCTATAAGGTTACGCCTTAACATAAAGATGGCATTTCTGGTAACTTATCTTTTTACTGAAATTCGTCTTGAAAGGATGGCAATTAGTCAATTCAGTGTTACTTTGATTCATACATAGCTAGCTATCTCTCTCTGCCATTTTTCTGATACTGCTAGGTGCATTTGCATTATGGCAACTTGACCTTTATCTGTCCTCTGCTTTAATCCTCCCTTGATCCTCCTTGAGGAGATTATTGGCAGCATGTCTTGAACAATGAGGAACAATCTGTTGTTTACAATAGCATTTTTTCTCCATCTCCCTTGGGAAACTCCCAGGGGAATGTGATATACACTTGTCTCCAAGTTCTGCGTAAGAGTCAGAAGTACGCTGTGGGGACTGCATATAATGCTCTGTGTGCCTGATCAAATTGTCCTTAAGAATAATGATTTTAAAAATCGTATTAAGAAGTGGGCGGGAATGTGCAATAAACAGAAGGACTACATTTGCTTATTCCTGCACCACCATCCTATTCTCTCCTATATACTTCCTCTGAAAGCTCTGTTGTGCAATTAAATCATGGCAACAGCTGTGAAATGCTACAAAACCATTTAATTTACTTCACATATATTTTTGTCCTTCAGTTCAATCCTCTAAAACTCGGCTACCCAGTTAATTCCATTTTAATTCCATTTTGACTCAATTGTCTCCTTTGTAGCCTTCAAATATAGCTAGGTGACAGCTTCAGGGGCTTCCAGTTTTTCCACTATATTATTATTATTATTTATCAGACAACACATAAAGTATCCTTTTGGGGGTTTTATATTTGCTTTATCTGTTTCAGTACCACCAGAGAATCTCTTTTCACACATGCAGTAGCCTGGTCACTGAAGATCTTGTGTGCTTTAGGAATTTTTCTTCACTGCATTGTTTGGAGCATTCCTTGTAAAAGCATTCACTGTAGCATATGTGCTGCTATAGCATCTCAGTTTGGGAACTACTCTGACATGCCTAATAGAATCATGTTTTGGAGCTTTCTTTACCTCCATGAGAGCTAGAAACCGGTATTTAATAATGAAATTGTAGAGTATTAGAATTGTAGCTAGTGTTGTGGCAGTCTAGAAATGAGAACTTTGATCACTTTGGTGACATCCTGCACAATACTATGGCAGAATTAAATCCCACTAGTTAAGTAAATGATGATAGTAAGTCCCACAAAGTTAAGTAGTGTTTACTTTCTAGTAAGTGGGTTTAGGTATGGTCTAAAGCAGCAATCCTATACACACTTATCTGGGAGTAAGTTCCATTAAACTCAGTAGGACTTAGAGGACTTAGTTGTGAGTAAACATGAATAGGATTGCACTGCTAATATCTCAACCTATATGTTGGCTTGAAATAATATGTTGTAGAATTAATTAGCCATCATGATTATTAATAGTCAGAATCTGCAGTGTCATTTCACTTGATTCTACTGTAGTATTAGCCCTTCTTGCTCTCACTTTTTATCCTAGAGGGAATTTTCACACTTTGCAGGAAAGCTAGTTTGGCATTCTGCTTTGATTTAGCTCAAATCTACTTTGCATGTTTACTTTTTAAATATAAAATGTTTTAGTTTGTTTGTTGCATGATAGTAACATGCTTTCCCACAGAATACTTAAACAAAATATCTGTTTCTATTAAGGACTCTTGTAAGAATGGCAGCATTATTCCCTTCACTACGACGTTATTTCCGGATAGTGTGGTTATAATACTGGAAAAGAAGACTGATGACTTAAGCAAGTACTATGACAGATTACTCGCCCATGTAACAGCAACATTCTCAACAGTTCCTGCTTGAAAAAGAAGCAGTTTTAGCATTTTTAAGGATTTGGCTAACCTGTTTTTGCAAAATGAATCGCTACACAACCATGAAGCAACTTGGGGATGGAACATATGGCAGTGTACTGATGGGGAAGAGCAATGAATCAGGGGAGCTTGTGGCCATCAAAAGGTACGTGCCATAAAATCTTCATGTATGACAGTGCAATGTTACACATGTCTACTCAGGGGTAGGCCCCATTGAGGTCAGTGGGAACTACTTCCAAGTAGGAAGGTGTCGGCATATGATGTTGGTTGCTGTTAGTGAAGCATTAACAAAATATAAATAACAAATATGTAAATGATTGAAGCCTCATTTAAGCAGTAGTAGAAATCACATGTAATTTCCCCCCCTGTTGGCCTGTGCTCTGTGAGCCACCTCATTTTTCTCCCACTTTGCCTTCTGAGATGGCCTTTTACCTTTTGCTGGGCTGCTGCTTCTGGCTAGCTGAACTGCACCTTTCTGAGCTGCTTTATTTTAAGTTAGGCTGATTGGAATAAGCTGTTATGGAGTGTACACTGCCCATTCATTTCTTACCTTTTTCAAATTCTGTTCAGTAGCTTGCTTTGAAATTGCTGCCAAGACTTTTTAATTTGTACTGATATTAAGTAGAGCAGGTTGTAACTTCTGAATCGGGAAATAATATTTCAGCGCTCTGTATAATCTACTCTACTAGAAGATAATCTATCTTTGTGTGTTTCACTTTTTACCTAATAAGCATGGGTTCCTTGTGACTTTTATTTCAGAATGAAAAGAAAGTTCTACTCTTGGGATGAATGTATGAATCTTAGAGAAGTCAAGGTAATGCTCATATTTACTAAATAACTGTTTAGGTCTGTGTTGGAACCAATGACATGATCATAATTGTTCAATCTGCTGTATTGCAGTCTCTGAAAAAACTTAATCATGCCAATGTGATAAAGCTGAAAGAAGTTATTCGAGAAAATGACCATCTTTATTTTGTGTTTGAATATATGAAGGAAAATCTCTATCAGCTAATGAAAGACAGGTATGTCCACGTTTAAAACTTTGCTTAGATCTGGTACCCACTGGTCAGTGGGTACAACATCTTGTTTGCTTTTTTTCTAGAACTCTGTTCACAGTTCTCAGTACAGCACAGAAAGGTGATTATTACAATATCAAAGGGAAAATGTTCATGTTTCACATATCTAAGAACCTGGCCTAGTTGGTTTACAGCAGATCTATTGAGCATTTGAATATTATTGCAAGGTCAGGTATCTTACACAGGTCAATTATTTTCCTCTGTGAAGAGCCTTTTCGTTACTCAATTTTAATTGGATGCTTTTCAATTTGTCTTGGAAAGGAGCCTTGTTTATGTGGCACAACAGAAACCGAGAACCTTGTATGTTACCTTTTTGACATCCTTGGCATCCTATCTGTATGGCAGTGTGAAACAAGTTTCTCTTGCAATTTCTGATGGACAAAGAAAACTAGTGAACTCTTCAGAAGATTTACTTTGTTAGCCAGAAAGTGCCAGACTGTTATTTAAGAGTTGTACTCAACATTGCAGTAAGAGAACGTTTTTTCAGCCCAAGGATTTCTCCTTGCACAATGGAATGCTCTGCCCCTCTCCTCCTCTTGTGTGCCTTCTAAATCTCTTCTGGGAGTTTCTGAACCATCCAGAGAAGATTTTGGAACAGAGTGGGGTATCCATGGGGAGGGGGGGAGTCCCATAGTGCTAATCCATGTACTAGTGCACATATTTAATTGAATACTGTCATTAGTCAGCAACATGTTTGGGATTATCTAAACCTTGTGTTGCTTTTGTCATAAATTGCATGTCATAAATTGCCGTCAAGAAGTACAGATTAATCAGCTCATCTTTTTATTGCTTTAGCGGGTGTAATATAGATTCTGTTATACTATTTAATATTTAAAGCCATATTTTGTATTCAGTTGTGCGCTATGGTCAATATTAAATTAAATTGAATTGAATTTTTAACCCAGCAGCTTTCAAATGAAGTGGTCATCAAAGCCATAGGATCACTTGGGAGGACCAGCAGAGTGGCAAGGTTGCAGCTTTCTGCCCTGCTCATCAGACCCATCTGCCAGTCTCCAATACTGCCAGACATCCATCCATGTGTTTGAAGAGTGCATAAAACACAGTACGCATAGGTACAAGTTGCATGATTTCCAGATTGTTCATGGATATTGACTGCACTGTTCAAGCCTACACATACTGCTTTTTATGCACATACTCTCTATTCAGATGTTAGTGCATATTTGTGGATGTCTGGCAGAACTGGTATACCTGAACATGGTGGGGGAGGGGGGATGTAAGCTTGCCCTCATATCGCCCCTAGAGAAGATCAGTGAGAAGATTGCTAGAGTTCAAAGTTGTTTACATGTAGGAAGAGTTGCAGAAATTTTAGAATAATTGTGAACATCAATCATTGTGATTTTATATTCTTATATTTTATATTGTACATCCTTAGAAAAGTTGCAGTGTGAATTCACTAGAAGAAGTAAATGAAAACAATGCCATTTTGGATGGTTAAATCAAGGCTGTTCACTTTATGTGTTGATTTGCTGCATTTATATAAGGCTGCCACATTTTAAAAGGAGATTTTCTGCTTCATAAGCACAAAAAACTTTAATGTAACAAAAATCTGCTGACATTGTCAATTTGTTTCCTCTCAGAAATAAGTTGTTCCCTGAGTCTGTCATCAGGAACATTATGTACCAGATATTACAAGGGTTAGCTTTCATCCATAAACACGGTAAGACTCTTCACTATTCTTGCTTTATCTGAGTAAAGTAAATGTACAGTGATAAGTATTTGTAACTTGGGGGGAAATGCTTCATGATTTGTTAAAGTGAGATTGGTGGATACCGTATTATTACAGTTATGCAGTGTCAGTGGATCAAATGGAGAAGGAACCTTCTGATTGATACATAATTCAGACGGTCCTCTGAAACAAAGCTACAGCTGTATATTTGTCACTACATGATAGTTGGCAATTCCCCACCCACCCAAAGAGTGTTATGTTTAAATCCTTTGTTCTATCTTCAGTTTTCAAGGCAATATTAATTTTACCTCAAGTTGAATCCATCCAACCATTGGACCTCAAGCAGAAGGCCCTGTAGCAATAAAAATAAATATCTAGGTCTGCTCCTTGTGTTAGGCCAGTGATGTACTGAGACAGACACATGGTTTTCATGGTGACTATGAAGCTCCAAGCCAGCCCCTGGACTTCATGGCCACAGTGAAGCTGTTTAGTAGTGGGGTCGATGGTACACTAATAAGATCCCTGTTCTGTCACGGGGAAGAAAGTATCAAATCTGGTGCCCAGGTGCACTGGCTTCCCTGAAAGAAAGATCACATTTTTTTAATTATTATTTTTTGGCTGATGCCCCCTTCCGATCCACCAGCCTGTGCTGGTTCTGTACAAAACACCCAGGTAGACAGAGCTGGTTCAAGGTAGATCCACCCAGGTTTTCTTAATACATTGCAAGTTTACCCCTTCATCCAAAATGAAATCATGGATGGTGGTAATTTTATTATGGGCTGATGTGTTCATCGGCAGCACCACTTGGGGAGCAGTGGGAGGCAAATTGGCATGGTCATTCAAACTGTGATGGTTGAGAGATGGTCCAGATGCAGCCACTTCTCAGCTGTCCTGACCATGCTCCAAACGATGACCCTGGTTATTGAGGTGCTCTGACCACGCCCCCAAAGCACATTCTCCTAAGCACATAATTCAAGTCGACTTTATATTTGGGTACTGCGTGGTCTTTGGATAAGCTTGGCCCAGTAACAAAGTGTGTGCGTATAAAAAGCAGGGCTGGGGAACCTATGTCCTTAGGATGCTGCTGAACTCTATGAGCTTCTGCTACCCATGGACATTGGTCAGGGATGACCAATGGGTGGGTGTTGTAGTCTAGTAACATCTGACAGGCAACAGGTTTCCCATCCCTGCGCTTAAGCAATCCGAACCATTAAAAACTTTATACCAATGTATGATCCAGCACAATGTTAACACTGAGTAGTACATATGAGTAGGTAAAAGTACTGTTCAATACCTCAAATAGTAGGAAGCAGTAAAGTGCAAGTATCACAGATAGATTTGCTCTGGCAGTTAAAATGCAGGTGCCAAGGGCAGATCTTTTAACACCACCATTTTTGGGACTGTATGATTTTGCCCTAGTTTGTTTAAAAGCAGATTGTTCATCATTCTTTAATTAAAATTATTTAATTAGTTGCCATAATTACTAAATACCAGCTGCTACAGGTCAGAATGTATTTAATTTGATGAACAGATTTTAAAAAAGAAAAAGAAAGAAAAGAAATGGTAAACTAGTTTAGAATTAATTCAAGAGAGCTTACTTTTATTTTCCACTTGAATTCCATGCCCAAGTTCCATATTTCAGGTAGTTGTTGATACTGTGGTTTGTTTGTTTGTTTGTTTATTATTTCTTTGTCCGTATTCACATTTACAGGATTTTTCCACCGGGATATGAAACCTGAAAACCTTCTCTGTATGGGTCCTGAACTTGTTAAAATAGCTGACTTTGGACTGGCTAGAGAACTTAGATCTCAGCCTCCATATACTGATTATGTTTCCACCAGATGGTAAGTATGGCTGCAATCGTAACCTCACTTTATCTGGGAGTAAGCCCTATTGAATTCAACTTGCTTCTGAATAGACATGGTTAGGACTGTGTTGTTATTCAGCATGACCTTTTGCATCTCTGCAAGAATGTATTCAGTTATTTCTCTTCACCATCACAGGTACCGTGCACCTGAGGTTTTACTGCGATCCTCTGTTTATAGTTCTCCTATCGACATATGGGCTGTTGGCAGCATAATGGCTGAACTATACACACTAAGACCACTTTTTCCAGGAACAAGTGAAGTTGATGAAATCTTCAAAATTTGCCAGGTGTTAGGCACTCCAAAGAAGGTACTTTGAGAATACATAATGGCTTGGATGCTAAGTTAAATTAAGCAAGTTCACAAACGAAAAAATTGTCATCCCTTCCCCACCCCCCCACCTCTGCAGTGGGATATGAGGGGGCTCCTGAGCAATGTGAAATAGGGGCAGGGGGTGTTGGAAACAGTAGGAATGGGAAACTCTTTCTGTTAGCCTTTAGCTTTTAAGATTCAAGCCTGGTTGAGGGGTGAAATAGATCAGAGATGATTTATTATTCCTATTGTTTTAACAGTGGTACACTGCTGAAAGGAAGAACGTCGGGTAACCAGGAGTGTTTTTGTGTAGAAGGAATGTGAGCTCCATTTAATTTTGTACTGAAAACAAATTTCTTGGTTCATAATTCTCTAATTTTAAATGTACAGGCAACTTCCCATTTGCGTGTGATCGGCACGCATGTGACCATTGACACATGTGCTGTTTTTGGCATCACAAGGGGACAGGAACGGTGCCTCGGAACACCCACCCACCCACCCTGCATAAATGGGGAGTTGCCTGTATGTCTTTTACACTAGGTTCCCATTGGTGGATCCCAGATTTCTAGTAAAAAAGAAAGTAGATCCCACAAGCCTGAAATCTGCCCACTCCTGGTCTAGAAAAGAGTTCATTTTTTTCCAGCTTTTCTTAAAAAAATGAAACATCTTCTTATCTGATGTTTCATGACTGCTGTTGTATGCCTTTTTCTCAGAATGATTGGCCAGAAGGATACCAACTTGCCACTGCAATGAATTTCCGCTTCCCTCAATGTGTCTCCCTAAACTTAAAGACTCTCATTCCAAATGCCAGTAATGAGGCAATACAGCTTATGTGTGAAATGCTGAACTGGGATCCAAAGAAACGACCTACAGCAAGTCAGGTATGTCATATGCAAAATAGTTTTTTAAAAAAATTATCATGAGTAGTTGGACCACTGCTCCTATCAGCACCAGCTGGCATGGCCAGTATTGAGAGATTGTGTGAAATGTAGCCCAGCAACACCTAATTCCCTATCTCAGTTTAAAGTTTAAAGAAAGTGGGACTCCAATAGAAAGTTTGGGGCTTCTAAATTCATTTTTGAAAGTCATGCTACAAACTCTTTCCTTCTATGGAAATCAGATAGTCACCAGTAAGGAGCAGGTCATTCTTAGTGGTGGCTCCATCTTTGTGGACTGATACCCTCCAAGAGGCATTTTCATATCCTTCCTTGGTGGCCTTCAAGTGCCCATGTAAGATTTAACCTGTTGATCAAAGCCTTGAACAAAAGGAAAGGGGGAAGCAATTGACCTCTGGGTGGTTGTTCAGTGCTATACCTGGCTAGGGGAGTTCCACCGGGGGGGCGGTCCGCTCTGGGTGCCATTCCAAAGGGGGGAGGGACAAAATGCCGACCCCCGATCGGCGGCACCCCCCGGAACACGCGCCATGCCCCCTGGGATGCATGCCACTCCCCCTGGGACGAGCGCCGCTCCGGTTACCAGAGCAGGTTGCTTTGCCTCTGTACCTGGCTTTGATATTTTATTCAGTATTGGGTTGGTTTTGCTTCCTAATTTTTATGCATTGTGAACAGTAAAAGTGGGAATAAAACAAAGTTGATAAAATCCATAAAAGATTCTTTCAAGTGTACAAAGCACATCCTATATAATAATTCCCTAATGTCCCTGCGTCCGTCCGTGTGTCAGTGGAAATTTTAACTGCGCATGTCAGAGAGGGACGCAGGGATTGGACGACGGGAGAGGGGGCGTGTCCGAGAGGCGGCGGCGCACGCGCGTTCTCAGTTTCGCCAGCGCCGCTGCCTCGCACGGACGCAGAGGGCCGGCGCTCCCTCGGCGGATCGCTCAGCGGTGAGCGCAGCGCCGAGGAAGGGCGAGCGCGCCCGTGCCGGACCTCGCCGCCTCCGCTGCTCTCCTCCGCCCGCTTCCCCGAGCCGCGGACACCGAGGAGGAGCAGCCGCTGGGCGTCCGAGCCCCGCTCGCTCGCCCTCCTCCTCCCCGCCGCCCTCGCTTCCTGCTAGCAGCGCCCGGCGGCGCCCGCCTCGGCAGCAGCAGCGCCAGCCCGGGCGCAGGGGCGCTTGCCAGTTCCCTGGTGCGCAATAGCAAAGTCCCCCCCCAAAACAAAAAAGTTTGGGGAGCGGGGCCGGCGAGGGCTGATCCTCGCCGGCGAAGGAGGCTCCAGTTTGCCTAAGCAGCCCGTTACGCAAGTGCCACTTAGGGAGTCGGCGAGGAGAACTTGCCTCGAGGGGACATCTTGCATTTTTTCCTGTGGAGCCGGGGCCGGGCCAAAAAAACCCCAAAACCCCGGATGGGAGGGAGGAGGGGGGGAAGCCGGAAAACGGACGGGGGGGGGGGAAGAGAGAGGTAGAGGGCCTAGAGTGGGCCCGGCAAAAGAGGAGCAGTAGAGAGTGGGGGAGGGAGCGGGGAGAGAGGTGGGAAAGGGGGTGGAGTCGCAAGGGAGAGGGAAATAGGAAAAGGGAAGAGTCACAACATGCACGCACACTCAGAGGTAAATACTGATGGGTTCTGGGTAGGGAAAAGGCTATAAGGGAGGATAGAGGTAGGAAAAGTATAGAGGGGACACAGAGGTAGAAAAGGAGTACAGGGACCTCAGAGGTAGGAAAGGGGTAGAGGGGACACAGAGGTAGGAAAGGGGTACATGGGCCACAGAGGTAGGAAAGGAGTAGAGGTACCTCAGAGACAGCAAATTTTAGGAACGGTTGCTTGGGAAAAGGGCGGGGAGATTTGGGGGTGGGGGAGGGTGGTGGCGGTTGCGGGCTCAAACCCAAATTAAAGGGGGCGCTCTCGCGCGCGGGAGGACAGCGATTGGGCGCCTTGACGGCTCTGCGCGCGCTGATTGGGTGGAGCGATCTAGGGCTCGTGCTCACGCTTTTACAGTGTGTATTTCTCTCTCGTGCACGCCTTTTCCCCACCCTCTTCTCTCTCTCTCTCTCTCAAATTCTTTTCTCCTCCAATCGACCCTCACTTCCTTCCCTTCACTCTTAACAAGGCGAGCTCGACACTCTCCTTAGGGAAAGCTCACGCCACACGTCCCCGTATACACATTAAATTAGAAACGGGTGGGGGTGGAGGGAATCCGTATTGTGAAGGGGGATAGGGTATCTACTGTACTGTGTTGTTTTTTTAATGTATTTATTTAGAAGGCATTCATATACCGCTTACCGCCGCCCGCCGCCTCCGCGCCTCGGATCCGAGGCCTCCGTCCTGTCAGGACGCGGAGTGTGGCCTGGAAAGCGCGGGGGAAGCGGCACAAAGCGCCGCTGCCGCTGCCGGCCACCAGAGAAAAAGAGCCGGCCGCCGGGCTCCAGGGGAAGGAGGGCGGCGGGGTTAAAAAACAAAAGGAGGGTGGCCGCCGCTCCCCCCATATACTTTCTAGCGCCCGTTTTTGTAACGGGCTTAATTTACTAGTCTCATATGTTACCTTAGTAATACCACCCCTGTGAGGTATACCAGTAATGCTATTCCCATGTTGCAAAGGAATTGAGAAATTGTTGCTTTCCCAGGGCCTGTTGAACTCATGGTTAATATGATATTTGAATTGGGAATGTCCTGCCCTGGACTTCTGACTGCTACACCAGTTCCTCCGTTTTACATGCAGTTAAAATTCATCCTTGGCTGTTCTGTCCTGTGCAGGATATTGTCCATGCCACAAAACTTCCTTCTATAAGATTTTGCTTAGGGAGAACTGTTTATCAGCCGTACGCTAGAATGATTGTAGACATTTTATCTGCATTCTAGTTGTCAGCATTCTCTCTTTCTTCAGGCATTGAAGCATCCTTACTTTCAAGTGGGCCAAGTTTTAGGACCACCTCCACAATACTTGGATCAGAAACAGTCTCATCCCAAATCAATTCAAGCAGCAGATCCAAAGCCGTCTCTATCCAAGCTGGACCCTGTATCAAAATTAGAACCCGTATCTAAGCCAGAATCTCAGTCTTCACCAGATGCGCTTGATAAGTTTCAGCTGCAGTGTGTATCAAAGAATAGCCAGCAGCCCCTCCAGGCAATTCAGTTGCCACAGAATGCAACCAATCATCAACCATCAAAGCAGCAGCAGCAGCAATCATTCCTTCCAGCCATCAATAAAACACCAGTAAGTTGCTGTCAAGTGGCTATTTACCTATGAACAAGTCAAAAGTACACAAGTAATTGCTCTGAAGTCCTGATTTACATTCTTAATTCAATAGGGTTGCATAACCTGCAGCATTCTGTGTAAAATTTTGACTTGGTGTTTTATTCTGAAATCCATTCTTTACAAAGCCACTTTCCAATTGTACCCATGCCACTCTTTTCCCTCAACCAAACTACTATAGATTTCTCTGATATCTCCTGTTTTTCTCTCCATGGTGCTTACTTCTTTCCTTACCCTGTAGCGTGTACACTCTCAGCGCACCAGATTTACTCTAATTTTGCAGTCAGAAACTCCTACAAACCAGGAAATACTTTCAACCACTTTCCAACTTAGGATAGTAATGTAGGTAGCAAGATGTTTCAGAAATAATATAGCCTCTTTTTGTGTGTGTAATTGAAACAGAAGCAGATAGCCATTGGACCGGCAAATGGCGCAGTAGGCCTAAAAAATTGTCGGCGCCGATGGGGGCAGACTAGGTTACAGGCGATGGATAGCTGGGACAATTTGGATGACTCCGAATTTGGGATTTCGTATTCTAAGAAGCCTAGCATCACCATGTTAAGTGAAAAGAAAACAAAGGAATCTCTTTTTAGGTAAGGCATTATATTTTGTCCTGTTTTCCCTCCTAGTTTATAATCAGTATGTATGAGAGCAGGGAAGCAATCTGAAATACTTGCAGTCTGAAGACCAAAAACAGGATGAGTTGTTTCTCTAGAGCTTTTGGCCCAATGGGCCTGATACTTATTCCCCACCCACCCCCACAGGCCAACATTGACAGATGGGCAGGGCCACTTGTTAATCAACTGATGTCATGCTAACACCAGGTAACTCATAGGTGGGCAGTCCCATCCACCTTTCAACGTTGACCCACAGGGTGGGCAAAGCAGCACCCAGCAGGCTTGAACCCTACCCCTTAGCTGACATCACCCAGCTGGTGGACAGGTGGTTGTAGCTTGGGGAATATGTCCCATTGGGCTCACTTGAGACCACCCCCACCCCCAGAGCTTTACCACCCCAAGTCTGGAGAGCCTCCTATACAAAAGCAGCAAAATACACAAAGGCAGGCTGGACCTATCCATACACATTGCAATCATTGCCTGCAGGGTTAGTGTGGAATTATGGTCACTTTATCTCTTTGAATCACAAAGAGGGTTTTATTCAGAAGTGCTTCATTTTTTAACTGTTCCCACACAGCTTCCTGACATTCTTGCCTAAACTTTTTCAGTATAGGCTCTGCATGGAATCTGCATTCTAGGTCTGCTTCAACTCTGCACTCAATGTGGAAATGCAGCATCCCTAAGACGCTGGAAAACACTATTGTTTTGGACCAAGAGTTAATTTATGTCATGGGTTATCTTCACTTTCAGTGTTCCTGGGTGTATGTCCCCCAGATCTGGCCAATCGGGAGAAAACAAAGTTCTGAAGAGAAATGACTCTGGAATATCAACAACTTCAGCAAAACAGTACTACTTAAAACAGTCAAGATACCTACCTGGTAAGGAGGCAATTCTATAATGCTTTTGATTACTTTGGGTGGGTGGTGGGTTTTTTGTGTACCATTTCTTCTGCTAGCATACATAGGTCAGAAGAATAAGTGGGCAAAAAAGAGGGGGGAATCCAGGAGCTAGAACAAACTTTATTTCAAGAGGCACAGTTTTCAGTGAAAGGTGTTGAAAAGCACATTGTGACTTCCGTGTTCTTGATAGGCTATGCCCTGAATTGGCAACTATATACTAACCATTATCATTATTATTTTTCTAAGGTGTAAACCCTAAGAATGTCTCCTCAGGAGCAGCCGGTAAAGAAGGATCCCACGGTAACTGGAATAATTCCTTGTTTTCAAAACCGATGGCACCAATTGGAGGACTGTCTTTCAGCAGAGTCAATGCAGGTAATTAATGTAATGGATACAGTTAAAAATCTGTGTGTGTCCCTGTCTGATATATTTGATAGATTTTATAAAATTTATCTACTATGTTATTTTTGTGATTGTTTTCAAGCAACATGTGTTTTCAGTGTTCTACTGTATTTTTAATTCTGCTATCAATGTGCAAAGCAGCAAGTATGCAGCCATTTGTATCAGCGTTGCACCACATAGTGCTGAACATGGCTGTGTCAAATGCCTCTTGTCGGAATGTGTTCTGTGATATTCATAAGCGTCCAGATGCATGTGTGTGTGTGAGGGGTTCTCAATCGAGGAAGGGAATTGGGACATGTATAGGGCAAGTATATGCTAAGTATAATACTGAAAAATGGCCTGGGAAGTTTTCATATTTACCCTGTGTTAATTTACAAGTAAATTGACCTCCATTATTCTTCTGTTGGTTTCAAACAATATTAAAGAAGAGCTTATCAAAAGAAAGCAAATTACTTCAAAATTAAAACTGTAGATCTGACTAATCTCAAAACATTTTAAATTATTGAAAGCAGCATAACCCAAGTTTTAGTCTATTTCTATGTCGACGTTTTTCAGGTTGAGCTTTTTTTTTATCAGCTGTGATTACAGTTCCATGGCAATTTATTTCAGACCCTTGCACAATACCCTAAATATCAAGATAATCGGAAATCTCAATAAATAAGACTGCTTCTTTTGTGTTATAATGACATTGTGTATATTGTGAAATTGGAGGGTCAGGGTTTTCTGGTAAGTAATGTTCTGTTCTTTTCTTCAGACCACTCACTTTATCCATTTGCAGCACATGGAATAAAGCTCATATTGCTATGACCCTACATGGGGCTAGATTTGCTTTATTTTTCTGGGTTTGTGCAGTTAAACCTTTGCATGATCATACAGGGCAGATAAAAATATATATGAAAATATTATAAATATCCTGTCTGGGCTTTAGAGGCAGGTAAATCAGCTTTACTCAGTATTCTTTAATCTATTTGAAAAATACTCTTCTGTTAGCAAATAATAGTAATTACTTTTACTGTATTGATGATTAGCTGACTGCACATATGAAGGCTGCAGTCCTATGCACACTTACATGAGAATTGGTCTAGGGGGCTTAATTCTGAGGAGACATGTATAGGAGTGTCCTGTAACCTTTTCGTACAAGAAAAATACACTATGCATTTAAATACAGATTTGTTAGAATTCTGTAGTATTCTCTTTCTAGGATTAATAAAGGTAATTTTTTATTTCAGTATCCTATTCCTTCATTATGCTTATCATCATAACCACTCTCAATTACCTTTTGCTTTGCTTGTTTGATTCTTGGTAATAAGTATTCACTGGTCTAGCTCCTGTTTTAGAGATGAATCGTTCAACATTTACGGAACTGATACAGCATCCTAGAGGCTCACTTACACATGCTATATTCCAGATTGCTTTTTTATTTTGTGTGTGTGTCTTCCATTGGTTTCATCCATTCTTTCTGTTTGCCTAAGGTATTTATTTTCATCCTTTTCTTTTCCTCCATCTGTTTTACTGCCTCCTCTGAAGAAGAAAACTTAATTAAACCAATTGAAAAACTGTCATGCAAAGAAAGAGTGAATGAAAAATTAGAGGACCCAAAAGGTAATTTCTGGCAATTATGTTTGGCAGTGCTTAATCTTTTGCAGGTTTTGGCTTTTTAAAAAAATATTCAAATCATATTTATTTATTTGCTTTTGAAAAGGCATTAATTGTATCATTTGAGCCTTAGTATTTTAGTTTGACATATGTCATGGCTTTAGTTCAGCATCTCCAATGTGCACAGAGAATCTTGTGTGTGCAGAAGCTTCCTTGTTCACTTTTATGATCAAAGAGATTGCAAGAGGCTCTTGGATTTGGAAGATTCCACGGGGCCATCTGGTCAAACATGTTTGCCAAAAAATGAAAAATCAACCGCCACCAATCCATCCACTCTCTGGATCACTGTGTGTCACAGGCACAGAGAAGATGGTTCAAGGCTAACTAGGTCCAGATAATTCAGGCAAGCAATCTAAGCCAGACTTGTTGGGCAGGAATAGGAGGTACTTGCACATATTTAGATTATTCCAAGGATATGGAAGACAGAAGTAGGACCTTTTGAACACTGAGTAGAATCGGGATTTGTTCACTGTCATGAAGGGTGTGTTTTTTCCCTCAGCTGAAAAGGGAGTTATACTTAGAAAAATCTTTACGGAGCAATCCTGTGTGTGTACAATAGGGCATACACTCAGGTACATACACACAGAATTACTGCCTTGCAGTGAAATCATATACATGTGTATTTAGAAGTACGGTAAATATAGCTTACCCCCTGGTAAATGTGTATAGAATTAGAGATGGTTCTCATGCAATGTAAGCATTATGTTCCAAAGTGAAGTTTGTCCCCTTTAACGTTGCATCCAGCATTATAGATCAAGTACGAACTGTTGAGATTAGGTTTTTAAAGACCTAAGAAACCATATCCTGTGACTCTCCAACACATTTGAGCAAGGATCTCTGGAGTTATTCGAAAAAGTTTTAATTTACTTCTACTTGCTTTCTCCTTGTTTGTTATTTACAATGGACTTACAGTGTTTTGAAAACTAGGAATCATGATGTTGGTATTTTTTATGTCTCTTTTTATTGTGTTTCTTTCTGCATCCTATTGTGTTTTGTTGTATAAACAAGATGAAAATATGCAAAAGAAAATGCCAATAATTATTTCCTGGGACTAGGGCTACACTCCAATGAATATTTGTGACTGAGATGGTGATTCTTCTGTTGAATTTGCAAAGGGCGCAATCCACTACAAATGCATGGGAAATGTGCAGAAGTTTCCTGGTTGTGCAAACAGACTTGCTTAAGTATGAGAGGCTTTAAGGAGTCCTCTAATTTCCTGTTGGTTTGTTTAAATTTGCTAGGCACAAATGGGTGCGTAACTTTATGCCATTCATTTTAATAATGTGGCAGAGCTGTCTGATTTATGCTTACAATGGCATGCTGTGTTTCTTTTTGTAGGTATTCCCATACCAGAAGGTTGGGGCTGAGGTACTGAAGCACTTACTTTGATGAGAGAGATTTGTATGTGCATGCAAACATAATAATTACAAAGTGTAGCATACCCCATTCTGGTTCCCATCAGGTCTCCAGTTCCATCACTTTAGTGTGTAATCAGCTGGTGGGTTTCTCTGGCATACTGTGTATCTTCTCAAACATCTGAATTGTTCCGTCTACTGCTTCAAATGATGATTGCTCTTTCTTGCATGAGGGAGGATTTTAAGCAGAGGTCAGATGGCCATTTGTCATGGATGCTTTGGCTGAGATGACTCTCGGGGTCCCTTCCAACTCTACAATTCTATGATTATAAGAATATTGCATAATTTACAGTAGGAAGGCTTGCATCCCACTCTGGCTGATACCATTGCAGAGAGTACACAGTTCCCTCTGTATTCACTTCCAAACCAGCTGTAGGCCTGGGAGGCCATATAAGCATGAGAATGAACACAACCACCTGTGAATGACAGTGCTGGGAAGAGGTAAGGATTCCCCTTTCCTAATCTTTCCATATTTGTAGGCTTGGATTTAATATTTTCTAATTTTCTTATTGTTGCAGCTTTTCCTCTTACCTACACTGACAAGTCTGTTTCTCTTTTGTATTTCTAACTAGATCCCATAGATGGAGGTATTCCATGTTTCATGCATTTCCACATGGCTTGCAAAAGGTTCAGCTGCTTTCTTTTGAACTCTCTGCTTTGCCTTCTGCAGTAAGGATTCAAAGGAGCCAATTGTGATGGAGAACACAACTGAGGTTACCTTAAAAAAAGTTTTCTAAATAAAACCGGCAAAACAATTTTTCTTGGGTTTCAGTTAATTAGCCATCCTCTTCTCTTTCCCAACACTTAGATCTGCAGGGTATCCCAACAGGCTGTCCACATGTCCCCACTTTCAAATATACCTAATGAAGTGCATATGTTTAAGAATGCAAATCTGCATGCATTCAATGTTCTGTTGAAAACTTATGCCTTTGATTATAACTCCCTCACCCCAACTCAGCCAGGGAGACACAGAGCAGAGCTTGTTTTCTTCTGCTCTGGAGGGTAGGATCTGAACCAGTGGCTTCAAGTTACAAGAAAGGAGATTCCGACTAAAGGTCAGAAAGAACTTCCAGACAGAGCTGTTCGACAGTGGAATGGACTCCCACGAGAGGTGGTGGATTCTCCTTCCTTTGAGGTTTTTAAGCATAGGTTGGTTGGCCATCTGACAGATATAAGCAGCAATAAAGAATACCGTATATACTCGAGTATAAGCCGACCCGAATATAAGCCGAGGCACCCAATTTTACCACAAAAAACCTGGGAAAGCTTCATAGGAGCCACTGCCTGCCTCACTCGAGTATAAGCCGAGGGCGGCTTTTTCAGCACAAAAAATGTGCTGAAAAACTAGGCTTATATAGCCTAGGGTATTAATACAAATTTAGATAAAGCCAATGAACACCCACATTTTCATTGTTTTGATACATTTTGTCAATATTTGCTCATTTTCTAGTTACAAAAAATGCCCTATACTGGAAACAACCCATAGAAATCTGGGTTAATAATATTTGGAATGTAGCTCTATCAGGACAACTTACTCACCATAGAAGGGTAATTAAAGGCACTTCAAAGATAGACACTTTTGGTGAGACTTGCCTTCTATTCTTTTCCTCTATAAATGAGACAGAATATACTTTTATTCCACCCACAAGACAAGAATCTCTGTGGAGAGGATACTTGAATTGACAGTGCCCAAATAAACGTATTGCTTGTGTACTGTGTACTGCATATGAAACTGAATAAGAATGTACCAATGTATTTTTATGTTCTTGTATTTACATGAAAAACCAATAAAAATCTTTTGGATTTTTTTTTTAATGTATAAAATGCTTGCCAATTTCTTTGTTTGGGGCAGTGCCTTTGGGTTTTGACCTAGGGGTAAAGACCTGCTGCAGCAGAATTAAATAAATAAATGGACGCCTTGCTGGTTATCATTGTTCTTGCCTGTTTATTTAAGATAACTAAAGTCCTACCTAGGACGAGCTACATTTCCATGGTATTAGCCAATAGTGTTGTGCTTAACAACTTCCACCCAGTATTTTATTTCTCTGGCTTTCTTCAGGTGCATTTGACCCCTAATACTGGATTGGAAAAGTCAACTTTTCTATCAGTGGAGGGTTAATGATAATTCATTCTGAGACTGCCTAGATAAATCTGTTCCTCTGGTGCAGATACTATTGTTTCAGAGAGGTCTTGGATGCATACAGTGGGGCAAAGAGAACGACAGTAAAAACAACTGTGTGCATTACCGTAATCTCCCTGAAAACATCTCTGATCAAGAGTACAGTGTTTGGGCAAGATGCACCACTAGAAGTGTGATGCTGGCATTAGGACTCCAGTGGGCTTCATTGGAGACTGAATTTCTTAGAACCAAGACTGTACAGTGGAACCTTGGTTCTCGAATGGCTTAGTTGAGGAACAAATCAACTCCTGAATGCCAAAAACCTGGAAGTAAGTATTCCGGTTTTCGAACGTTTTTCGGAAGCCGAACGTCCGATGCAGTGCCGCTTGCCTCAAAACTATAGATAGTACGATTTCTTGTCAGTATGATTGTATTTTTAGTTGTATGCACACTGACATTGAAGAATGAACCAGTAGGACCTGGAGAGAAGAAAGCTGGATTTCGTGCACTCACTGATCATTGGGGTTTTTGTGTTGGAAAAAAAACATTTCTACTGTCTTGTGGTTTGCCTGCACTTTATGTAAGACGTAACACTTGCATCTAATTCCGCTGATAATTCTTTGTACCAGTTTTGTATGTACCAGTCTATCTGGGGATGCTTATGACACACAGGAAACTTCTCCCTTGCATCTAAGTTTCTAGGCAAGAAGAATATACTAACTTGTATAAAATTATGAACAGTGAACACATCTTTGAATGCCTCTGAATGACTAGTACGGTCCTAACATGATCCTTCAGATCTTTGGAAGAAGGTGGTGGGTGCTTGAAACCCCCCTGGATTAATTATTTTTTAACTTTGTTCCTTTCCACAGGAAATCCTGGCTTTGTAGGAGCTGCTTACAATACCACTGGATATATTCCTTCCTTTCACAAAAAGGAGGTTGGTTCAGCTGGTCAAAGGATACAACTAGCACCTCTTGGTCCATCAGCGACTGGTAAGATTGCATTATTGTCTTATCTATAGTGAAACAAACCATCACGTGTTTCTGAAGTCTCTATCTCTCGGGCTTTCTGTAAGGATTTGGGCCAGATCACTACAAGTTTTTTCTCAAGACTAGACCCATTGAAATTAATGCTCCATTAATTTTAGTAGGTCTATTCTGAGTAACACTTAATTGAATACCACTCTTAATGTATCACGTCCGTAACATTAGACTGGTCTTGCAAAGGTTTTAATTTTGAGTGTGTGATGAGGTGTGTTTTTCTTTTTTAGTTGTCTTGATTTTATAATTTTATATCTTTTTTTGTATCTAAATTGTTTTCTTTGTTGTAAGACACAAATGTAACTTTGTTACTGAGTAGCGTACACACTACCCATAACTAACTGAACTGAACTGAACTACAGTGATAAAACTGTTCTCAAGCATAAGTTTGCCCACTTTCATATTAAAACTTCACTTCAGCTTGGCATATTTAGTTTTGATTCCTATTGGCAATTATTTAAAGTTCACATCTATCTCATTATGTAGCAGCTAGCAAAAAAAAAAAACCCAAAAAACTTTCTAGTTGTTATTATAGGGTATTGCACCACAAAGGACATTTATCTTGTTAACAGTAAATTCCTCCACTGCCACTGAGTATTAACATTGGCTTTCTGTTCAAAAACTTTGTAGGGTGTTTGTTTGTTTTTGTACAGCAGATAAAGATTTAGCTCCATATTAAAGTGTGGCTAATAATGTATTACTTTATAGTCTGTGATAAGTCATACACACCTGAAACTCCTTTGCCAAAGAACCGTCGATTAATTGGAGAGTATTTTTTAAAGCACCATAAAAGCAAGAATCGGAAGTTCACGAATTTCCTTGATTAGGTGCCCAGTAATAGATGTGCAGACTACATCACTTTAAGACTAAATGAAACTTCACCCTGTTGCCAAGTCTTTAGCCGGACCCTGTAGCTGTTGATTTTTAAAAGTGGGGTGATATGCAGGGAATTGGCAGGTGAAACTTTTCATGGTGTGGAGATAAAATGTATCCTTTGCCAATTGCCGTTGATCAAATCACAACCTATAGAGGTGAATTGAACAGTTGGCAACCTGTTACTTCACCTTCCAGGACCACTTGGCCACTATACCTATTTAAAGTAATGAATATTCTATAGATACCAGACACACATTTTATGTTATACTCTTCAGAATTACATTCGTGATGCCGGTGTATTTTTATTTTGACAAGGGCTTAAGTTTACAAAGGAGTAAGCTGGGAATTACTTGGCGCTCCCATGTTTCGGAAGGTGATCTAGAACTGTGTGTGTTTTACTGACTCGCTATTTGCAGGTGGCTCGTTATCTCCACCTGGATATAAGGGCTGTGGAAGTGGCTTTTTAGAGAGAGAGAGCGGACCCAGGGTGTGGGCAGAGCAGTCTTGAGGTAGGAAACTTAGGTACTGCCATAGTGGGTGAAAAGGTCCCACTTCCTTATTCTGCTTGGGCCTTGATAGTTGCAACAAGGGAAAAAACACCATTTAAAACCACAAACATCAAAGGCAGAGTGAGAGATGGGTATCCCAACTCATTACAGATCTAGTGTGTGAGGCACATCAATTTTTGTAGCCCTTAGTCCACAAATCGTGCTGTCTGGCTAGTGCCATATCTCTAGTCACCTTTTAACTGTCTCCACATAATGGATTTGTCTCTATTCATTTACATGCATGGACTAGAGGTTGTTGGTTGCTTGTTGGAGAAAACTATTCCTTGACTCCGCAACCTTTAGGAATGCAGTTACCAGTGGGAATCCTTGCCCCATAACTAGGGTTGCTAGTTTTCCTCCTGCCCACCAGGTCCCCCCCCCCCCCCGAAAGAGAGATTGGTTCTATAATGGCTACCTGGTGTTCAGAAATATCAACAGCTACAGTTTCCCCATTAAATCGCCATGGTATGGAAAACATGACACCCTGAATTTCTGCCCATCGTGCAGCTATTAATTGAGCGGAAGCTCAGTCAGGAAAAAGCTGATGAACCCAGAGGGAAAGATTTAACTATTCTATTGTATTCTAGCTTTCTCCTCCCACTTTATACAGCAGACATGTTTATTTTTCTTGTCATGTTCTCACCTTTTTATCACTTCATTTATTTTGCCTGTCAGAGCTTCCTACTATCTGTGACACAAAGAAAGGTAAAATTAGGAAGATGTGTGATAAATAAATTGTTTAGAACTGATGGTGGTGTAATGAGGAGCATGAATAAAGCAGTGTATCCAGCATACCCTATTGATAAAAGTTTATGGGTTTGAATCTGCTGTCTCATGGAAAGCACTTCTGGGCAAATGCTGGCTGAAATGTGCAGAGTGGATCACCTTCATTATATGCAGTTGCACTTGAAGGGCCTGGGTAAGCCGCTCCCTGCATAATTGACAAAAGACAAAAGATTCCACACACACCATTTGGATGGCAATGCCCATCAACTGGGGGGGGGGGTGCCTGGGTCCCGCTAATGGACAGACCCTCGTGGCTCCTATGTGCAGTTGTCTTTCAGTGTCACAAGTGATGAGTGCAAATTGCCACTGAACTTACTTTATTCTTTCACAAGATTTGTATACCACTTGATTATAATCAGTGCTTTTTTCTAGAAAAAGAGGTGTCAGTACTCACCATGAAGTTGTTACAGTAAGTGCCACACTTTTTAACAACAAAAAGAGGTACCGGTACTGTGAGTATCCCCTGGGGGGAGCACTGATTATAATAAAACTTCAAAGGCACTTGCTGAATCTGAGCATATCTCTGGCAACATTGCTTTTCTCTCCTCCTATCCCTGGAGTCCCTGCCCGTAGTATGTGGGATGATGGATCGGAAATGTCAGAGAATGACAAACTGAGACTTTTCTATTCTTTTGGAGTTGAGTACCAATATATGCACTTCTTAATGAATAAGCAAACAAAGCAATGCTGATCTGCCTCAAGCTGAAAGACACCTGAAGGCAGCCCTGTTTAGGGAAGCTTTTAATATCTAAGGACTACAGTATTGTATTTTAATATTTTGTTGGAAGCCGCCCAGAGTGTCTGGGGAAACCCAGCCAGAATGGCAGGGTATAAATAATAAATAATAAATTATTATTATTCTGGTCTGTGTGGGTGGTACTCAGAAGAACAGGATGGCAATTCTCTGTAGTGGAAGTGAATTCAGTCTGGAGTTCTCTATCTTCTGGGAGGCTTTGGTTTAGAGAGGTCCAGAAATCGTCTGCCTTGCTCCATGGTTGGGTACCATTCTCAGCAACATCACCTCTGCTGTCTGATATGAAAGAGGCTTGTCTAGGGCTGTGCATCTAGTTTTTATTTTATTTCAAGCAGTGCTGAACTTCTTACTGGGAAGTAAGCTCCATTTAATGCAGTTGGACTTGAGTAGACCTGTATAGGTTTGTTCTGATAGTACTCTTCACATCTACTTTAAGATAAGCCCATGGTATATGTCAAGTTTGATCAAACTTCTTGGAAAGAGTACATAATGGAGAAGCTAAGGAAAAGAAGTTTAATAGCCACAGTGAGGAAAACACTCATTAAGATTTTGAGAAGTGCTTTTGTTAATCCAGTTGGTATGTTTGAAGAATGATATAAAGTTAGATTAGAAAAGAATCCCGTATCTGCATTTATAATGTTTTGGTTGTGTGGACAGGTATTGGATTTTGTATGCTTGTTTAATAAGGCGGGTGGGGTAATAGGAATATTTTAAAACTTGTATACGGCAATATTTAGCATGTCGATGCTATTAAAGGTTTGTTTCCATAGCATTTGAATGAGTTGTGTATGTTTATTCATGCTCTTTGTAGAGATGTGTTTTGTAGGTTCATATGTATTTAGGCGCTTGTGAGTGATAGCAAAAAGTAAGTATGTTCTATAATTTAGGTATTGCTGGATGACAAGGTCCAGAGACATTCCCATTAGTAGCAGTTACAATACAGGCCAGTGTTTGAAATTTGCACCTGGCTATTGGCCACTTGCAACCAAGTGAAGATGCCTGGGCGCCAGGATGGTGCCTTATGTCTCCACCATCTGGAGGTGCATGCCTGGGGATCCTTGGATCTTGACTGTTTTCACAAACTAACAACATATCCTATAGAATTCTATCCATTATATTTCTATCCATTATATTTCTATCCATTATATTTCTATCCATTATATCTGCACAATCAAAATGAATTTCAGGAACCAAAAAGTCATATTGGAAAAAAATGACTTTCGAGCCGTCCAGCTCCAAAATGGCAACTAGGCATTCCGATTTGGCAACTGTAACCCTGGTTTAAGGAGCCATTTGGCACCTAGCTTATATATATATCTGAGTTTCTAATACTGATACAGAGCCAAACTATCCAGGAATGAAATAGCTTATCTTGAGGCTGCTTTGTTGTCTGTCCTTGTACTGCTGTAGAATTGGCATAGGTGATTAGTTGTGTGGCTTTGGTAGCGACATATATGCCATTACATCAGCAAAAAGTGAAGATAAACGCCCTTCTTTCCCTTCTCTGCTCATTACCAATGTGTGCTATTACAGCTAGAGTATATTTTCCCCCTTTTGTGTGAATAGTAATATTGAGTATCGTGTACTATAAACTTATTAAAATAAAAAAAACAATTACTCTGTTTAACAGAGAGAGAAGTAAAGTTTTAGCCACTGGATTCTGGCTTATATTGACTTTTGTGTTTTTTTTATTCAGAATATGCAGAATATGCTTGGAAAACGAAAGCTGCTCGTTCTCAGTTACCAGGGCCAACATACAACCCAGCAGCGAAAGGCATGAACATTTTAACTCGCCCACCTCCAGTGCAACCCATCCATGGAAGGACCGACTGGGTGGCCAAGTATGGCGGGCATCGATAGGAGGGCTTGCTCCCACTATGTATGCTTTACTGTGACTGTTATACACTTCCCTTCATTTACTTCCGGGACGCTTTAAAGCACGTTTCAACTAATAGAATATCAATTCTGGAAAGAACCGAGAGCCTGTATTTTATTACCTCTAGGGGAAAAAATAATAATAAATACATTTTACTTAGAAAGCGTTCTTCAAAATAGTGTCTCTAAGGTAGGGTTGCTGTTGTTTTTAATTTTGTTTACATTACAAAGTATTCTATAAAGTATATTGCCAAAACTAATGAGTATTTCAACTCTTTCTAGGTAAGTTTTTATTGGATCCCTTTGATGTTTCCTTTTAAAAATGTTTTTAAATGACATAAAAATAGCAAATGGACGTTTGCCATTGAGCAACTGTGAGTCATTTCTATGCACAGAAGAGATGTGCAAAATGTAGGGTAAAGGGTGACTTTCAAACAGATGTTGCTTCCAGAACATTTACAGATAAAATCAGATTTGAACAATGAAAGCCAAAATGATTGCTGGAGAAGAATCTTCTATTGCATTGTCTAGCTAGCATCAAAGGGTCCAGAACTAAACCACAACCATTTGACTTTGTTTTGGGTTGCTCTATGTCCTTAACTACCTTTTTGTTTGCAGAGAGTGAATCCATACGTCAGGGGTGAGGAAGCTGCTGCCTTTGAGATGTTGCTGGACTCGCAACTTCCATTATCCTGGCCAACAACATCTAGAGGGCCACAGATTTCCCACCTCGGCCATCCGTAGTCAGCGAGCCCACTAAAATAAGTGTTTTACAAAGGTGACACATCCCCCAGAGCCCATTTCATGTTGTATTACGCAAGCATGGGACCCCTCCTTGCATGTAAATCCTGCAGAAGTATTGTGAAGGCTATAAACCTTGTAAACTATTTAACTAGTGACCAATGTATACAGCTTGTCTCTGGGTCTGACTTACAAGTGAGTAGGGAAGAGATTCATCTGTACAGCATTGTTGCCCTAATCCCCAGACTGTTAGGTGCAAAAGTGTACTGGATACATGTATGTGGTGGTTGTTACCTTTGTATGACACTGCAATGAAAGAAGCCTTTCATTGCACAAAAGATGTGTGAACAGGAGCACTGGAGCCCTAAGGAGCCCCTGGATTGAGGTGAAAGTTTTCTTGGAGATCATTTGCAAGTTTAATCCTGTGATTGAGAAATACAACCTGTGAATGGTGTTGAGGAAGCCTGGTTTCCTACCCAGTAGGTTTAGCATAATTGCCAAGCCAGGAAATAGATGGGTATTTTAATTGTAATTACTGACTGAAGATCTTCCATCTTTGTGCTCTGCAGGCAACTTTTATCCCCACCTTTATGGAACCAGAGTTCTGGTGTTTTGTCACAAATTGTCTACAGGAAGTCTAGGCCACTGTGGGTTTTTTGTGGGTTTTTTTTTTTACTCTTCACTAATTTTGTTGAATCAGAAACTTTAGTTAGTCCCACTTACTGTAGTGCCTTCACCTGGTAACCAAAGCTGAACAACTATAGAATTTCCTACCGGTTCCTGAAGTGTATTTATCGTTGAAATCTCATACTTGTAGCTTATAGTTGGCTGCATTATCTGGCCAGGGACACATTTATGACCTCCTTTTTCCCTTTTGGATGCCATAAAGTACACAGTGGCCCAAAACCTATGTGCTATTTCAGTATATTTCTGTTTTTAGTAGATTTGCTAATATACTAGACAACAAAGATCCAAACTATGGAGAGATATATAAGGTCTGCTGCTTTAACTGCTAAATGTTATGATATGTAATGTTGTATTAAACCTGACAATCCAAAGTTTAAAAAGTAGCATGTATTGTATTGTATATTTTTAACTTGTAAAATGTTAGAGTTATTTGCAGGCTAAAGTGTATTTTTATTATTTTTTTAATGTACAGTTCTGTTGTAGAGTATTTATTGGTTGATTTGAGGCTTGAATTAGGATTTAAGCTAGAACTCACTTGAACACATTTTCATAATTTGAATAGTTTACTGATGTGTTAAGTGTGTTTTAACATGAAAACCTTGAATTAACTAGTAGCAAAAAGGGGCAAGTGATTACCGGTATATTAATTCAGTAGTTTATCTAAGCTGCTGCTATGCAGGCAATATTATGTTCCTATGCAGAGTTGCAGGAACATCAGACTAATACTGTACTAGTTCCCTCGTGTTAAGTGGGGTTTCAGTCTCTCCAGGTTTACGCAGTTTCACTGAAATGCTATATTGTAGGTATCCATCAACAGGTTTGTATGTTAGTAAAAAGCAAGGAACTTGCCTTTCTGACTGGGGTGTTTTCAGCTGAAAATCATTTTCTTTTATAATAAAGTTAACTTCTCAGATACACAAGACTATAATAGTCTTCCATTAGAATGAATACACACACACACACACACACACACACACACACACACGAGTCTTAACTTTAGGCTGAAGCTATACATTTACAGAGAACCTGTTCCATCCCTGTAATGACCTGTTCTGTTTTGTACCTTGACATAATTCTTATGTGTGTTTTCCCCACTCCCCCTAGGTAGGGCTAGGATGGAAACATGAAATTGACCTCAACCCACAGGGTAAATGATGTTATGGAGAGAGGGGGCATTGTGGCAGTGTCCTTTAGAACGTGTGATTTCATGCTTAGTTTATGGGAAATGGTACAGCCAACTTGAATAAAATATTGTGGGGGCCCACATAATTGATCACATGACACAATGCACACACACCATTTGAATGGCAATGCCCATCAACTTTGGGGAATGTCCCCCTCAAATATTTTATTGTGGGGGCCAAAGCCCCCACGGCCCCTAGGAGTTGGCTCCCATGCTAATGGGTGCATGACTTCAAAGTTGAGATGTTGGTTGCGGCAGGAAATTTTGAATACTTAGAAATCTGTCATTGTGATAACATAATTTCTGGACTGCTTATGTTTACGGTGTGATTAGAATTGCCTGAATCAGACGAAGGAAGAAGCAGCTCTCCTGCTACTTCAGCAGCAAAGGGTTATGTATTCATGAAGCCATTTAGGACTGTTTTTTATCTGCTTTTAGAGTCTTTCTGGACCATTATAAAAACAATGCCCCCCCAACCTGGCTTCAGTGGCTGCAGTGCAGTGTTAGCCTCATGCAATACTGGACGAATGTATTCATTCCATTCAACTACTATGGATATATCATAGTACCCACATAAATCGCTGGATCAGTACCATAATCTCTTTAAAGGCAATTAACCATCAACAAATATCTGTAAGCATTTAGTATTTTTACCTGAATAGTATCTTTTCAGGTACTGCTGACCAAGGGAAGCCAGCAAGTATAAAACACCCATACACACAGAGATGCACAAAACAAACTCTGCCTTCCACCCTGAAAGGTACTTAGAACTAATTGTGTTTTTTTTTTAGTAGTAAATAAACCATTTATCCAATATCTTTAAAAAACAACAACCAGATTTAGCAAACTTTCACCTGATTTTTAATATATATATTATTTGTAGACACTTAAACAAAATTAGTCACCTTGATAGCAGCCCTGTAAGTACAGATACAAATTTATACTAAGAAGTCCCTCTATGCAGCATCAGAAAATTCAGTTTGTCAAGACAGAGAAGTGAAATATGATACAAGTTAAGGAAGTATTTATGATAGATAACACAGCAGCAGCAGTGGTTATCACTGCCTCTTTTTCCCCATTCACAATCTTCAAGTGCACAGGGCTATGGGAAGAAATGTGTACATTTTTTTATTTAAAAAGTGTGACGTGGAAGCTGTAATTTTGTAGCTATGACACTTTAGAATTGTGCAAAATGAGCCAATACAGATAATATGCTGGTCACATTGAAAGGCATTGCTTCTGTAGTTAAGTATCTTCTCCAGATGCTAACAATATTTTAAAATGTCAAAAACTTCAGCTGTTTTTATGTGGCTTGAAAGCTGTCTTCAGGTACTTTATTTGCTTTTTATCTGTTGCACGCTTATGGCTGGAGGGGTTTCTCCATCAGCTGTAGTCCAAGTTTTCCCACCATCAACAGACTGTTTAAATTCAAACACAAACCAACATTTCAGTAAACAGCACAGTACTATAATCTAAATGTTTCATTGTAGTTTACGATAATGACGAATCCATGTTACGACTGTGTTAACTATAGCTTACGGGTACCCACATTCCATTAAACCAAATAATAGTTCATGACAGGAAAGATGGAGAAGAAAAGTGGAATTTTGTACCTGGCACCAGCAATTAACCCTGCAGGCATGAATTTCCTGGAGTTAATGAACCTCATTCCCATCACACCGGTTAAGGTTCCAGAAGCAACTAATGGGGGGAAATCACAAGAATTGAGGAGGATACATGTTAGTCCACATTACCTGTAAAGCTTAATGCAAGCCAAAGCCTTATTCAAGTGTTACATTTACATCCTGCATTTTGTTCAATGGAGCTGAAGGCTGGATGCCTACGGTTCCCAGGTGCTTCTCCCATGCAGGCTTAGACCTGTCTAGCCTCTGCCAAATTGTTACGTCCTGTGCCTTAAGACAAGGGGTGTCCTGAGCACACCCAGCTCCAATGAAGACAAGCGTTGAAAAGTTTTGTTCTTTATTGGCGACTATTACATCAGCTCCTAAAAGGTAAAGGTACCCCTGACCATTAGGTCCAGTCGCGGACGACTCTGGGGTTGCAGCGCTCATCTTGCTCTATAGGCTGAGGGAGCCAGCGTTCGTCCACAGACAGCTTCCGGGTCATGTGGCCAGCATGACTAAGCTGCTTCTGGCGAACCAGAGCAGCGCAAGGAAACGCCGTTTACCTTCCTGCCGGAGCGGTACCTATTTATCTGCTTGCACTTTGACGTGCTTTCGAACTGCTAGGTTGGCAGGAGCTGGGACCGAGCAACGGGAGCTCACCCCGTCGCTTGGATTCGAACCGCCGACCTTCTGATCAGCAAGCCCTAGGCTCTGTGGTTTAACCCACAGCGCCACCCACATCCCTTTTACATCAGCTCCTAAATTCCAGTAATTATATGCACCACTCCTGCTCAATAGCTAGCTGGGCACTTCCCTCTTCAGATCTATGTTGCGACCTGGACCGTTGGAGCAACAGCACAACGGCGCCCCTTCCAGCTCACTTAATCCCCTTCATCTGATGCAGTGCACATAAGCAACTGGAGACCTCTGCATAGCAGCTCCTGCTGCTGCTGCCACTTAAAGCCCCTTGTCCATGGAGACAGCACAACTCTTTCCCTGCCTGCTCTCCTCTCTCTGACCACCTGGACTCTCCCTCTTCTCCCAGCCCTGCCTCCTGGGTGACACACAACCCCACAAATCCCCTTCCCCCTGTCCACCCCTTTTCCTGACAAGGGGTAGAAAACTGGATCCAGGGATGGCCAGCCCTCTGCAGGACACTTTCAAAGCAGTTGGGACTGCCAACCTATGAATCGCCCGATACCATCAGACATCAAGTCAAGTTTAGACCACAGCCCGAGCCTGCATAAGGAACTTTATAATTCCTTACATCAAACCCCCCAAATTCTGCAATTTCTGGTTCCACCTTGTGTTTCATTGCTAGAATTTGAATGTAGGCTGCCGCTATTATAAAAATGGAAAAAGGACATCAGGCAGCAGTGGTACACGGGAGGCTTGCTGGCCATGCCACATCCCATTTCCTTTGCAGCAAAAGGGAACTTTGCAAGCGACAATGGCTGACCGTGAGTTTATGATTTGGGAAGGAAGAGATTGCAGAAGAAGGAATCACATTGGGTGGGTGGTGGTGGTTGTTGTTTTGGTCAAATAAATCTAAATAAAATACTTACTCAGAGAAAGCCAAACATTCTTTGGATCCTGAGACTGCTGGTAAGCACCCACGCCTGCTAGACCACCAAACAAGAGACCAGCAGCGAGAGAAGGAACGCTACCTAGAGTAAAAGTACAAGAGGATTGTGGAAGGCCAATGAGTATCGGCCTCAGCAGCAAAACCCTCTTGGATTTCTTTAGCATTGAAAGGCTTACTAAAGTGAGGGAGGACACACATGCAAATGAACTGGCCATTCGGTTTCTGTTTGAATTTTTTACTTCACTGCATGTCAAAGTAATACTACCGTTAAAACTGGAATCCTAAAAGAGAATAAAAACAGCACATAATAAATTAATTTAAAGTGGCTCAAAATACTAGCAACAGGCCCCTTTTCAAGGCAAGCTAGCCAACAGCAATTAAAACTCATCTAGCCCCTGAAAGGCTCCTGGAACAGAAAAATAATTTGTCGACAAGGAAGAACAGAGGCGGCCTAATGAGGTCCTCTGGGAAGTGAGTTCCATTATTAAATCTACAAACTAGTATTTCTTTTTGAGAAAAGACAATGAAGGGACATCACAACTTGTGGGGGCAGAGTCCATAGTTAACCTTATTTGGAAAAATTATAACGAACCGTTAACCAAATGGTCCCAGGGAAGAAAACACATGTTTAATTTTTTTAAGTAGAATTAAAAAATACATTACATGCTCATGCCGCTTTTAAAATAATTGAAATAATGATTTTAATGTGCTGTGTGAATAAATGTTTTTGTCTGTCCTGAAGCTCACAACATTCAGTGATAATGGGAATGAAGTGAGTTCTGAGTTTTGTGATTTATTTATTTGCTTCCGCAACAAATCAATGGGGACTACGAATCATGGAAGAAAGCAAACTGCAGCATGTTATATTCCAAAATGCTGGCATTGCTATATTGCTGATATCTATCCTTGAATGTTTGGCACAATGAGGACCACATGCCTTTACTGCCATATACTAAGTGCGTACTAAAAATTATTGTACCAGCAAAGGCTATGAAGCACAAATATCCATGTCATAATGCTGAATAAAGGATGGAGAAAACAGAAAAAGGGTCTGACTTCTTAATACTATACCTGCTTTTGCATAGCCAATTACTCCACCTGAAGCAACCAGTGCTGCGTAAGTGTAGCCAAGCCAGT
Organism: Darevskia mixta; assembly: GCA_034641385.1. Lineage (NCBI taxonomy): Eukaryota > Metazoa > Chordata > Lepidosauria > Squamata > Lacertidae > Darevskia > Darevskia mixta. Next base: position 23,222,779 of record JAWWNH010000011.1, read on the forward strand.
CCGTACTCATTCTGGAACATAAAGATGAAAATGCAATGTTCAAATATTTTCAGCTGAGCTGGTGGTGAAGGATTTCATGGCTATAAACCTTCATTAAAAATGGAGACTGCAATGCCTAATTCATTCACCAAAATTTATTAAATGCATTATATCTGAGCTTTCGCACAAAGTAAAAAACGCTTTTGGAGTGGAACATAATGGAATGTTACCAGCCATTTCTGTGTTAATTGCTTCCAGGAAAAAAAGATGTTTGCAACCCCCATTAGCCCAGAAAATCTCAGGCGTAAAGTGATGAAATGTGGGGCAGAATACCAGCATGCATTTCACCCTCACTGTTTTCATAGGGGAATCATAGGGGAACAGAAACATGTATGTGTGGAAAGAGTGGGGGAGTAGACACGCTGCCCAATGACGTTTGTTGTTTGTTGCCTACTTGCGAATGAAATTTAATGTGACCTGCCAGTATGTTGATCCAAAAACCACAGTTCCAGAATGCGACAGGTACTGTGAATGATATATTAGCAAATGGGACAGAAGTGCTAGCCTTATAATCAGGAAAACAAACACAATATTTTCCAGGTCTAAATGCACTGTAGGGACGCGGGTGGCGCTGTGGTCTAAACCACTGAGCCTAGGGCTTGCCTATCAGAAGGTCGGCGGTTTGAATCCAAGTGACGGTCCCAGCTCCTGCCAACCTAGCAGTTTGAAAGCACGTCAAAGTGCAAGTAGATAAATAGGTACCGCTCTGGCGGGAAGGTAAACGGCGTTTCCGTGCGCTGCTCTGGTTCGCCAGAAACGGCTTAGTCATGCTGGCCACATGACTCAGAAGCTGTACGCCGGCTCCCTTGGCCAGTAAAGCGAGATGAGCGCCGCAACCCCAGAGTTGTCCGCAACTGGACCTAATGGTCAGGGGTACCTTTACCATTTAAATGCACTATAAACATACCCTTATTTAGCATGCATTGGGGTATTGCATGCACAGTCGCACAAGAGGCAAGCTTAGGGGCTTCAGAACCGTCTTCTCGCAAGGGGCAGTGGACGCTAACTCAGAACAAAAACGACCTCTCACCTTCCTCTGACTTTCATCTCACCTGTTTGTTTGCTTGGGACACGCGGTTCCACTTCCCAAGGTCACGTGGTTCTTTTACAGCAATACGTCCTTATCTTAATGCTTCTCCTCTCTCTCCTCTCTTGGAGGTGATGTTGCGCAGAGGAGGCTGAAGAGGGGGAAAGGGCAACAGGATAAAAAGGTACACGTTCCATGCCCTGAAATGTTTGCATATACTTGTTTTACACTTGGATTTCACTTGCAGATTTAAGAGCTACCAAGTATCACCATGACATGTCAACAAGAGCCAGGCCAGTGCAGTGCAAACATGGCAGCAGGAGCATTGGCTTGGCTCCACTGGTGCATTTGCACTGCACTGGTCTCGCCACCATTGGTGCTCCTCTCCTCTCCTGTCCAGGTAAGCAGCAGTGATGCAGCCAGAGAGAGGTCAGGTGAGTGTCGCATCCCTACCATGCCATTCCCTACTGGTGATGATGCCTAAATCAGAGAATTGGAGGGTGCCTGGTGGCCTGCTTAGTTCAATCCAGCCTCTGCTTGAAGACCTCCAGGAAGGGAGACTCCACCATTACTTCTTTACAGTCAGTTCCATTGTAAGACAGATCTTACCATTTACAGGTAGATAGCCGTGTTGGTCTGTCATAGTCAAAACAAAATAAAAAAATTCCTTCCAGTAGCACCTTAGATACCAACTAAGTTTGTTCTTGGTATGAGCTTTCGTGTGCATGCACACTTCTTCAGATGGTATCTGAAGAAGTGTGCATGCACACGAAAGCTCATACCAAGAACAAACTTAGTTGGTCTCTAAGGTGCTACTGGAAGGAATTTTTTTAAATTTTGTTTAGATCTTACCATGTTAGGGAAAGTGACCTTCCCAGCACAACACTTTGACACAGCAGAACGCAGATTGTTGAGGCGAGAGCGGCGCTTTGATGTCCTTGGAAGAAGGGCGGGAACGAAACAGTACCAATGAATGAGTCCCACCACAGGGGAAGTGAAGGTCATGAAACAACAGTAGCTTATCTACCCCTGACTACAGTTCATAAATCTGCAGGTGAAATCCGAGTGTAAAAAAGCAAACATCCATCTGGTATTTAAAATTAAAATTTTATGTCAGGGGAAAGGCACCAGAGGGGACCACCACACAGCGAGAAAGGAGCTAATAATCAGAGTTGGAAGAGACCCCGAGGGTCATCTAATCTAACCCCCCTGCAATGCATTAATCTTTTGCCCAATGTGGGGCTTGAACCCACGATCCTGAGATTTCATGCTCTACAGAGCTATCTCCTTAATTCATTCTGGGTGGGTTGACTAGTCTTGTTGCCATCTAGAATCCCTGCAGTTGCATTTAAAATATACAAAGTCTACTCAGGCTCTGGTGACAAGCATGACTATTCTGTGTTAAGTAATCCAGAAAAAGGACACTCTTGCTTCAGAACGCAAAAAAGAACCAATGGCTTCAAGTTTCCAAGAAAGGAGATTCCGACTAAACTTCAGGAAGAACTTTCTGACAGCAAGAGCTGTTCGACAGCGGAACGGACACTCTTGGGAGGTTGTGGACTCTCCTTCCTTGGAGGTTTTTTAAGCAGAGGTTGGATGGTCATCTTGCCATGGATGCTTTAGCTGAGAATCCTGCATTGCAGGGGGTTGGACTAGATGACCCTTGGGGTCCCTTCCAACTCTACAATTCTATGATTCTAATCTAAGTGCTTTTCTGGGTCAGAACCAGCAAAGCTCACCTAAAACAGGTGCGAGGACCTCAGCAAAACAGCTGGCATTAGGTGAACCACCAGAAAGCACCTTGAAACAAGTTGTGGGAGGGGGAAAGGTAACCCCTTCCACACCCTGCTGCGCCTGTTGAACATCCACCTGCCATGCCACTGTTCGGGGGCACTGAGCCTCCACCAGCATCTAGAGCAGGCATAGGCAAACTCGGCCCTCCAGATGTTTTGGGGCTACAACTCCCATCATCCCTAGCTAACAGGACCAGTGGTCAGGGATGATGGGAGTTGTTGTAGTCCCAAAAACATCTGGAGGACCGAGTTTGCCTATTCCTGATCTAAAACAATGTAGCAGCTACCCAGTAAGGAAACAGTATTCGGGGAGAGAGCAACTGTATCCCGGCGGCGGCAGAACTGTAACTCGCGGCCTTTAGATGGGCTAAAAATAAGTAGGTCGGGCAATGGGCGGAGACCGGCTGAGTCTAGCCGGCAGCACAACCTTCGCGATGATCGGGTGCTTCCTGCAAGAGAGGGCAGCGCGCCCAATGCAGCAAGGTGCCCCGATGCATCTGAAAAGTAGGGAATCTCTTTCCCCCATATAGTAAGTAAATCCACCACTTCGGCTTGATCGCCCCACATTTGCGCCAGGCAGCCATAGACCATTGCAATGGGGCGGAATCCATAGTTCCTACTCCTCCAACGCCAAATTTTAACTCAGAGGGAAGATGCAGCAAATGCAAAGGCAAAGGATTCCCCCACCCCCGCTGCAACGGAGCGCACAGCGCAGCGCCCCAGACTGACCTTCTTCCTCCAAGGGCGCACAGCGCGAGGATTGCCTAGGACGCTCCCCCTCCCCCACTGACGCCGAGCTACTCGGTCTCCCAGAGTCCCCTCCGCTGCGGGAGCGCGCAAGCGTGGACAACCAGCAGTACGCCCGAAGTTTCCGTGCTCAAGAGCGAGGGACGAGCGGCACTTTGCCCGGAGTTCACGAGCCAAGCACTGTCAGTGCGGTGATTCTCTTGCTTAGCTGCCGTCCCTTGTTGTTGTTGTCTTTTGGAGAGTTACGTGCGTAACCCCATGAGCATAAGAAGCTGTCTTATACTGAATCCTGGTTCAGATTTGATTCCTGCATTGCAGCGGGTTGGACTAGATGATCCTCGGGATCCCTTCCAGCTCTACAATTTGGGGGGGGGGTTAGTCTTGCCCAAAGTTATTGAGCTTTTGGGGGCTTTTGTTTTTGTTTTATTTTTGCAAAATCTCCAAAAATAAAATAAAATTGAAGTTTTTTAGCTATTCTTAAATAAATTCTGCAAAATCTACACTTCCGACATGGGTTGCAATGCGTCTGGACTTTTTGTTTGTTTGTCTGTTTTTAAAGTGATTTCTGCCCAGACACTGTTTACGCCAAATCCGGGTTATGGCAGCCCTATACCTAGTCCTTCATGGAAGTGCTGGGGATTGAAACTGGGACCTTCTGCATGCAAGGCAGATTACCTACCACTGAGCTATGGCCCTTTCCCATAGGGATGGTACCAACTATGTCCAAGCAGATGTGCTTGAGGAAGGGAGGTGATGGTTCTTTTTTTATATATATTTTTATCAATTTAGAATATAGGAAGCAAACATGCAATCAATTACAATTCCTATTGCCAGGAAAAATGTTATATCTGAGGGCTGATCTTGTGAAACAACCACTAATAATATACGACAGCACTTGTTTGGGGGTTTGTTGCTGTGGAGATGGAGGGAGGCATACCCAGCACTGCAGTGGGGTCAAAACTGTCATAGGAAAGCTAGCATGTCAAGAAGGGCCCTGAATCATAGATTCTGTGGGCTGTTGTTGTTGTTTAGTCATTTAGTCGTGTCTGACTCTTCGTGACCCCATGGACCAGAGCACACCAGGCACTCCTGTCTTCCACTGCCTCCCGCAGTTTGGTCAGACTCATGTTGGTGGCTTTGAGAACACTGTCCAACCATCTCATCTCGTCCTCTGTTGTCCCCTTCTCCTTGTGCCCTCAATCTTTCCCAACATCAGGGACTTTTTCAGGGAGTCTTCTCATGATGTGGCCAAAGTATTGGAGCTTCAGCTTCAGGATCTGTCCTTCCAGTGATCACTCAGGGCTGATTTCCTTAAGAATTGATAGGTTTGATCTTCTTGCAGTCCATGGGACTCTCAAGAGTCTCCTCCAGCACCATAATTCAAAAGCATCAATTCTTCGGCGACCAGCCTTTTTTATGGTCCAGCTCTCACTTCCGTACATTACTACTGGTAATGGGGTTTGTGCAGGCCATCAAAATGTGCTTGTCTTATTCTCTGAGAGAGAACTGGCATTGCAGGTCCAGGATACTTTATGGAAAAGTTTGAAATCATTTTAGCTAACACCCCCCACAGCACACAGTCATTTGCAACTCATCAGCCAATAGGAAGGGCTTTTGAAGCTGGGTTTCATTCTTTCTTTACCTTTGCACACACATCTGCAGAGACTGCTTTGAATACCAGGGTTCGGTTCTCTATAAATTTCAGTGAAATGTTACGAGTGTTTCGGAGCATATGCAGACAGCATGCTTATCACCACAGCCACTTCTAAGGAACTGGCTTTTTTCTTCTTGGGTTTTAATGGCATTGGAAGGGATCCAAGGGATGAAGCTTCTCAATTCAAAGGCAATTTCAGCCTCGCCCCACCTGTCTTGTTTCCACAAAACAAATTACAACTGCAAACTGAGGACCTTTAACCAAATGCAACTAGATATGCATGTGTGGGAATCTCACACTCTCCTCATAAACTCGGAGCCATGAAAAAACAACCCTTTGTTTGCAGATTATAAAAGGATAGGAGGAAATTGCTTTCCAGTGCTAGAATAAGCTCCTCTGCCTTTAACTCCTTAATATCAAATAATTATTTGAATAGAGCAAGCTAGAATATTTGGTGTTATTGAGAGCACAGTCCTAAACATGCCTTTTTAGAAGTAAGCCCCCAATGAGTTCAATGGGACTTGGGCCCAAGTAACTGTATAGAGAGCGACCCAGGTGGCGCTGTGGGTTAAACCACAGAGCCTAGGGCTTGCTGATCAGAAGGTTGGCAGTTCGAATCCCTGTGACGGGGTGAGCTCCCGTTGCTCGGTCCCAGCTCCTGCCCACCTAGCAGTTCGAAAGCATGTCAAAGTGCAAGTAGATAAATAGGAACCGCTCCGGCGGGAAGGTAAACGGCGTTTCTGTGCGCTGCTCTGGTTCGCCAGAAGCGGCTTTGTCATGCTGGCCACATGACCTGGAAGCTGTACGCTGGCTCTTGGCCAATAAAGCGAGATGAGCGCCGCAACCCCAGAGTCGGACACGACTGGACCAAATGGTCAGGGGTCCCTTTACCTTTACTTTAACTGTATAGAATTTCCACCTAAGACCTGGTTGGCACATAACACTTAGCCAAACCATGACTTAGCATGAACCAGCAAATGTGTGCACTCCCAGAGATCCTTCTGTTGCCCTGCTATGCAGTAGTAAGCCATGGTTTAGCTTAGAGATGTGAAGGCCCGGGGGGCGGGGGACAGATTTTAAAAAGGAAAGGGGAAAAAACCCTCTGGTTTTGTTGTTTTCTGCAAAATCAATGTAGGCGGAAGCAGATGTCAATGAGGGATTGAAGTTATGGCACATCATTAAATGAACAATCCCAGGGATGCAGGTGGCACTTTGGTCTAAACCACCAAGCCTCTTGGGCTTGCCAATTGGAAGGTTGGCGGTTCAAATTCCTGTGACGGGGTGAGCTCCCGTTCCTTTGTCCCAACTCCTGCCAACCTAGCAGTTTGAAAGCACACCAGTACAAGTAGATAAATAGTAGATACAAGTACAAGTAGATAAATAGGTACCGCTGTGGCGGGAAGGTAAACGACATTTCCGTGTGCTCTGGTTTCCATCACGGTGTTTGTTGCACCAGAAGCGGTTTAGCCATGCTGGCCAAATGACCCAGAAAGCTGTCTGTGGACAAACGCCGGCTCCTTCGGCCTGAAAGCGAGATGAGCGCTGCAACCCCATAGTCACCTTTGACTGGACTTAACCACTCAGGGGTCCTTTACCTTTTACCTTTTTACCTAAGTGTACAATGTCTATGGCATTCCATGGAACCTTATCTGACATATTTGCCTTCAGGTGGGTGTAGCTTGAGCATGAGTTATTTATTATCTTGTGAAATATTATACAGGGCACTTATTACTCATGTAAGATCTACCGGTACAACACAATCAGAATAAAGGCACACCCACTGTCACAGAAACAATGCCTAAAACTTGTAGCTATGATACTTACAAGACAAAGAAAAAAATAGTTCAGTGTGCACACATACTTAGTTGGGAAAGTATCTCAATTCCAGAATGTAGTCATCATGGAAGGCTACCATTCAGCAACATGGGAGTTGTCTTGGGGTGACTCACAGGGTTCAATCTTATCCCCCTGTGCCATTTCTCATCTATATTTGTGGTTCCCAATTAGCTAATTACTGAGGACCCCCTATTTTTCAAAAGCCAAGCCATGGACCCCCTACTTTTGAAATTTTTGATAACTATGGCAATTACCTATGCAAAGCATTTTTTTGAACAAAATGTGGGGTAGCCCCTAATAAGCAAAGGATTTTAAGTATGCTAAAAACAAACAAAAAGACCATAAAATTTGTGATATTACCATGCAAAAATGACAAAAAATAGGGGGGAAAGGCAAGGGATGGGGCCGTGGACCCCTAATTGGGAACCACTGATCTATATGAAGCCTCCAAGAGCTGATGACACCCTGATCTTTCTCTCTGTTCCATCTGAATAAGGAGAGGTGGTTGAGGTGTTAGATCCATGCATGGAGGCAGTGATGGATTGGATGCAGGTCCCTTTCAGACGGAGATGATCTGGCCACTGTACTCCATGCTCCAGTTACTTTCAGGTTGGATTATTCCTACAACACGCTGTAAAGGGGACTGCCCTTGAAGACGACTTGGAGACTTCAGTTGGTTCAGAAATGCAGCAGCCAAATTAACGGCTAGGGTTCCATTTAGATCTCGTATCACCACTGTTTTAAAACAGCTGCATCGGTTGTCGGTTTGTTTCTGGGCCCAGTTCAAGGTGCTTAAGTTGGTGTTTAAAGCCCTAAAGCAGGGGTGACCAACTTCCAAGAGACTGCAATCTACTCACAGAGTTAAAAACTGGCAGTGATATACCCCCTTTTTGGGGGTTCAGGTCAAAGTTGTTGAGCTTCTTTAGAGCAAAGGAAAGCGACATTGAGCTTTTTTCTTTTTTAGGAAGGAAAGCCCTATTTTTGGTGGTTCAGGTCATTTTAGGGGTGCAGGGCAAAGATGTTGAGCTTTTTTTAGGGGAGCCAAAGTTTTTAGCTTCTTTGGGGGGAGCCACTGATCTATCGGTGATCTACCACAGACGTCCAGTGATCTACCGGTAGATCACGATCTACCTGTTGGACATGCCTGCCCTAAAGGAATCGGGCCTCAAATATATGGAAGACTGTCTACTTCCCTACAGCATCCCTCCATAGCTGGCAACTTTTCCCTTTTCTCGCGAGGATTCCTATTTGGAATAAGGGAATTTCCTGCAAAAAAGGGGAAAGTTGACAGCTATGCATCCCTCTAGGATGCTGAGACAGGCAGAGGAAGCCCTCTTGGTAGTTCCTCCATCCTCAGAGGCTCAGGGCGCTGGTAGCAGCAGCCTGGAAGAAGGCATTCTCAGTGGCAGCTATCACAGAAACACACCCAGGACTCCAAAGCAAAGTGGATCTTTTATAATAATAATAATAATAATAATAATAATAATAATAATAATTATAATTATTTATTATTTATACCCCGCCCATCTGGCTGGGTCTCCCCAGCCACTCTAGGCGGCTTCCAGAAAATATTAAAATACATACACATGTCACAGAATGTGCTCTGAGGAATCCTTTGGGGCTTCACGGTGTTAGATGGAGAATAAACAAAGGGGCAACGTATTCCGCAGGTGCTGTGAAAAGATACAGCAGCTCTGCCAGCATAGTTTGAAACATTGCTCACAGGAAAGTTTCACAAAGGTTGTTGCTTTCTGAAATAGGGCAACCCTAGCTTTTCAAGCAAAGTATCGTAGCCATACGACCTGCAGCTTGTAATAGTGCACGGGCGTTTTGCTTGTAGTCAGCATCTACTTTACCTGTTGTGCCTCTTTGCAGAAAATATTGGGTGCAAGCTGCATGAAATACCATTAAGGTCGGTGGATTAACCTCCTGAGAGCTTATCCTAAAGGGCTCATTCATATCACCACTTTTCACACACCATGGGAAACGAGGCTCAGCACCTTTTCAACTGGCTTTTGTCACAGTGGGTTGTTTTGCAGCAGTTATCAGATTTCACAAGATAAATGCCATACCCCGCCTGTCAGCTCTGGGTCCCCATACTTCCTCCAAGACTCCAGGCTGCTGTAAAGGGATAAATCACCTTTATATTCACAACAACACTGTGAGGTGGGTTAGGTTGAGAAACAGTGACTGCCTCGAGGTTGCCCAGTAAGCCTTTGTGGATAGGGATGGAGCTTCCATTAGACAGAGTGAGGCAGGAGACAAAGCGGAAAGGCAGCAAATAGATAGTTTTGATTTATGACTATTTTTGCTGCTGGAAAGAGGCATTTGTGTGATTTTCTGCCTTCAAGTGCCAAAGGGAGAGCCAGTGTGGTGTAGTGGTTAAGAGTGGTGGACTCGTAATCTGGTGAACCGGGTTTGATTCCCCGCTCTTCCACATGCAGCTGCTGGGTGACCTTGGACTAGTCACACTTCTTTGAAGTCTCTCAGCCCCACTCACCTCACAGAGTGTTTGTTGTGGGGGAGGAAGGGAAAGGAGAATGTTAGCTGCTTTGAGACTCCTTCGGGTAGTGATAAAGTGGGATATCAAATCCAAACTCTTCTTCTTCTTCAAAGTAACTTGACTAGTCTTCAGTACTGTGGACCATTCCTTGTACGGGCCACCAAAAAAAACCCCTCAAACAAAACACAAAACACAAAAAAGTACTGTGGACCATAGCATGAGGAGGGGGGAGTACCCTGTCTTGCTCCACCTCAGTCAGCAAAATGCATTGAGTTAGTCCAGTTTGTGGCTCAGTGGGGATCTCCCCAACCCAATCTTTTCACTACCACATTGTCATGAGAGATGAAATGCCTCCTTTGCTTATTTCTGTAGATCAAGCTGTTGTTAGGCGCAGCTACTGAGGTAGAATTTGTAGCAGCCCTACTGTGAACCACCCCATGGCACGCCCTAATCACTTATGTGTGAAAGTGTGTGTTCTGTGTACTACGTGTGGACAATTGTCACGGGCTGGCTGGATGCAAAGGAATGGTGGGAGGAACCAGGTTGGGAAACCAACCAAGGGAAGAAGGCTTAGAGACTGGGGAGTGGGATGGGACAACGATGAGTGATCAGAGGGAGAAGACCGGAAAGAGTAGGTGTCGGAAGCGGACGGGCTTAGTGAGCTGGGAGAGTCTGTGGCAGAAAGAAGCCAAGAATCAGAAGCTGAAGCTGGCGACTGGGATGAGGAAGGTCAAGAGACAGAGATGAGTCAGGCTGGTGGAGAGTCACAGGTGTCTCCCCTTCCTGACTCCTGCTGTGACAAGCTCCTCCTGCCCATCTCCCAGAATCAGGAGGGGCATGAAAAGGACGAAGAGATTGGCTGCACACAGGCACAGACTCTGGTTGTTTGGAAAACACCCTGGAGAGGAGGTAACCTAGACAGCTGTGGGGAGGCAGGGACCTTAGTCTCAGCAACTGATTTCATGGAGTAAGACCCACAGGGAATGAGCTGCTGTGCTCATTATACCTGACCTTCAGCCAAGTCTGTGGAGATCATGTTTTTGTTAATAAAGAGTTAAGTCCAACATTGAATGGTGTGATTTTACTCACCGGCACACTCTGTGACAACAGTGCACACAATAATCTGAAGTGGCTTTCCAACAGCTACTTAAGTGGTGGCATGAAATTAACCCTGGTCACATCCAGACCATGAATTGAAAACACAATGTTTTCCCCAAAGAATCCTGGGAAATGTAGTTTGTTAAGCGTGCTAGGGATGATAGCTCTGAGAGGGGTAAAATACAGGTCCCTGGATTCTTTGGAGATAGCCTTGTGCTTTAAATGTATGGAACTGATTTGATCAGTGTATTATTTTAAAGGGAGGGTGTTGTATGAAGCTGTTGTTAATATTATTATTACATATGAACTCTTCACAAAGATCAGAACTGTGTCAGGAAAAGGTCAGGGAACTATATAACTATATAAATGCAACTGTATAAATAGAAATGACAACAACAACAATTTATTATTTATACCCTGACCATCTGGCTTGGTTTCCCCAGCCACTCTGGGCGGCTTCCAACAGAATATTAAAATACAATAAATGCAACTGAACAAACATGTAATTAATGGATTTAAAAGAGTGCAGGGAAGGAAGTTCATGTTTCTTCCAGTAATCAGTTATCATGGAATGCATCTGAATAACTTGTTTTATTAATTTTCATTGCACAAACACACACACACAGGTCCCTAGAATGAAGTATATGAAACAGGGAAAATATTGGTTGGAGAACCCACTCTGCTTGTATGTATTTGTACCGATTATAGTGATGTGTGTGAGGAAAGAGGTTGTTCTAACAGTTCTGAACTGACCATGTAATTCCCCCACCCCACACCATGAATTTTGATTGCCTGTTTAGGTTGTGATCCTAAGGAAAGGCACCTGTAGCTGAAGTCAACGAGACTCCAAAGCTGCAATCCTGAACACACCAACTTGGAAGTAATTTCCATTGAGCAAAGTGCAGCTGGCTCTTGAGTAACCTGCACAGATTCAAGCTGCAATCCTAACCCTGCTCATTAGGAAGAAAGCTTTGCTGAGCTGAGAGGGTTTGTAGTTCTAACTAAACAGGTTTTATGATTTAGCCGTGCATTGTTATTTTTTCATTTACCGGTAATTTCCTGCTCAGTCACCCAAAAGGCTTATAGAGCAGCTTAGAAATGCCAACAATAAGACATGCCCTCAGTTTTAAAACTGTTGATGGAAAACTCCTCATGAACTTTTTGCTATTCAAAAGGCAAACAATGTGTTAGGACGCCAACAAGTTGGTGCGCTGAAGAGCAGCAGTCAGAGTCCGATAAAGCCGAGGTCAAACAGTACGGGTCAGAAGCCAGTCGAAGTCAGGCAGTCACACAGGGTCAGGAGTAGCTGAAGTCAGTTCAAGCCAGAAGTCAGGAAGCCGAGGTCAGGATTAAGCCAGGAGTCACAAAGCCAAAGTCACAAAGCCAAGGTCAGGAGGAAGCCAGGAGTCAGGAAGCCAAAGTCACAAAGCCGAGGTCAGGAGGAAGTCAGGAGTCAGGAAGCTGAAGACACGAACACAGGAACCAGGAACAGGACAAGCAAGAACAACCATGTGCTCCAGCACAGCAGTTGCAGGTGCTGGTGAGGGAAGCAGCCGGCCTTCCTTAAGTAGCCAGCTCATGACCACGCCTCTTACAAGCTGCAGCTGCCTCTAATTGTTCCCTACGGCTCTCAGCTCTACGTTCAACAGCTGAGAAGGGAGGAGGGGAGGGGGTCAGCTGGCTCCTCTCCTCACAAGGGCCTGATTCTGTCTCAACTTCCTCCTCCTGTCCAGGTGTTTCCACCTCCCTATCTGATTCTTCCTCTTCTGAGGAGTGCTGCCACCAGTCTTCTTCAGGTAAGAATCCCTCCATTTCTCCGGACTCTTCCGTGGTTGCCGCTTCGCCTAGGGGGGCTTGCCACCACTCCTGCTCATCTGGTGCAACCCTGACACAATGCAAAACAATATCGGTGTCTCTGTTTTACACTTCCTTGTTATCAGATATCATTTTTGCCTAGACAGAACTTATAGGAGTAAACAAGCCAGTGTGGAAAATATGCAGTTGATCATCCTTTTTTTTAATGGTGAACAACTGCTTGACTTCCAGTTGCAGCTTTGATTTTTAATTGGTCTGTTGTGCCTTTTAACAACAGCTTGATGCACACAAATTAGGCAGCAGAATCTGTTTCCACTACTTTTAATTTTATTTTAAGCATGCTATGAAAAGATTCACCTCTACATTTCTGACCTTGAGAAAGGTCAAAAGTAGCTGCAATGCGCACATCCTCAAGAATTGAGGGGGTTGGTCAAAGGTCAGTTCTGGTTCATATGTTTCTCTGTACCTTTTATTTATTTAAAGGATGACAGGAACACCTGGGAGTATCTCATTTGTATGATGTGCATTTCAATGTTGATTCTATAACCTAGCAACACTGCTTAGAGTCCCTTGTAATGCAGTTAATGGGTAAGTCAGCAGACACAATTCAATCACCCATGTATGTTATTGGGCAGATTTGGCAAGTAACTTTGTTTATACAAGGGCAACATACTGTGTGGGTTGTGGGAGGAGATTGCAGGAATTGTTGAAGGCTTTCTGTTGGGGTTGTGGATTCAAGTTCGGATTTTTCAAAGAGATCATCTGAGGAAGAAGTTGGGATATTGCCAGACTTCAGAATTCGAAACCTCTTATCTGTTGCAGAGCTTTGCAAGCAACTGAACTAAGGACTTGGCTGTGGACTAACAGAGCAAGGACTTTGAAGCAAAGAACTCTCTCTGGGCTCAGAAAGAGAAGACTGCTTGTAACAACTGCTCCTGATGGGGTTATGCTCCCTCTGAAGGAGCAGGTACATAGCTTGGGGCTACTTCTGGATCCTTTGCAGTCTCTTCAGGCTCAGGTGGCCTCAGTGGCCACCAGCTTCATCTGGTGGCCCAGCTGCATCCCTATCTTGACAGATAGCCTAACTACTGTTGTCTATGCACTGGTAACCTCGTGTGTATGTTGGCGATGACCTAGTAAAGGCAACTCTGCTAAATGGCTGTTTGCTGTGACTGAGCTTCCGCAACGTATACACCCAACATTCCTGATAGATATACAGCACTTAGCAAACAAACAGCCCGGTCTGCTATTTGTTTGTTTGTTTATTAAATTTCTATACTGCCCTTCATCTGAGGATCATAACCCCCATGGTAGCCATTTTGTGACTGGCGCTCACAGCAGCACTTTCTCAGCATTCCAAATATGCCCATTGTCCCCAAAGTGTTGACAACCCATCCTACCGCGTGTTCTGTTTTTAAAATATTCAAAATAATCAGAAGATTAGAACCTTTGGATTTTCTGGCATCCACACACTTTCTGTTTGTAGCCCATGGCATGGTCGATACCATGCAAATGGTGAATTCCTTGTCCTGAAAGTTGTTACTACAGCTGAACCAAGCTTCTGCCACCAATTCATACAGTGGTCTTTGCATTTTAAAGCAATTTGGTAGAAATTAGCAGGTGAAACTTTTCATAGCATGGAGACACTGAGTAATATCTGCACCTTGTGGTCGGTTTGGTGAGGGTTGCTTTTAAAAATTAACAAGAAACCAATCAACTTTATTATTATTATTTTTTACAGTGAGTAGCCTCCCATCCTTGGTATGTGCAATGTGCTTCCTTAGTAGGAAAACGTGCAATGTGCTTCCTTAGTAGGAACACGTGCAATGTGCTTCCTTAGTAGGAAAACGTATTATTCAGTTAAAAATGCAGCAGTAAATGGACCATATTTGAGACAGGTTATACTGTATGTTTCACACCAATGGCTTAAGTAAAATTGTATCACAAGTTGAAGGGCTTTTTCAAAGTGGACATTTTATTAACAAATCCATCAACCCCAAATTTTAACACACCATTTTCATGCATTCAGAAGAGCTGGTGGACATAGGGATGGATAAAACTTTTTGTGCAAGATTGCAACCCCCACCCCATTCTGCATATATATGGGGAGGTTGCAATCTTGCACAAAAGTGTGATATAATATAAAATCTCACCTAATAATAAAAATATTTATTTATTATTTGTACCCCACCTATCTGGCTGTGTCTCCCCTCTTAACATCTGGAAAGAAAACTGTCTCTGGGCTATTTAGCTTTCTCCCCAATGTTTTTAAGCACTTCTTAATCACCTTTTCTGTCTTCTCTCTAAATCCCAGAAGTTTGGAGATTTAGATTGTGGGCAGAAATGTTTTCAGAAGAGGAAATGACTTCTGCTTAACCAGAGGTGAAACTAGACTTTATCTCACCGAGTCAAAGACCCAGTTTGCATCCCCCCCCCATGTGCATTTGCGTATACACATACACAGGCTGGGATTCTCAATGGTGCCCCCTGGAGGCTTCACCTAGGACAGTGATGGCTAACCTTGACACTCCAGATGTTTTTGGACTACAACTCCCATCATCCCTGACCAATGATCCTGTTAGCTATGGATGATGGGAGTTGTAGTTCCAAAACATCTGGGGTGTCAAGGTTAGCCATCACTGACCTAGGGCAAAAAAAAACCCTGGCTAGATACGGCTCTGCCTTAACTTTATCAGAATTTGTGCACTACTGCTTAAGCTCATTTCCTCTGAGGAAAGCAGTCTCATTTCTCCCAAGCAACAATTCCTTGCTACAAAGAGAGCTGGGCCTAATGAACTACTGGTAGGTCCTGGACACCACTGATAGTCCCTTTCTTTTTTATTTCCGGGATCAATTAACAGACTCAAGCCAAATGTGGCATGTGTGAACAGGCAACTGGTCCAATAGAAACATTTCCCTTCCCATCGCCGAGTTTCTATTTCACTCTCCTACTTAACCCTCTGGGGCTGTGATTCAGACTTCCCACTCTACCCTGCCATACATGCAATGCTTCCTGGGTTAAAGAGGGGAGATAAAACTCAGTTAGCATTTGTGGGGTTGGGTATGGGGTTCTCCTTCCACTGCAGATACCGAGAGAACCCTGGAGGTCCAGGAACCAGGGTTCTGAATTGCTGGCAGAGGTCAATTCAGTATCAAGTACAATGCTTGTGTGTAGGACAGCAGAAGCTGGCACAAGTTGCCCAGCTGATGAGTTGAAAGATGAAGGTGAAGAGATCAACTGATGAGATGTAGTCAATTTTAATCCACTGATCTGAACCATCACTTAGCGAGACCTGACCGTAACAAAGGACAAGCTCTGAAGTCTGCAGTCACCGTCTTTCTCTTGGTTAATACAAACCAGTTCCCAAAGTATTAATAAATAATACCTGAGTGTTTTTTCTGGGCAGGGTAAATAACCCTGTTCCAAAATCTTTAAAATATCAAGGAAGCTCAGCTAATATACTGATTGCCCTGAAATCTTCTTTCAGCCTTAGTGCAAAGGTGTTCAAAGTGTTATAAAAACGGCTCGTATTGAGTACCCTGAAGAAGCGCAGCTTTAAGGTGCGATGAATGGTCCATCCAAAACGCTGGCTTGCCATGATTGTTTCTGTTCATCAACTTAAAAGGTATCTTTTCCTATAGGTACCAACTTGGTTCCACCTGTATCTCACTCTGATTGAGTGTTCTCTCCCGTACACTCAGCTCCAGGCATTCCACGGTTGGTGGGTATGTTTCCAGTTCAAACTTGTTAGCAAAAAGGCTTTTGGATTTCAGCAGCCACTTCAGATCACCAGTTCCATAGATACAAATGGCTCTGACATAATGACCTGCCAAGGAATAGAGGGGGGAAAATAATCACATACAAAAACTCTTTTCTTTTTTGTGTGTGGACAAGACAGGAAGGGCCTAGAATGCAGGCCTGTGCCCAAGACTTTAAGTTGGTCAGACCGCTCCTGGAATACTGTTTCCGGTTCTGGCTGCCACAATTTAAGAAGGATGTTGACAAGCTGGAATGTGTGCAGAGGAGGGCAACCAAGATGATTAAGGGTGTGGAAACCAAGCCTTATGAGGAAAGGCTGGGGGAGTTGGGTACGTTTAGCCTGGAAAAGAGGAGACTGAGAGGAGATATGATAGCCATATTCAATATCTAAAGGGCTGTCACATGAAAGATGGAGCAAGCTTGTTTTCTCATCGTGTGGAGGCTAGGACCTAAACCAATGGCTTCAAGTTACAAGAAAGGAAAGTCCAACTAAATATCAGGAAGAACTTTCTGACAGCAAGAGTTGTTTGACAGTGAAACAAAATCCCAGGTGGCGGACTCTCCTTCCTTTGATGTTTTTAAGCAGAGGCTGGGTGGTCACCAGCCATGTATGATTTAGTTGAGATTCCTGCATTGCAGGGGGTTGAGATAGATGACCCTCAGGGTTCTTCCCAACTCTACAGTTCTATGATTCTGTGTGTGTAATTGTAATTCTATGATTGTATGATTCCAGGCATTTTAACATATATTACTAAAAAGGGGGCAGGGACGCAAGTGGAGCATTCTCAGTGTATCACCAATGGAAACATTTCATTTGACCACATAGTAAAGAGAGCTTTGTTGCAGGAGGGAAATCTCTGCTGTGTAGCAAAACCACATCCCCGTCTTTGTTTTCCTTTCAGATTCAAGGAGATGTGTGCTACATGGCTGGATGAGCACGGTACACAAAGCTACAGAGAAATAAACAAAAGAGCTATAAAGAAAGGAAGCAGAAATAGGAGACTGCCCTGTCAGGAATCAAAGTGAGGCAGTTTGCTTCAGGTGTTACGTTCAGGAGGGGTGGCACCACACCCTGGATTCCTGTCCGTCCCCAAGCAGCCCCCACGCTGGCTGTTGGCTCCATCCCTAGTGGCTGCGCAAAATGACAATGAGGGGAGGGAGTGGCAGGCAGTTCCCTTTCCAGGAAAATTCTGGCTGCTGCACCCACCTTGTTGTCATTTCCTCTAAGCTTGCTCAATATCACAATAGCTGCAGTTCAACGCCATTGTTTTGTGTGCCTTCCCTCCCATTTTTTTTACTAGCTCTCCTTCTTTTCTATTTTGTCAATAGTTTTCTGCTCATTACATCTTTGTTTTTCTCCTGTTCTTTATTCCTTCCTTCCTTCTGCCCCTCCTCCCGATATGCCACCCTTTCTCCCTCCTTCTCTTCCCTTTCCTCCACTTCTGTGCATCTGAATTTTCTTCTCCTTTTCTTTTTTCTTCACAGTCCCAACTCCTAAGGATTTGTTCCCAGATATAGTCAACTCAGCAAGGGTGTGTGTGTGTACGTGAGAGAGCTGAGCAGTCTTATGTAGGTCTATTAAAAACAAAGTCCCATTTTACCCTATTACCTTACTAACTGGATCTTATCTTTCCAACTTTGTGGATGTTAACAATGGTTTTGGACAGAATCAGTGGGGAGAATCAAGCTTCCCGCGGTTGACTGAAACAAAACGCCAAAACTACATGCTCTTTACCGTGACATCCTCCATGTTTCTTTTCATCATTGCTCCACTTGACAGCTCTCAGGTCACCTTCCCATTTACCATCCGGCATGGAGCCGGGGACACCTGTTTGTTGAAGAGAGAACACAAGAGAAAGATAAGTCTTATTCTTAAAATGAGAGGTGGTTCGCTCTTGAAGAAGTGAACACTGTTGTGCCGCCCTGTTGGAGATCCTCATTCATCTCAGTTTCTTCAAAGGCAAAGGACTCTATTTGGAAGCCTCTGGATTTTGCCCGAGCCAGCTTGTGTTAAAAACAACACACATATCCTGATCTCTAAAAGTTATTTCCAAAATCTTCAGCTGTACAAATAGTTTCTGCATCACAAAGGGAGGTATGGTTTTCCTGTCGACCTGTGAACCCTGCAGTTAAACAAAGCCGAATGTCCATGCACAAGAACGAGCCTGGAGGAAATACCATCTCCGGTCAGTCTGCATGTGCTGCTTATGATACGTCCTGCAAATGCCATGAGGAATGTTTGTGTTCCTGGACCCAAGACCAACTTTTGGAAGAAATGCTGAGAGTCAACAGAACCGGTTGCACTACACACAGGCATGAATGGAGTACAGCAAAGGTGAAATATGTGGCATCTACTTCATTTTTACTAGGGCCCAAAGGTCCACCAATCAGAGCCGGTGCAAAATAGCAGCTGCAGGCCCAAATAACCATTAATGGGAACTAGAACTTAGCTGCAAAGGAACAATCTTATTCGATAGAGCTGAAAGTATTTTTTAGATGGGTGAATGATGAATTTAATGAATAAAACTGTTTTAATTAGCTGGAAATCTGTATATATATATAGAGAGAGAGAGAGGTCGTTTTAAATCGGAAAACTGTCCAAATTGTACTGGTAAATGTTATATGATGCATTGTTGTTGTTACTGTTGCTTTGATATGGGCCAACGGCCGTAATAAAACCTACTACTACTAGCAGCTGCAGAACAATGCAAAACAGTGCTTTTGGAGCACGGGAACCTTACCTACTGTAGCCCAAATTCTCCAGGTGTATATATGTATTGAGTTACTGCAGATTAAGGATTCTAGGCACAAACCTCTAAAACTAACCCACAGGGTTGCACTAGGTAAAAGCGAACCAATGAATATGAATATGTTATAGGTCAGGCTTCCTCAACCTCGGCCCTCCAGATGTTTTTGGCCTACAACTCCCATGATCCCTAGCTAGCAGGACCAGTGGTCAGGGGTGATGGGAATTGTAGTCTCAAAACATCTGGAGGGCCAAGGTTGAGGAAGCCTGTTATAGGTGAACAACACAGAGGGAAAGATTCAGCAAATGAGAATTGCGAACAGAAGCCCACACAAGGACTTCTAGTAATGCAGAGCTGCTGTTTACCCCTGTCCTTGTGCCCCCAAAATTGGTTCAGTAGGTGGGTAGGTGAGTGGGAGAACCCCCCTTAAAAACAGTGCAAGGGGGAGACAAGAAATGGGAGATCCTTCCACCTGGCAAACTGGGATGTTTGCACTGGTGGAACAATGGCCATAGCAGAGGCAGTTTTTGATCTTTCAAATTTCAGCAGTGCCCTGTGAGGGCCCAAAATTCAGCACCCCCCACCTCTCACCTTCCGTTCTGCTCAATTCACTATGTTATAGTTGCAATGTCCTGCAGTGCCCCCTAGGCTTGGCACCCAGTGCAGGGGAACCAGTCACGCTGCCCTAAATGCCCCGCTGGCCATATAATGACGCTGAATTCCTCCCGGAGATTTTTGTTTTTTAACTTGCATATTTTACTTCCTGTTGTTAAGCAACTGGGAGTCAGAAAGCCCTGGCTATCTACTACAGATCACACAAACATCTACCAGCAGATACTGATCTGCTTGTTTGCCCATCTCTGGGGTAGAGGGAAAGCACTAATGTAACAGTAAACACGGCATACATAAGATTATTTACAACGCAATAGTAGCATCAATGTACAACATTCTGCAACAGCAAATTATGCTCAATAAATGTCACTTACTCTCAACTCCATAATTCCACTTCCTTCCTGTGGTAGAAGCAGATGGGCTTCTTTCCTGACTCTCAGTGTCGGCTGATCACAATAACAATTCCCAGCGTGTTGCAAGGACACTGCTCAGCTGCTAAGCTTCCAAATACCACAGATATATATACTGAACTGATTCTTAGATGATATACTGTACTTAGTTGGCTTCCTTTGTCCCTCAATGAAACTGGATCTCATTAAAAATGGTAAGTAGCTCCAAGGTTCTTGGGGGCAACAAATCCCTACAACAAACCTTAACTGGTGGCATTCTGGTGCCTGTGGCATTACTCACCACAATCAATGGAAGAGGAATAGCCTACTGAGTTTGGAAGACTGGCATTGTGGTGCCAGTTTTCAAGCAAGAGGGATAAAAAAAAATCCCAGGTTATTTGCTGGTCTATCTACCTGCTAGGTATCGCAGCAAAGAAGGGGCCCTGAGCAGAGTGTGTCTCCAGCAAGTCACCTCACCTCACTGGGTTTAATGCTAGGCTGGGGAGCCTGTGGCCTCCCAGATGTGGCTGGGTTAGAACTCCCATCATCCCCAACCACTGGCCCTGCAGGGTGCTGCAGCTGATGGAAGTTTGGAGTCCAACAACCAAGATCTGGAAGGCCACAGATTCCTCAAGTCTGCTTTGCTGATGGGCAGAGGTGGCCTGGAAGCAGCAGTCACTTTGGCACTGCCTTGGCAAATGTCTCGTGGGTGCGAAGAGTGGCAGAAGGAAAGGACAGAAATGTTCCTTCTATGTACTTCCTTCAGTCAACTTAGCTTAGGATCAAAGCCTGATTTCGGATGATTCCATATTGGCTGCGAGTCCTGGAAGACCTTGCCTCCCTGCCTTGCAGGCCTTTTCCCACCTGGTCTGGGAGGGAGGGGCCCTGACTGACTCCAGCTACAAATGCTAAGGCTGCTGAAGAGGCCAGAGACCATCTTCTTGGCTATCTTATTACGATTTATCTTGAAACTGTTCATTTTGGTTGTGTGCTTTCTGATGTGTTTTATTTTATTGTTTATTTCAACTTTTTTAATTCTGGTTTCTTTTTCATGTTGTAAGCTGCCTTGAGCATGGTTTTAACTATGGAAATGCATCAAATAAAATGATATGTGTATGGAGTTTGTGTATAGGAGACTGCTGGAGGCCAAGAAAAATTTGGGAACCTTATCTTGGATAAAAGTCACTGCAGATAAACTAATAATAGCAGCAGTCCACTGCAATTGGGGGGGGGGGGTTCAGGTGAGTACTACTTGGGACACCTCCCCCAACTATAATCCTCATGCCAGATTCTTTGGAAATCTCATCATGGTGAAACCAATTTTATGCTATCTTAAACCTGTGTTGGATGCACTTCTGGCATCCAAACACTTTGTGTCCCCCCCCCAAAGGTTATCCCTAAGATCCTTGCTTCCTTTTCTTTGGCTCATTTGCCCCCCAAGAAACGGATGAAAGGACATGTAAATATCTGGACATTTCGTTGTTGTTCAGGTTTCACTCTTGAAGATTGTGAAATAGCTCGGAGCAATGGAAAGGGCGAAACAGAAGCTCTCAAGAGGGCTGACCTGTCTTTCCAGCCAGTGTAGCTTTCACAAGATCCAAGGAGGTGGGTTTTCTTTTCTTTTTTGCCAAAGGGTATAATTGGAAAGATAGTTGAAACATTACTTTACCCCAGGTGACAAGTATGAGCACTTTGCAATGCTCCTAACAAAGGAGTGCCCTCAGGGGAGGTTTTAAGGTCAGGAAAAGAAGCTTGGGAAGAAAAGGGCTGGGCTCTTAGAAAATGAATTACACAACAAGTGTGATATATCAAAGCTGTTGTGTGCTTTAGCCAGGGTGGTTGTGCTACTTTACCAGGCCGCTCATCATGGGCATTCCTAGAAGGATTGGTTGGCTGATCATAGAATCACAGAGCTGCAGAGTTGGAAGGGGCCACGTGGGTCATCTAGTCCAACCCCCTGCAATGAAGGATTTTTTTTGCCCAAGATAGGGCTCAAACCTATGACCCTGAGATTAAGAGTCTCATGTTCTGCAGACTGCCAGGGATGGGGACTGATGGTCCTCCGGATGCTCCTGGGCCCCTACTCCCATCATCTTTGACCATTGGCCGCACTGGAGGGCTACAGCTTCCCCATCCATGCTTTGTGCTGGTGCTCAGCTTCTCTGCCTCTCCACAGTCCTGTTTCCAAAGGGATAGTGGAGTTGCTCCATTGCAGCAAAAAAACAAACAAATTTGTAATGGCACAAGCCTTTGTGTGCCAGAGTCCAGTTTGTCAAGTGTTGCTGGACTAAAGCTCCTATAGCCCTTGACCATTGGCCATGCTAGCTGGGTCTCATGGGAGAGGGAATTTAACAACGTCAGAAAAGCAACATGTTCCATGCCATGAACCCACGGAACAGCCTGGTCTGTGAGGTCCCAAGGTTTACAGAACGTTCATAGCAGACCTTTTAGTCCTGCCAACAGATTTATGGGATAATTCTGCAATCTGCGCCTTTCGAAAGCTTCAGCACCCAGTAATCATCCAGTTCCACCATGAAGACCACTGTTTATATTCTTCAGCAATGCACACTGTTAAACGGTGGAACTCACTCCCACAGGGGGCAGTGACGGCCCCCAACTTGGTTGTCTTAGAAAATCAGACAAATTCATGGAGGATAAGACTATCAGTGGCTACTAGCCATGATGATCATGTTGCACCTCCACTATCAGAGGCAGTATACCTCTGAATATCCGTTGCTGGGGGCTGAGGGTGAGGAAGTGCTCCTGTGAACAAGCTCTGTTTATGTGCTTCCCACAAGCATTTAGTTGACCACTACAAGAACAGAACCAGTTCGGCCATTGGTCTGATCCAGTAGAGCTTCTTATGTTCTTATATTCCCAAGATCACCAGCTGGCCAAAGCACCTACAGACGTTTCTTGGCAAAATATAGTATTTCTTTTGCAGAAATCTCCTGTACTGGGTTATATCCAAGACATACACAGAGTAGACCCACTGAAATGAATGGATTTAAATCACATGCAATTAACGTACCGGTAAGTCTATTGATTTCATTAGGTCAGCTATGAGTGTGGGCGAGTCAGATACATCCCTTTGAGTTATCAGAAATGCTGACATCTAATAACCTTCTTTATGTACTGGAGGTGGGTCCCCCTCTTTCAGCTTTATTATATTTCTTTGGAAAATAGCTTGCGAATTCAAATTGCGCGCGCACACACACACACAGGTGAACAAAGCTTCTGCAATTTTATTTCTTTTGGGAAGCAACACTAATAAGAGAAACCAGAGATATGAAAGGTAGAAAGGGCAAGGGCACTGAGAATTCCCTCTGTGCCAAATGTTCCTATGTCTAGGATGCATGGACAATAATAGCAACCACCCTGCTCCACAGGCCCAATTCACCTGCCTGGGCTTGTTAGAGGAGGCAACTAACTAGCTATTACCATACCTTCAGGGAGCTGGTATGGCCACTGTGTAGCACCCAACCAAAAGAGCAAAGGTGGCAGGCTGCCAGATGAAGAAAACATCTTTCTTAGAGGAAAAGCAAAAACTGGGGGGGAAGTGGGCTACATTAAGACCGATTCAATAAATAAGAAAAGGGGGGAAATTGGGGGGCGGGCGGGAATGAGGGTCTGTAGAAAATGGTGGAATGGCCAGCTACATTTGCCTCTTCATGTTGCATCTCACGACCAACACTTTTTATGTCTATAGCTTACCCACTACACTATATAATCTACAAGTGGGGGGGGGAGTGTATATATTACTGGAGTTTGGACTAGATGACCCTTGTGATCCCTTCCAACTCTACAATTCTATGATTCTATAAGTCAAATAAAAGTGTGATTTACTATCTGGTTCAGTACCCAAAGATAACACTCTACTGAGAATGCAGCATGAAGCCAACATAGAGGCATGGCAGGCACTGCAAATGAAGCTAGGAAGCCTCTGAGTGGAGTTTCCCTCTGAAGCAAGATTTGGGAGAGTGCCTCACATTCTGTGGGACACCCCAAATCACTGCAGCTACTGCAGTGAAATGCATCACAAACCAGAAGACCAGAACTAATACATACTGCACACATTCTTCTGACCACAGGAGGTAACCAAGGGAGACAACATTGAAAATATTCTGACGTCGTTAAAATATGTTAAGCCTAACACAATACTGTATCAGGTTTATTTGTTTATCTTTTCCATAATCAACATGCTACTATTTCACCCTTCCCTGTGGAGTCCAGGTTTGCATGCCTGCTCTGAGCCCTAGGTCCTGCCATCAAGCACATGAATTGGCTGTGTATATCATTTCTCGATTTCATCTCTTAACGCAATGTTTCATAGAGCTTTGTCAGCTGCTAGGAACATCACAGCCAATTCATTTGCTACAAATTTGTCATGGAATTAAGGTTTTCAATTGCCAAAAGGAACGGATTCACTTTTTCAATGGTAAAATCACATGACCCACATATTTTAACTTGGTTTTGTGCGACAAAGTGATTCCTTTTGTTTGCCCTGAATCTTAGCTTCATTTGATGCAACCCAAGTTATTGCATTATGAAAGATGGAGAAAATAAGTTTATCTGGTTTCTCCACATTCCACATAATTTTACACATCTCTATCATGCCACCCTCTCCTTACTCATGGTCTTCTCCTGCTAAGCTTAACCTTTCCTCTGAAGGAGATGCACCAGGGAAGCCCAAAAATGTAAAATGTGGAGGCAACAGCTCATCGCCATTGTAAGTTACCCAGCAACTGGTTTTGAGAGGCATGGAGGCTCTTAACATTTAGGTGGCAATATCTAACTCAATGAAGCTTACTTCTAGCCACTGGCAGGCATTCCAGACATACCTGTGGTGCTGATAATCACAGCCACCTCAGATCCCATAAGTGCATATGGAAAGCTGTGTGGTTGCCCCAGACCTGCATCACTTTACACCTACTTTCACTTTCATTTTCCCTTTTCTCACCTGCAGGCTTAGATTTGGTGATATTCTTTTGGAGCTCATTACCTCCTTGAGTTTTCATCCTGGCTACCTCACTGCTTGGGACGCAGGTGGCGCTGTGGGTTAAACCACAGAGCCTAGGGCTTGCCAAGGTTGGCAGTTCAAATCCCCGTGACGGGGTGAGCTCCCGTTGCTCGGTCCCTGCTCCTGCCAACCTAGCAGTTCGAAAGCACGTCAAAGTGCAAGTAGATAAATAGGTACCACTCTGGCAGGAAGGTAAATGGCGTTTCCGTGTGCTGCTCTGGTTCACCAGAAGCAGCTTTGTCATGCTGGCCACATGACCTGGAAGCTGTACGCCGGCTCTCTCGGCCAATAATGCGAGATAAGCGTGCAACCCGAGTCAGTCACGACTGGACCTAATGGTCAGGGGTCCCTTTACCTTTACTTTACCTTACCTCACTGCTTACCCTCAATTCCAGCTCATGCACAAATAAATTACATTAAATAGCCCCAGGACAAGATTACTGGGAAACTCCACTATTTCCTTCTTTCTGGTACATCTGTCCATCTATAAGAAAGAGGCATTGTCCTCTCATCCTGCATCTGCCAAGTTGGACAGGACTTTGAACTAAGTTCCACTAAAGTCTGCTGGGTATACACTGTTATTATTACAGAGCTCAATCATCTTGTGTCGTGTGTGATCAACCCTTAACAGCGGTGCCTGTATCCAGGCAATTATTCCCTGCACCACTGGGAACAATGTGATTTATTGTTGAACTGGAAAAGGTGGGAAATGTGTCCTGAAAAATAAAAGCAAGGTTGAAAGCTGTGCAGGGTTTTGCTCTGTGCTTTGGACAGCTCACAGTTGGAGTTTTGAGAGAGGCAGTGAATTATTTCCCACGCTAAAGAGGCTCCATCTGGAAATGCCCTGAGCAAGCAAGTCCTGCCTACAGGACAAAAGAGAACTGCACACCTTGGGAGACAAAAAAACCACCCAAATCAGAAACTGCCAGATGCCATTAACGTACCTGGTATCCTGTTGAGCGTCACCCAGTAATGCTCATCCGGACTGTAGGTGTCCTTGGACCATTCCAGCAAATCGAGGGCCCGTTTGTCCTGGAAAAGGAACTCCACAAACGGCCTGGTGAGGGCAATGTAGGCAGAGCCAAAGTAAATTGTCAGATTGTGGGGCGCAGGTGATTTGAGTTTACCAGTCCTTTTCATGTAAGAGGACTCTTTGTCTATGTGCTCCTTGTAAACGTACTTGGTCCTTACGGTGATCGGCTCTGGAGGGAGGACGCCGGGGGTGATGTTCTTCCCTTTGAAGGTTTTCAGGTGGCGGACGACCTCCCTGTTGGTTTTCAACGGGAAGTCTTGGCCGCACATGTTGAGGACATACTTCCAGCGGACCTCGGAGCGCAGCAAGTCCTTCATGCAGTTCAGGTCGGCCTGGAGACGCGAGATCCCCGCGTAAATGACCGGCTCGGCTTTGGACGCGAGGAAGGTGTTGGGGAAGCAGCCCACCAGCCTCTCCACGCTCTGCTTGTAGTCGCCGGACACCTTCTCGTCCACGTGGACGCAGTACACGTTCTGGGGCGCGTAAAGCGCGCGGAAGGCTCTTTCGAACGTGGCCAACCCTTTGTGGAGGGTGATGACGTAGGCGAGCGGGAAGGCGACCTCTTCCTCCGAGAGGGCTTGCGTGACGTAGTGGCTGCCTTCCACATACTCAGGGCAGCCGGGCGACTGCCCGAAGGACGTGCGCAGGTGGTTGCCCCACACGAACGCCTTCTCCTCAGCGGCCAGGGCGCCGCAAGCCCCGCGGATGAAGTCGCCTTCTCTCCGAGGCTGGGGCTGCTGACCCCGCGGCTGCCGGGCCTCCACCTTGGGGCTCAGAGGGTCGGGCTGGCCGCGGAGGAAAACCAGCAACGCCGTCAGGCCGCTGAGAGCGAGGGCTACCAGAAGGTAGGAGAGCCTTCGAGGCAGCATCGTCGCGCGCGACGCCAAAGCCGCCAGGCGCAGCGCGCCTTTCCCCCCGCCGACGGCCACAGGAGCTCCCGCCGGCTGCAGCCCTGCTGCGCGCGAGGCATGCGGCTCCTCAGCTGGGCGCCGCCGCGCTGCATGAGGCTTCCCGCATGCCCATGGCTAGCGAGGTCGCCACGGAAGGGCTTTTGTGTTCGCGCGGCCCGTTGCTAAGCAAGCCGCCGGGCTGCCTCTTCCTAGCGGCCGCAGTGGAAGCAGGCTGAGCGTTCCCTCAGAGCGCAGAGGCGCGAGAGCCTCGCCTGCCGCTTCTCCTTTTTGCGCGCGCGTTGGCCGCGAAGCTGGACTCCTCGCCGGCTCTTCTTTGGTAGCCCTTTGGTCCAGCGGCTCGGCCCCACCTTCGGGGGGGGGGAACGGGCTTCTTTGCTCCCGGCCGTGTGATTGGCTGATGGCTCCGCGGCTTCCCCGCCCACCTGTCGGTTTTCGCCCCGAATCCTCCGGGCGCGTGCGGAGCAGGTTTTGGGCGCCCGACCCGCTTAGCATGTGAAAGGGAAACCCCTCGGGGTGAAGGAGGGAGAAGAAGGCCTGCAAGCCAAGGCGAACATATTGGGAAACAAGAGCTGAACAGCAACCCAGGGTCTTCATTCCATTGAGCAAGCCACGTTTACACAAATATAAACGAAGACCTTAAAAGAGTCTTGTGGCACCTTGAAGACTAACAGATGACAGTCAGGAACCAGTCGCGAGATGCATCAGGTGTTTTATCTTCAGTTGGTAGGCCTATGTACCACGGAAGGCACCAAATTTTGCCATATGGCGGTGGAAATCCCTCCGTCTTCTGCAGAAATGCACTGAGACTGGCTACTTCTCTGCAAGTTGTTGAATGGATACTTGTATATGAACTGTCGAGAGCTTTGTCACTCTGAGCAACAAGGGTGGTTCTGGTATAACAGAATGGGAGGGGAGTGAAGACCTCCCCAGAGGCAGCTTGTCCCTCCCCACCATCAAATCAGCTCACATGCACACACACAGACACAAGCAGCATGAATCAAGCGTTTAGGGATGTGAGGGACCAGGGGCGTAGCAGTGGCTGCTGGTGCCCGGGGCAGGGCAAGTGTGGTGCCCCCCTGATAGACTGGGCAGCCCAATGGTGCTGCCACCACCTCTCCTCCTATCTTGCCCCCAGGTCAGGCCTGATGGACTCTCCTTCATTGGAGTTTTTAAAGCAGAGGCTAGACGGTCCCCTATTATGCATTTCTTGTATCAGCAGGATATTGGAACAGGGTTTCCCAAACTGGGGTCTCCAGTTGTTTTAGGACTACAACTCCCATCATCCCTAGCTAGCAAGACCAGTGGTCAGGGTTGGTGGGAATTGTAGTCCAAAACAGCTGGAGACCCAAGTTTGGGAAACCCTGGACTAGAGGATGATCAAGGTACTTTCCCAGTTTTTGATAATAATGGGTTTCCCATCATAGCCTGCTGTCTTTTGTAAGAAATGTCAATAGCTATCAATAACCTATTGAAAAGATAGATTAAATAAGATAGCTTAGTAATAAAAAGGGCATATCTTCACCTTGACTTGTGGCTCAAATGCATAATCAAAATTCTAAAGTGATTTTGTGTGTGTGTGTGTGTGTGTGTGTGTGTGTCCAGTACACACTAGTATAAAGCACAGGTCTTAAGGCTGAAATCTTACAGATATGAATAGCCAGCATAGGAAATTAACACCCCATGTACAGGCTTTGAGGATTGTGAAAGACTAGAGCTATTTTTTAATGGATTTACTGTTAACATGAGCTATACATACTTCCTGGTTAGGACAGCACTTAGTTATCCAAAGTCCAAATTTACCTAAGGTGGGGAAGAAAACTAATAAAACCAGTGTGTGACATGTTGCTTAACCAAGTAACACTCAGCTTGCAAAATGATTTTTCTTAAATACAGATGTCTTTTTATTTCTATGCTAATATTTGAACATTAGTATATAATGTATATAATAAAATGTAGGAAAGCACGAACAAAGGAAAATTTCCAGTGTTAACAATGACTCCTTCTAGGTCAGAGGTTTCTAATGTGGTGCCCTTCAGATGTTGAGGCAATACAGCTTGCATCTTCCCTGATCATTGACCGTATTGACTGGGGTTGATGGAACTTTGTGGCAAAAGAAATCCAAACTTCACATTTATGCCTATGGGGTTTGAACAGGCATTGACCAGCTAAGGAAGAGATGGACAGCTGAATTAAAGCATGGAGTAACTTGGGGGGGGGGGAGTTGTATTCTGTGTGTTAGGAATGAAGAGGAAATGATTTGAAAATAAAACTCTTGGTACAAATCTGGGGTGTGGCTACACCTGAAATACTGTTTTCAGTTCTGGTTGCCAAATCTCAAAAATAATTTTGTTGTGAGCTGGGGGTGGGGTGTGTGGTTAGTCTAGTCTGCATGATGCCTGATGCCTTTCTAGTTCCTGGGGTAAAAACCCACCAGGGTTAAATCTAATATAGAGGATTCCATTGTTGAACTAGCCAGGTAAGCTTCTTGTTGAGATAATGGCTTAAATAGTGTTTTTAGCATAACAGAGGAAGTGGCTCTGTGCCAGAGGGCAGGTGGGTGGGGGCCCCCTGCATCACCTGGCTGGCAGTGAGAAAGACAAAAGTCAGAGGGGTGTGTGTGTGTGTGTGTGTGTGTGTGAGAGAGAGAGAGAGAGAGAGATGGGTTATAAACAGGCAGAAGTGAGAGAATGAGAGCCATGCTTGATTTCTGCTTGAATCCAAGGCTGTGACTATGGGAGAAGCAAGACCTCTTGGGGTGTTAATGCTGTGATTCCCTCCATATTAGCCCCAGGTTGTATATATGTGTAAATAATCCTTATATCATTAAGACACCATGGCATCTGCTGTCCCTCCTTCCAAGGAAATTGAACCCTGGGTGAGCACCTGGAAACCCTGGAATATCTCATTTGCCCAGGACTCAGCTAGACTGGTAAAGAAAAAGCGATTCATATGCGTTTTACGTGCAATATAACATTGTGCCACCAGATGGCAACGTGGAGTCCCATTTTTCCTCTACCTGTTTTCCCTGTTTAAGTTTACAACTCTTTAAACTGAAATGCTTCTTTGATGTGTCTAGATCCAGCTCCAAAGATTGGGGTGGTGTGTTACAATATTATAGAGTGCTCAAGACTATGAACCCGCATTCTCATTCTCCTTGTGTAGCAGGAGACAGGGCTCTGTAAGGATCCGATACGAGGCTCAAAGGTGTGTGTGGCCCTAGACTCCTGTAGCCTTTAACCCAGCAGTGGACAGTAACAGATGGCTCCAAGTGCTGGGTTGTGTAACTATTAGCTTGGTTCAGGTTTCCTCTTCCTGCTTTTCATGAACCTGACAGGTCAGCCTTGGTTGTTTTTTCAACATCTTTTCGGGAAGCAAACCAGTTTCTGGGTGTGCTGCAGACTTAATTCTTATTGACTGTACACACTTTGTGTTAAAAGGCAGAAATTGGCTCTACCCTGGGGAGAGGTTTTTGCTTGTTTATTTCCATCTTTGCACAGGCTTTTGAATGGTGAAGGAACGAGCTGGCCAAGCACTAGCAGCTAGTGGCAATTTCAAAATTGTGCAACAATTGAAAACTTGTGCAAATAGGAGGAGAGGGGAAGGAGGGAGAGGGAGAGAGAACACACACACACACACTGGTGTGAGCGTAAGTAGCAGCCCCAGAAAAAAAAAATTTGCAGGAGGAGCAGGGTATATTTCTCGGTGGGTACAAAAGAAAAATAACAGTAGATGTTAATGACAGGAGTTCAGAAATGGGGAGGCGAGTGAGGAGGGTGAGCTCCTTTGGGGGGGGACGACTATTGCCCCGCCTGCCCCCTCTAGTTCCATCTATGGTGAGAGTTTATAAAATCCCTGCTATCTCAAATCACAACAGCATTCTCACACACCATCCGGAGCCAGTTTCCATTGGTTTTGCACTTAAAAAAAAAAAAAAAAAATTGTTCTGGTATGCATGTATTGATAAAAATGCCACAGGTGCCAGCACAAACTGGCTGCCATGGGCAGCAAAGTAAGAAGTGCTAGATCTGTCCAGGATGTACAATGTGTTGCTAGAGTGGCATACGCAGGATGAATTAGTAAAATCTGCAATGATAGATTGGGCCAAAGATGTTGGTCATAACATAATGATGGCGGACTGGGAAAGATTGTGGAAGAAAGGAATTAAGTTTACAGCATGTAAGCTATTAAGAGAAAATATTATGAAAATGATATATAGATGGTATCTGACCCCAGTCAAACTTGCTAAAATCTATCATTTGCAGGATAATAAATGTTGGAAATGTAAACAGGTTGAAGGGACGTTTTATCACATGTGGTGGACATGCCCAAGAATAAAAGCCTTCTGGGAAATGATTTATAATGAAATGAAAAAAGTGCTGAAAAGCACATTTGTTAAGAAACCAGAGGCTTTTTTACTTGGAATTGTGAACCAAGCGGTCACCAAGGAAGATAAAACCTTTTTTATGTATGCCACAACAGCAGCTAGGGTTTTGATTGCAAGAAACTGGAAAACACAGGACATACCGACAGTAGAAGACTGGCAGATGAAAATGATGGACTATATGGAACTTGCCGAGATGACCCGGAGACTACGCGACCAGAGGGAGGAGATGGTGGAACAAGATTGGAAGAAGTTCAAAGTATATCTAAAGGATTATTGTAAGATTGAAAATTAGGGAAAAGTTGGACGAAATGATAGCTAACAGATTAGAAAATAAGATAAGTAATGAGAAATTTGAACTTCTATTAAGCTTTATTAAGATATGATTAAGTTTTAGTAAGATATGATAAATATAAGATAACAAGGTAAGTAATAATTTGAAATAATCAGTTAACGATGAGAGGGAATTACTAAAGATGATAGACAATGAAGCGCCGGGGGGGGGGGGGCGTGAGGAAGTCACCCCAACATGATAAGGAAAGTTGAAAGGTAACTAAGATATATGTTTGTGTTTGTGTAGTTTGTAGTGTATTTTTTCTATGTTTATTATGTTTTGTTTATGTTATATACTATGTTTTGTTGAAAACCTAATAAATATAATTTATAAAAATAAAAAAGTAAGAAGTGCTAGTATGCTGCTGTCTGTCTGTTGCATTTCCCTAGGAGACTGCAATGCAACACTTCTGCAAGGAAGCACTGTCCCACCATTCCATTGCCTTATTCTTGATGAGTTCAGATTAAAAACAACAGGAAAACACGCACACATGCCTTATAAAGGTAATATAGCATTCAGATGCAAAAAGTGGTAATAAGACAAGCCAGAAAAGCAGGCATCTCCCCACACTCCATGATTTGATTGCTACACTCCACACTCCTGATATAAAACAAACATCAATTTGTTAACCTTAATAAGCAGCAGCAACAACAAAAATACTCTCACCATGTGCAGTTTTACATTTTAAACTGACATAACTCATTAAAAAATGCAGATCTGAGCCTTTCCAGTGCTGCCATGGTGCAAAAACTTGGATCTGAGTAAGAGAGCCTTATAGAATAATAGAACTGTAGAGTTGGAAGGGACCACAAGGGTCCTCTAGTCCAGCCCCCTGCAATGCAGAACTCTTTTGCCCAACATGGGGCTTGAACCCACAACCCTGAGATTAAGAGTCTCATGCTCTACCAAGTGAGCTAGCCAGCCATCCCACTCACTTATGGATCGGAATAATTTTTATAAGGGATCTCTTCAAAGTCGTCATCGTCTGTGTCCACAGTTGTATTCTGTTATTTGTTGTTGACTTTATTGTTATCCTAGGTGAGAATCAAGGAGATCCATGAGGATCTGTGCCTTGGCTCAATGGTGTTGTCGTGCTGGCAGGCACTGGATCTGTTTCTCTTTTTACTCTGCAGTCTACCAATGTAAGCTTTAATCTGATGGTAGTTTGGGGGAGGTATGTAAAACCAAGAGGATCCGTTTTTATTCTGCTTGGTTCGACTTTTACCCAGGGCCATGGAAATGTGAAAAGTGTGTTCGCTTTCTCTGCATGTGCAGAATGATAAGGTGGAGAGAAATACTTTCTCAAATTTCCAAACGGGTCCAAAGACATTAGTGACTCCACATGGCAAGACAGACACTTCTACTGACATGGTTCTTCTGTCCAATGCATTTGGAGTCCGGCGGGGGGTGGGGAGAAGAGAAGCTGTGCTTGCTCCATATGAGGAGAAAAATGCAGCGAGTCCTGTTGTAATGGGACACCCCTATATGTTACCTGGAGGTAGATTATGAAAGACATGAAAACACCCTCTCCAAATCAAAGAGGAAATGTCGATTACCGAGTGTGATAGGGAAGAAGCTATGGGTGGCATTTTGGATTTTGCAAATGTAAGGAAGCGTGACGAAGATGGTATCTGTAATGTCCAAAGGTTGTACAAAGAGTCACATAACAACGATAAGAGTGGTGGCGCTGTACCTTCAGCTGAGGATGCCACCATGCTGCAATCAGTTATCAAATCAGAAATGGGCTGTTATGGCCTATACAGCTCCAGATCAAGTTGTTGAGTTGGATCCAACTAAATAGTTGAGGTAGTGGGAGCCAATGCAACAAGTCCTGCTAGTGCGACAGGGTTTCCTTCCTTCTCCCCAGTACCCCTGAGCTCCCCAGATTGGCTCTAGGGGGGCTGGGAGAGCCCATAGAACAGGGAGGAAGAGAGGGAAGGTGGTTCCATCAGGCAAGCAGAAATGACATTGAATTCAACCATTAGGTTTACTCCACCTAAAAATTCCCCAAAAGGCGTATGTGACCTTTATACTTCTACTTGTCTATTCCATGAAACTTCTACTTGTCTATGCCAGGTGTTCAACCAGACAACACCTTTCATGGCTATGCCTCTTACTTTACAAAGGGCGCTTCCAGATATCACTACTTTCAGGTGGGAATCAATCACATACTTAGAAATCCAGGTTGCACCATTACAGTCAGTTGGAGGTCTTGTGTAACAACCCAGTTCCTGAAAAAATTGGACTACACACACACACACACACACACACACACACACACAGAGGAAAATGCACTGGAAAGTGTGCTTTGATGCAACACAAATCAGCGTGAATGCTTATTAAATAGCCAGCTTCATCTAATCTCTCTGCAAACACATCAGGATGCATAGTCAATAAACATTTCCCAAATTCCCGTTTGCTTTTCTTTTTCTAATCAATTGTTGTTTCAAAGTTGTTGCTTCGGTTTTCAATTTAGTACAACTCCAGGCTGTATCTCTAATAGCTACGTTGGAGAGAGTGAGTTGCTGCACATTCTCACACCCCCATCCCTGTTTCCTCACAACTTTACACAATCTCTTAATTCACATGCCTCCTTTTCTTCTGTTCCACACCTCTTAACAGCCTGAGCCCACAATTTCTTCTCTAGGGTCACTTCCAGACTGTCACTGTTTTGTGGGTGGGATGAAAATGCATACCTGTAAATTCAGGTTGCCCAGTTAAAGTAGATTAGGTGCTCCTGAACAGCAAACCCTCTTTCTCTCTCCCCCTGCCTCGTGGACTGTTCATGGTTAAGAAAGTGACAGGGAAATGCCCTGGTGGAAAGTGTAGGATAACAACTTCTTGAAGTGGCATCCCATAACCTCCTTGCAAACAAATCAGACTGAATGCTCAGTAAACAGCTGGTGTCATGTGACCTCCCTGCAAACTTTGCACAAACAAATCAGACTGAATGCTCCATAAACAAACAACATAAGCCCTTCCCTCTTACCCTCCTGATACCCGTCTCTTCCCCATCTATTGCATTTCCCTAGGTTGAAGAAGTTAAGCATGATACGGGTTGCAGGGAAAGCTGCTGTGACGATGATGACTGCAATGCATTGCAATACTGTGGTTCCAGTCTCTTTTGATACCGGTAAGTTTCATTCTCATTCCTGACCCTGAATGAAAACCACCTCCTCCAGCAAAGAGAGTGAAGTTGTTGGCTCCTGATTCTTCTTCCTTGTTCCTACTTTGACATTTCTAGTTCTCTCTCTATTACCGGTAATAGAAGGTGCAGATGCCTGAACTTTCAGGCAAACATCACACACACATTTCCCAAGGACTTCAGTGATTCCTCCGCAACCTTCCCTGCCTCAGTGTGTATTTTGTGCTATTCACAAGGGGTGCTTCCTCCACTTGTGATTCTTTGCAACTGATGCTCAAAGGGGTACTGCCTCCATTCCTGGAGGTAGAGCAGTGCCAACAAGGCAAGTGGCCATTGAACACCCTATCCTCCATGACTACCTTGCACTAAGTCTTGACTAACATTGGCTCACCAAGGTCTCAGACAGACACCTTTACTATCATCTGATACATGGTACCTTTAACTGGTGATGCTAAGGGCTCCAGCTGGGACCTTCTGCAAGCACAGTAGGTTCTATGGTATATCCACTGCTGCCAGATGTTTAGCTCCACTTTCATAGAATCACAGAACTCTGCAGCAGCCAATAATGTGGTGCAGGGGTGGGAACACACAACACGATGTTACGTAATGTGTTTCCACTATGGGGAGAGAGGAGGATACTTTGCGCAGGCGTGTGGAAGGGTTGCTCTTTTTCTGCCAGCTCTGCCTAATCAACTTCAAGTTCTTCCCTGTGAAGGCAAACCAGTTTTCAAATGTTATTCTAGACTGCCCTCTCTCAGATAACAGAAGTACTCCAGTCGTCTTTCTAGATGCTTGTATTTGATTTGCATTCGGTTCTGGAGGACCACGCGGTGGAGAAATGACTTCATATCGCATGGTTAAATGAACTAGAACAAACTCTAGTTGGAATCTACATAGTTTTCCAGGAAGGTTTGATTATAGAACAGTTTCACAGTATGTGTGTCAAGGACACATCCCTTTTTGAAACTTTGTTTGAGAAATAAAATGCACAGATCTTACCAATTATGGGTGGGGTGGGGGAGGCATTAGGTATTTATGTAGAACTATGTGCTCTGTAGGGACGCAGGTGGCGCTGTGGGTTAAACCACAGAGCCTAGGGCTTGCCGATCAGAAGATCGGCGGTTCAAATCCCCGCGACGGGGTGAGCTCCCGTTGCTCAGTCCCTTCTCCTGCCAACCTAGCAGTTCGAAAGCACATCAAAGTGCAAGTAGATAAATAGGTACCGCTCCGGTTGGAAGGTAAATGGCTTTTCCGTGCGCTGCTCTGGTTTGCCAGAAGCGGCTTTGTCATGCTGGCCACATGACCCGGAAGCCGTACGCCGGCTCCCTTAGCCAATAATGCGAGATGAGCACCACAACCCCAGAGTCGGTCACGACTGGACCTAATGGTCAGGGGTCCCTTTACCTTTACCTTTACCTTTATGTGCTCTGTAAGCCACTTAGGCTCTTCCATATTGGAGGCTGGAGTGACTGGATACAATATCCGACCAACTAAAAATAATGGCAGTTTCAATTCCCACCCTGCCCCACGACCATCACATCAAACATCGACTACTGGAGTGTTAACTGCTGTGGATCTTTGGCTGTGTACACACCCATACATTTAAAGCTCATGACTGCCCCCAAGAATCCTGGGAACTGTAGTTTGGCAAGGGTTCTGGGAATTGTAGCTCTGAAAGGAGTCAACTACAGTTCCCAGGATTAATTGGGGGTAAGTCAAGGGCTTTAAATCTGCTTTAAATGTATGGTGTGTTCACAGTCTATATCTCTGTCCAAGCTCTTAACTGAGGACTCATGCCTCTTCATTCCCACCTTCAAGTCTAGTTCCAGAGGGCAGCAAGGTAGATTAGAAACTGCCCGCTCTCTGGGCCAACGGGGGTCCACAGAAGGGATCTGAGTCTTTGCATAAAGGCACTCCAGACCCAGTCCTGGAAGTCTAGCTGGTGGCTTCCCCTCTTGCCATACTCATCTGGAGTGCAACCAGAGCAAAAACAATGGCATGTTGTGTTGCATTGTGCTGAAGCCCTTTTAGGAAGTGCAAATGGAAAGATTGGGCATAGGAGCACTAGTGCCACCATGAGCCTCTTCTTTTAAAAGTTGAAAAAGAGCCACCAGTCATCTTTTTACATCTAAGCTTGAGATGGGAAACCTAGATGCTGTTGAACCCCAACTCCAACTCCCATCAGCTTCAGCCAGTATGGCCTAAGGTCAAGGATTATGGGAGCTGTATCCCAGTGACATCTGGAGGGCTCTCACAACATTTCCGATCTAAGGCATGTTGACTGGGGCTGATGGGAACTGAAGTTCAAAGCCTCGGGAAGGAGCCAGGTAGGCAGCCCACCTCTCTGAAGAGCCAAGCCACTCAACCCACTGAAGGGGGCTGTAGAGTGGATGGCCATAGGTTCCCCATCCCTCCTTTGCATCACTGGAGCTTGACAAGTTGGTTAATATTGCTATAGATTGGGTGTGGGACCCCCCCCCCAAACCCTAGGAATTTATGAATTGTAGGATTTTGATGATTTCGGATGTGAAGGGAGAAACGCAAACTGCAGAGGAATTCCTGGGCTAGCCTATGCAAAAGGACCTGGCCAAGCTAGGGCCATTAAGAAACAATACAGAGCCATTGAGGGCAATGCAAGAGAACTGTCCTGCCCCCCCCCCCATGCCCTGAGGTGTGAACAGAGACAGGGGTTTGGAAGGTTGCCAGGGTAACTGGGCATGATAGGAAAAGAGAGTTTTGAGCAAGGGTTGCTGGAGAAAGATGGACTGGCATCCATTTTGGACAGGATCAGGGCTGTCTTACCCATTAGGGCTAGTGGCGCCCTGCACCACGGCGCCAGCCCATCGGGGCGCCCAGCAGCTGGAGTCATTCCTTATTTATTGCATTAGCCATATGGCCATAGCACACAATGAGAAACCAGGCGGAAACCTGCCGCAAACGTACACAAAATACAACAGATACACCCTACACCCTTTGCACAAATACATCTAAAAACTTTAAGTATAAAATCATACTGAGTGAAACAAATAAAACAAGAAGCTGGAGTCCAGGACCGACCAGGAACAGCTGCGAGGGCATGCTGGGCGGTGGCGGCTCTTCCTACGGCCAGCCGCACTCTCTTGCTTCCTGAAGCGGCACACAAAGCTATGCAGCGCCCTTCTCCCTCCTGCCCACCCCGCGGCACTAGCGGGACTGCTGAGGAAGCCCATGCGGCAAGTGAGCCTCGAGCTGCCCAGCGCATGGGGAGGGGGGGAGGGGCACCCTAACCCCGCCCCTTCTGCACCACGGGGGGTGTGTGCCAAGAATGTCACCCCCCCACCCCTTCTGCACCATGGGGGTGTGTGTGTGCCAAGAACGTCACCCCCCACCCCTTCTGCACCAAGGCGCCGGATATGCTTAAGACAGCCCTGGGCAGGATGGCTGAAGGCTGGTTGCACTGCTGTAGGGGACAAATCCCTCTTGAAATGACCATGCAGTAAGATTGGGACTCCCTCCATGCAGACTGAAGGTGTAAATCTTAAAGCTATGGCAGGCTCCGTCATGTCTCAATTCTCCAAAGGACCACAGACCCTGGATGAGTGCCTGGAACCCCATGAACTCTTGCCATCGCTCGGCAGAGAGGGGGGCACCTGACTATTGTAACACTATTATTATTATTACCATCATTATTATCAACAGAACAACTTTTTGAAGGAAACGGAGCATACCTCGCAGCCTGTTGAGTGTCACCCAGAAATGTTCATCTGGACTGTAGGTATCTTTAGACCATTCAAGGAGATCAAGAGACCTCCGGTCCTTGAGGATGAAGTCTGCAAATTCCCTTGAAAGTGCATTGTAAGCAGAGCCAAAATAGATGGTCAGGTTGTGCGGAGGTGGTGATTTCCACACAAAAGTCCACAGCATGAAGGAAAACATGCTGTAAACTTGTTCCCGGTAGATGTATTTTGTCCTCTTGAGAATATGATGTGGAGGCAACACCCCTGGAGTGATGTTATGCCCTTTGAACCCTTTCAGGTACCGAACTATCTCCTTGTTGGTTCTCAAGGGGAAATCTTGCCCACAAGCATTGAGAAGGTATTTCCAGGGCACTTTGGATTTTACAAGATCTTTCATGCAGTTCAGATCAGCCTGGAGCCTAGATATCCCAGCATAAACCACCAGCTCCAATTTTGAAGCAAGGAAAGCATTGGGGAAACAGCCTAGCAATTGCTCCACCTTTCTCTTAAACGCATGGGTGGCCTTCTTGTCGACGTGGACACAGTAGACATTTTGGGGCATATATATGGCCCTAAAGAGCCTCTCAAAAGTATCAAACTCTTTGTGCAGGGTTATCACATAGGCTAAAGGAAAGGCAGCTTCTTCTGCAGAGAGGGGTCTGGTAATGTAGTGGCTTTGGGTCACGTAATCACTGCAGTTGGGTTCCCCAAAGGATGTCTTCAGCATCTTTCGGGGTGAGAAGTGCTTCTTTCCTTCAGTAATAGCCTTGCAAGTTTCTGCTAAGAATGAGGTGGCTGACTGGTTGAATCTCCTTGGGATGTTTTCATCCGATAGTCTTGAGGTGTAGAACAGGATGAAGAGGAAAACCGCAAAGATGAAAAGAGTCAGAATGGGACGCATTCGTGAATTCATGGCCATTGCTGGAAATGCTGGGTTTCGTTGCATCCTAACTGTAAAACACAGAAGATACACAGCATTAAAGTTGGTGTTTTTAAAAATAGAAAAAAGGAGAAATGGGTCCCCAAATTAATGTTTGGTCTAAAGGTGCAGTAAAAGATTAAATATTACTGATAGGCTGTATACGTACCATACATTTAAAGCATAGTTAAATGATTTAAATCACACACAGAGAGAAAACAATAATGGGAACTGTAGTTTACCCCTGACACAGCTACCGGTAGAATTCCCATCACCCTCAACAAACTACAGTTCCCAAGATTGGTGGGTTTTTTTTGGGGGGGGGAGTCATGTGTTTGAAATGTATGGTGTATACACAATCATAGACTTACAGTGCAATCCTAACCCTGTGTTCTCAGAAGTAAGTCCCACTGAGTTCAGTGGGGCTTCTCCCAGGCAAGGTGAGACAGCCTCAACTCCTGCTAAAGAAACCACAAATGCACATGCTATTGTTACTGGGTGGTTACTTACCGTAGATGGGCTATCAATGCCTTTTGTCATCAGCTTGGCTTATCCCTGGCTAGCTACCGGTACCTGAAGCTATCTGGGCTCATGATCCTAAACTGAATGCAACAGCACTTGGCTTAGTTTTAATAAACCAAACTTTGCTTACTTCATGAATTTATGAGTTTGTTCAAATTCTATCTCTTTACTGACTCTAGATTATGGCGAGTCTCTCCCTCTCCCAAAGGGGAGGTATACAGATATATGTAACAAGATATACAGTTTGTTCTGGGAAATCAAGCCCTGATACGGTCCTCTCTATTTGCCCTCAATTCTTTGTACTGAAAACGCACCATCAACAAACAGAGTAGCTGATCCAGCAGTTTGCACACTTGCTTGTTTAGCTGCAAACCTGAGCACAGAGCATATATTTCAACCTGCTTTTTACAAACGTTCCACTGAGACTTGTCACTGATTCCTCACTGTGTCACCAAAAGAGCCATACATACCGGTAGCTGAGTAAGTCACTTCTTAACACCAAGAATCCGAAGCTGCAGCACAGGACAAGGGCACATGAAGGCCTGGGGTGGGGGGAGATTCTCATGGGTCCATGCTGTTGTATTTGAGTGAATGGGTGGCATGCATGCAGGGCTGGTTTTAGGACCAATTGACCCTAAATTTCCCTGGAGTGCCAGGCTTGTGGGGGACGATGACAAAGATGACACACATGCTGTGTAGGCTATCTACTTAAATATCTAGTCAACAGTTGAAACAAATAATACAAACAGTTAATCTGATCCTAACCTGATTTTTTTTAAAATCATAAATCATGTCTGCAAATCATGCATCCCAGTCATGAACTGGAAAGCAAATACATTTTTTTTAAAAAAGAGGCTCTTCAAAAGTTGAAACATTGAAGAAAGGTGTCGAAGCCTTTCCTTGCCTGAGGTGACATTTGGTCTAGGACCAGCCTGTCAACACTTGTTGTTTGTTTGTATGAAAGTGAGTCTGTGGAATTGGAAAAGATGGTCAGAAGTAAGCACTTACCATCCGGAGAGCCAGTCATGGAGCAGAGTGACCTGCAGAAAAGGACCCTTGAGCAGGCCTAGCCCCTTTCAGGTATTTGGTGAGGCGAGAGTAAGTTATTTGTCAACAGAGTAGTGGTGGCAGGAATGCTGCATCCCAAACTGGAACAGAAAGCAAGAGGGAGGGAGGGAGCACAGAAGAGCAGGGTAGAGAGAGAAACAGGAGATCAAGCTAGAGGAGCTGGAAGAACCAGCTAATGGGACAGAACTGGAATCTTTGCCTGTTCTCTTCCCCTCAGGGGTCGGTCCTCCTGGTGGTTAGTATGGCTCTAACCAACCTGAAGAGGTTGGCTCCAACCTGCCCACTCACCCACACCCATTCAAGATCTCTGTTTCTTTCACATGCCCTTAAACCAAAGGCTCCAGAAGAGATTGCCTGGGATGCAGGAATGGTTAAGAAGCCTGGGTGGGGCAACAAAACAAAGAAGTGTCTTAGAATGGAGATTTTATCTGGCAAGTATGAGGTGGCAAAATGCATTGCAGAGCCCAAACGCCTTGAGCAGAAGTTGCCATTTCCAAAGCTACTTGTTTGCAACTAGTTTCACTTCATCTTTACTTGTAAAAAATATTTATATACAAGATGCTCACAGGAAAGGAAGTGTAGGATTGCCCTGTCATGCTGCAGTCCTGTGCTCGCTGACTTGGAAGCAAGGCCAACTGAACACAGTGAGGCTTACTGCTGAGTAAG
Source organism: Darevskia mixta (assembly GCA_034641385.1). Lineage (NCBI taxonomy): Eukaryota > Metazoa > Chordata > Lepidosauria > Squamata > Lacertidae > Darevskia > Darevskia mixta. The sequence goes on from JAWWNH010000011.1 coordinate 23,264,514, forward strand.
CACACACAGCATTATGCCATTAGGGCAGCTTCAGACACGCACTACACATATGAAAACTTACAGCTTCTGGAATCAAGTGTGTACCTGCCCTGTCTCCTTTTTCCTACCATGCTGACAACATTTCATTCCCTTAAGTCGCATCAATGGTAATTAATGCACTATCATTATTTTTGCATTTTGTTATCATCTCATTAGTGTTACTGTAGCATGGTGATAAAAATACTACACTGCAGCAACTGCAGAGTGTTAGTAAACCACTTATATTCTTAGGTTGTGTACACTGATGGTAATGCTCTCCTTTGATCCACGAGTTGCGTCAGATTCCCAGGTTTTTGACGGCCTATCTAATATCTAATTCACACATAATTAGATATTGTGAAGCCAGTTTTTCCCACACTCCCATGGAGAATAGAGAAATCATATCTCCCAAAAGAAGTGCAGCTTTGTTGGTTGCTTGTTTCCTCCCCTCCCCTCCCCTCCCCTTCTAAAACAGTGCCCCACATTCTCTTCCTCTGACACAACTCAGAAATACCCTCCCTATTTACCCTCCCTCCTGGCTATATCCATTTGAAAAGGAGTTTAAAAAAAAAATGTTTCTTTGGTTGTGCAGGTTCTGCCTGAACATTATTATTTGCATTCTAGCTCTTTTGGTGACCAAGCTTCTATGTAGACGCTATGGCGATGAAGTTGTTCCTTGGGCCATATCCAATGCTGCAGCTTTGCTGGCGCAACAGACTTCTGCGTGCTCAAGGGAGCTCCCTCTCCAGCCCCACCTGCATGCTCTCAGATCACTTCTGCAGGGTTGGGGGGACCCTCCAGAGCAGATTTTGGGGGCACACAGGGAGAGGAAACAGAACATAGCTGATGCAGCATGAGATAGTTCCTTATTTGCATGGAAGTTCAAAGCAACAGAAAATGTTACAAAGAATTATTTATTTATCCCTAATGCCATTGACTGGTTGGATGCACGAGTAGTGAGAGGCACCAGTTGGGGAAGCCGAGCGGCTGCATCCCCCCAGCTGCCAGAGGGCGGCCGAGAAGGACACAACTGGCATGCACTACCGTGTTTCCACTATTTTAAGACACCGTCTTATATATTTTTTTTCCTCAAGAAAACGCACTATGGCTTAATTTGAGGGGATGTCTCATTTTTATTACGTAAGCACGCCTTGGCAAGGCCACGCTCAAGTTCTGGGGCTGCGAAGGACGGGACGGGCATGGAGCTCTTTGTTTGCTTGCTGGCAGCGGGGGGAGAATCCAAGCCAGGGGCGTACCCAGGATCAAAACTAGGGGGGGGTGCAAGCCATGGTCGTTCAGGTTGTGACATTTCAGCATGGAAAATGTGAATGAAACCAACATTTTAAGAAAATTATATATAATTATAGCAGTGCTTTATTACGGTAGTTATTACAATTATTTGCTTGAATTTTTTTTTAATTTTTATTCTAGTTACATGTCTTATGCTAGTATAATTTTTATTGGGTTTGAAGAAAACTTGTTCAAAACTTTCTTTTCAATCCCCGAGGAGTCGGTGCAGGTGTTTCCAAAGGCGAAGGAAACGGACCCCCTCAAAAAAAAAATAGGGGCGCAGCCTCACCCCCCAAAATAGGGGCGCAGCCAGTCTGGAAGCGCAAAGGAGAAGCGGTTACTTTGGCGAAATAGAGCATCCAGAGCTCATAGAGGCGTTCCTTGGAAGCCATGGCTTCTGCACTTTGCCTGTGCTCTCCCTGTGGAGCCAAACCCCACCGCCTACGGTGAAATCAAAGGCAAGTGAGAGGAGCAGACACTAGCTCCCCAGGTCCCCTCATCTTCTGTCTCTGGGCAGTGTAGCAGGGAGTTGAGAGCAAGCAGCAATTGTACGTTGAGCTTAGCATCAGTGATCCGTACTCTGATAACTTCCAAGTTCATAGGGGCCAACTCCTAGGGACTGAGGTCCCTTAGGCTCCCCTAAAATATTTGAGGGGGCTGGGGCCCCCCAAAGTTCATAGGCATTGCCATTGAAATTGTGTGTGTGTGCCGTGTCTTGTGATTGATTATGCTGTACCAGGTTAGACTACTGTGATCCACTCTCTGTGGGGTTGCCTCTGAAATATGGCTTGGAAATTGCTGCTAGTTCAGAATGCTGGATCACCAACTGGGATAGGCTTATTAGGATAATGTAACAGTGATGCTATGCCAGTTGCACTGGCTCCCAATTTCTGAGCCCAAGTGCTGGCTTTGACTTTTAAAGCCTTTTCTAGCTTAGGACCCAGAATACTTTATGTGTCGGCCCAAACATTCAGAACTTCAACAGAACGTCTTCTGGGGGTGGCCCCACAAACTGAGACAAGGCAGCTGCTCCACAAAGAAAGGGCCTTCTCAGTGGTGGTGCCTCAGTTGTGAAGTGTGTGTTATCTGTAGAGGGGTCCACTTGGTACCTATTTTGTCATCCTTCCAGTACCAGGCAGACTTTTCCATTTCCCCAGCCCTTTTAGAGCTGATTTTATCCCTGTGGATTCTTTGCTTGCTTGCATAAATTCGCTGGGTTTTATTACTGTTCTGCTGTATATTGTCTGCATTTTAATCCATGCACATGGACACACAAACGATCCTGGGGGTTTCCAATGAAGGTTAGTATAGAAATTCCTGTAACAAAATCAAAATAAAATAACCTGCCATCTTCCTGTTCACCCCTTTCCCTTTGGGCAGCAGGTTGGGGAGCAGAGGGAGAGGGGAAGTTTACACTGCCTTGGCTGGCTTGCGGGTTCTCCCTGAGCAGTGCCGTGCAGGGGGAGCACTGGGCTGCCCCACAGAGCCACCACGCAGGGAGAGCGTAAGTGAGGGAGCCAGAGGCGGAGGCACCAGACTGGAGGCAGGCAGGCATCTCTCTCCCGATCCCTGGGAAGCCTTTTCCCTGGGCAAGCCTGGGCGTGCGCAAGGGCAACTTTATGCGTGGCGCCGCCTTTCACTCCAAGCAGTGCGCAAAGCTCCCCCGGGCGCCGTGCTCCGTTCGGCACAGAGGCGTAGGAAGGTCAGGTGGTACCCGGTGCGGAAAATTTCTTGTCATCCCCCCCAACATTGTGTGTTGTTGTTTTTTGCCTGCAAAAGAGGTTTTACATTATTTCATATTTTCTTACAAACGAATGTGGATTCTGGGCCTCTGATAACAAGTAGGTGACTATGGACAGATACTTAAATCTACAGGATGGACTGTTTTGGCTTGTGTTATTTTATTTATATTTACAGTGGTACCTCGGGTTACATACGCTTCAGGTTACATACTCCGCTAACCCAGAAATAACGCTTCAGGTTAAGAACTTTGCTTCAGGATAAGAACAGAAATTGTGCTCTGGCGGCACAGCGGCAGGGGGAGGCCCCATTAGCTAAAGTTGTACCTCAGGTTAAGAACGTTTTCAGGTTAAGAACGGACCTCCGGAACGGATTAAGTATGTAACCAGAGGTACCACTGTATTGTTTATTTATTTAATAAAATTATTTTTAAAAACCTGCAAAGTGGTTTACCAAAATAAAAAACAAAACAAAAAAACACCACAGCAGCTATTTATTTATTCAGCTCCATTGAATTGATATTTCAGCCAGGCATGTCCAAAGTCCATTTCGGGGGCCTAATTCGGCCCACCAGTTGGTTTAATCCAGCCCCTGTGGCAGTTATTTCCTGGGGTAAAATCCTTAAAAAAACCTCAACAACTTCAACCCTAAAAAAAAAGGTTAACAACTTTGGTCAGCCCTCACGACCCTTCGCTTCATCAAATCTGGCCCTCTTTGAAAAGTTTGGACACCACTGGCTTACACCATAGCCTTTTAAGGTAACTCTTATTTAAAGCAGGCCCCCACCCACCCAAAAAATTTTTTTGGTCTCACAAGCAGCAGCACATTCCACCTCAAAACAAAATATCAAACAGTAAAAAAAAACAGTAAAAAAATTATAACTCCTGTTAGGATAATTAAACCAATCTTACAGATTTTTATCCACACAGGCTTTTCCTATGAGGTTTTGACAATTTCAGAACTCAAGCAGTGAAATTACTAGGAACAATAATATAAGTTTCACAGGTGCAGTCTGCACAGATATTGGTCACATAAGTTAACATAAGTTAATATTCCTTTACTTCTCAACCACTTTATAAGAATCTGAAAGCAAGGAGACATGGCAACTCACCTCTTCCATGCAGCAGCATATCAGAACACTAACACTTTATGGCTAAATAGCTTATAATTTACTTTAATTACTTGCAAGCAAGTTACAGGTAGGTAGCCGTGTTGGTCTGCCATAGTCAAAACAAAATAAATTTTTTTTAAAAAATCCTTCCAGTAGCACCCTAGAGACCAAATAAATTTGTTCTTGGTATGAGCTTTCATGTGCATGCACACTTCTTCAGCACACAAAAGATTTGAAAAATCACCCAAGCAAACACGTTTTTTAGGGGTTAAAAAAAGGCTGTGGGGGGTTAAAGGCAAAGGACAAAGGGGTAAAGTCACTCACAAAAAGATCGCTGTGGAGAAAGCTCCTTCTTCCCTTCCAGAGATCATACAACAATCAAGGGTGGGACGAGGGGGAGGGGCAGGAGGCAGTTTTAGCGATCAACTGGGATTAGGCATTAATAGTTAACAGAGTAGCCTGCTTCTTATCAAGCAGTCTCAAGTGGAGAAGATAAGGAAACTTCCAGGGGAGAAGCCCAGAAGGAAGGAATATGGAAATCAGGCGCCACGAAGGGAACAAGCAAGCCAGCTGCCGCTGCGCTAATCAATGCTTTTTGCTGCTGGGCGGGGGGGGGGCGCGGGGGGTGCCCAGAGTGTTGCTCCTCCAGGTGTGCTTCTAGGGGGGGCACTTGCCCCCCTCTGCCCCCCCTGGGTACGCCCATGATCCAAGCTGAGCTTTGAGGAAACGGGCACCAGAGAGACCCGCTTTCGCTGGGCGCTCTCTCCTGCTCCTCCGCCGCCGCCTTCCCTCCTTGAAACTCGACAGAAGCCTTGTTTTCCAAGGGGCCTCTTGGGTGACGCGCAGGGCGGCTCGGGGGATTTCGTTGTGGCGGCAAGCAGGGAAAGCCTGTGCCGCCTTCCCTCTCCGCCGCGGTGGCCACCCTGTGCGCTCTGCGCCGAGCGGAGTTGGGCGAGCGCGCGGGCGAAGAGACCTTCGGAGTGCCTTTGTCGTGCCCACTGCCCCTTCCTGTGCGCCCTGCTCTGCAGAGTTCCTGAGCGCTGCTTCTGGGGCTGACTGGTTTTGGTGGCGGGACTGGACGCCCAGCCCCGCCTTTTCCTTGGCGCCCTCCAGAACTGCGCCTATCACTATGGCTTATTTTGGGGGTACAGCTTATATTTCGCAAATGCGAAAAAATCCTGCTATGGCTTATTTTATGACTATGTCTTAAAATAGGGGTAACAGGGTAGCCCTGTGAGCGGCACTGGGCCTGCAGTGCGCCCTAGACACAGCATCTGCCCTGTGCTGGTCATATATGTCATTCATGCCAATTGTAAAGATTGCCCTACAGTCAGTTTGCCGTTTTATTAGATATCTGGATCAGTACTGTATACTATTTTACATGACATCATGTTTCCTATTTAATCCTCATGGATAAGTAAGATAATGGACTATGCAGAACTGGCAAAGTGAACAGCAAAATTTAGAGAATCTAATGCTTGTTTTGTGGAAGAATGGATGCCCTTTTTGGACTATTTACTGCAAGAAATATTACAGTATGGTGAACGCGCAAGCAGGATTTGAGCTATGAGCAACAGAAGTAATGAGATTATAATATTGTGGTTATGATTTGAAGATAGGGTGCAGCAGAAGGAGAGAAACAACAACTCCATGGGGAAAGGGGTGGGGAGTCAACAAAAACAAGAGAAAAGATGAAATTGTGTTTTGACTGTATATGTTAAAAATGTTGAAACTTAATAAAATATAATTAAAAAATAATCATAATCATAGATTGGACTGTTACGTTTTTGTTCAAGAGCTAGATGCATATTTTGTTCATGCATATTTGTGAGGTGCACAGAATCCTAGCATTTGATCCTAGAGTTGGAAGGAGTTTTAGAGGTCTTCCTGACCAACTCCTCCCCACTGCAAGGATCAATGGCTAAAGATGAATCCCTGACAGCTGGTCTCCCGGCTTCTGTTTAAATGCTTCTAAGCAAAGGAGCGCTCTGCTCGCCATGTCCTGAAGTAGTTTGTTCTACAGCTGAAACACTCTCTTAAATCAGTAACCAGACAAAAACCTCTTTGCCATTGTGTATTTCTTATAATCTGAATTTTACAGGGGCAATGCTTGTCCATGAATTTAAATTCTACTATGCACACAACATTTCTGGAGGAAATACCCCCTCCCCCATAAAACTCAGATTATATCCCCTCTTTATTTGCTCTTAGTTTCAATGCACTCTCCCTCTGGAGAGCAATGCTCACTTACTGACTGGCATTTATTTCCATGCAATCAACTTCAGCTCTGAGTATTTTATCCTGCAACTGTTGGCTAAGGTCCTCAAATGAGGCAACAAGGAAAAGAATGGAAGAAAAATAGAAGCCTGCCTGATGACAAGACAAAAAGCTCCACAGACTGGATTATTATTTTTTAAGCAATAATTTTCCAAACCAGTGGGAGGGAAATAGAGCTTGAAGTATCATCTTGGCTCATTAAAACATAAGCAAAATGTCCAGATTTCAGCATTCAATATATATTTCTAGCAAAAAAAGCAAATGATGGGTTCACTGCCATCTTGCGCCTCTCCAAAGGCCCAGCCAGTTCATTATCTAGCAAGTGGCAGAATATCAAATCTCCCATAAACTTACATCAGCCATCCAGCATTTTTGCTTGGAGATTCTTAAAGCCAACTCAGGTTTCAAACAAGCTCCATAGTTCCCCTCTTCTCCTGCCCTGCCAGTTTGCTGAACTGCATTGTCTGCCTCATTCTCTCTCTCTCTCTCTCTCTCTCTCTCTCTCTCTCTCTCTCTCTCTCTCATTCTCTGTTTGAATGCAGCTGACTTTGCAACAGAGATGTGAGCTAAGGACAAAACAAAATGAAAAAATAAAAAAGCACTTGTATAAACAAGTGCCATATGATGCCACTGTGCTAAGCAGACTGAATCATCCAGCATATTTACATACACATCAATTGCAGTTTTCAAGGCAGTAGGGGAAATGTACTATAATTAAAACAATTATAACCAGGAGAGATGCTGAAGATATTCTCGTCCAACAAACCTAAGAATATGGCATGAAGTGGAATCAGCTGGACCATGGCATTTGACTCATGCTGAACGGAGAACATGTTTTATGATGATATTTTATAAATGCTGTGAGTCCAAGCATAGTACATTATGGGAACTGCTTGCTAGGGCAAATAAATTTTCTGTGTCAGAAAGCTCTAGCTGTGTTAGAGCTTCAGTACAGCCAGACCACACAAAGGGCTAGCGAATGTGCTTGATTATTCTTTGCAAAACAAAATATCACAAGGAAATCAAAGAAGTGCACTTTAGTTCCCTACTCTAGGTGGTTTCTTCTTCTTCTTCTTTGATTTTTCTACTTTTGAATAATGCCTCCCTGTTTGGCAGACAGGAGTCATAGAAGACTCTGCAGCATATGCTAGGCTACGCACTCTTGTTTTCCTCATTTCGGTAGGGTGTGAAGAAAACACTCTCCTGCTGGAAAGAATGAGTAGCAGCTAACATGAGAAAGAAAGCCAGTCTATTGCAAACATAGCAAAAAGTCTCTTCCCCATTGTACCATCAAACCCTGTGATCAAAAGAAGGGTTTTCCAATCTCTTGATTTTTGGGGGGCTAAATTTGTTCAAGAAATAGATTAATCATTTGATGGACAGACCTTCCTGTAATTCCATTGAAGTCAACTAAACCGAGATCATCTTACTAAAAGCAAACAAAGGAAAATAACTCTCCCGAACTTGTTAGCATCAAGTAACAAATCTTCTCATGGGCAAGGTGTAAATTGGGGGAACACAATATCTTAAGAACTCTGCTAGTTATGGCTTGCATTTGCATTAAAGAACTGCAGCAGTTGCTTTTGGAGCTTTCCAAATTATAGGTTGAGATCTGCTGTAGCACCTGCTATCATGTTGCCTAGCACTCTCTAAGATTGTTCTCTGGCTGTTTCCTTCCACTGACGGTCAGCAATATGAGCAGAACCATGGGAGTCAAAGGCACCCAAATCTGTTAACATGACAAAAGCGATTGATGGGCCATCTGAGAGAAATCCTTTTGTCTTGGGGAGACGGATGTTGCCAAGGTGATGAGGGCGTGTTTGGGGTGACAGGGAAAGAGAGTTTTTGAGCAAGGTGTTCTGGGACGAAGGAGGGAGGAGAACAATGGCTGGGATCCATCTTGGACAAGCTGACTGAAGGCAGGCTGGGAGTTCTGGTGTTGCACTGCTGTGGGGGACAAGCCCCTCTTGAAATGACCATGCTGTAAGATCTGGATCCCCTCCATGTAGACTGGAGGTGTAAACAGGTAAATAAACCATATTTTTTAAAGCTACGACGGCTGCCACCGTGTCTCAGTTTTCCAAAGGAACACAGACCCTGGGTGAGTGCCTGGAACCCACCCGCCCACCCCCAGATCTTGCGAGTGCCTGGAACCCACCCGCCCACCCCCAGATCTTGCTATCACTTGGTAGAGAGTGGGGGTGGCACCCAACTTTTGTAAGAATAATATTGCTCAGGGTATGCAACACGGACTCAGATGGAATGAGGTCAGCTGAGCAGCACAGCCCCACTGTGCCATCCTCATCTGTCCCCAAGTCAATTTAGCCTGTGCTTAAATTGGTGTAAGAAGTTGATATGGAGCCAGTTTACGCAACTCTTTTCAGCATGAGAAGATGTGGGCTTCTGGGTGAGGGGTGAGCAATGCATCTTTGGCAAGGCAGGTGTCTGATTCATACTCCCTGAGCTCAGAAGAAGGCTCTTGCGTCCTCTGCAAAGCGGGTGGAATGGTGTGGGCACACAAGGGAGCGACCAGAGAGCTTTCAGATTTTATAGCTGCTGCTTATGCAATAGCTCACATTGTACTATGGTGAAAGATCAATCCCTAGCCTTGTGCTGCCTGATGACTTGCCACGAAGGAGCGTTCAAGCATTTAATTCTCTTCCACATGCTTCTTGTATGGTTCAGGAATCGCTTTGCCATTTCATTCCATTAATTGTGCAAACTGACCATCAGTTACTATCTTGCTTTCTTTTTTACATGTCTTGGAAGTCAGTTCAGAATATGCTCCTCACTCTGCTTTGGCAAGTTAGGCAGAAATAGGCAAATGTATAAAACGACAACCAGCAGAGGTGCTAAGCTCTGTATTCCTTGTATGCTGGGGCATAGCATGAGGAGCGCTGCAGTGGCATAGGAAGGGGGGTGGAGGGGGCGGAGCGCCCAGGTGCCACTCTGGGTGGAGCGACAAGATGGCCCCTGCCTCCCCCCGGGTGTAGAGCGGCCGATGGCGCGGCGTCCATACGGTCACCGTGCAAGCGGCAGCCCGTATGGGCGCTACGCACGAGTGGCATCCCTTCCCGTACGGACTGCACATGTGCGGCATTCCTTACAGAGTGCGCACACGCGGGATGCCGCCCATGCGCAGTCCATACGGGATGCCGCCCATGCGCCACCCCGGGTGCCGGAGAGGGTTCCTCTGCCACTGTCGCCCTGGGTGCGTTTAGGGGGGGCGCTACTCACGCCGCCCTCCCCAAACCAGCCCTGTGCCACTTTGCAAGGCTGGGATCTGATCAGATCCCAGTCTCATAAAGCGGAGCTGGCTCAGGGAAGGCTGTGTGAGAAGGACTCTGTGTTCCCTTTGAGCAGCTTTGCTTGGCTGGGATCCGATCATTCACACAACCGCTTGCCCTGCTGCTTTCTCCTGGGAAAACCTGCCCTTTACTGCTGAATCAGAGCAAATGTAACTTGGGTTTCCCTGGGAGGAAGTGGCAGGACAAATGGAAAGCTGCTCAGATATGTGCATATGAAGCATAGGGCAAGCAGAAATCCACATGAACCTGTGCTCCCTAAACACAGGAGAAGCCAAGTGTGGACAAGCCCTAAGACAGCTTCTGATGTCTCGAGATACAAGCCCAAATCAGCATCTGAGTAGATTCCACTCTGTCTGCCTCCTGCCACTGCTGTAAATGAAAAGCTAAGCCATGCTACTTCCTAGCAACCAAGCAATTCTTTTTTAATCATGTTCTTTGTGTTGCTATTTCAGCATACTTGTGAAAAGAATGCCAGTTGATACCTGCCCGTCAAGTACAAACTGTGAGACCCACACACATTAACTAGTGCCAGTTGCTCTTTCCATTTTGCAAGGATGTGATTGACAAAAAAAATCTCTGTAGTCTTAAACAGGACTAGACACACGAGGGCGCCAAAAGCTTAGGAAAAGATTTAGAGTATCTCCATGCTCCTTTCATGGAAGTGCCTCCTCAAAATCAATTCACGGCGCAGTCTTGGTGGAAATTATTCTTAGTCATGTTGACAAACTTGTTGCTTGAGACACTTTAACGTGTCTCCATACCTTGAGGGGGGGAATTAACAATAAATTATTTTTCATATAGTTGTTGCTTGCTTGGTAGCATAGCTGTCAACTTTCGGATTTGAAAATAAGGGATGCCGCGAGGGCGGTGCAATGGCACCAAGTAGCCTCACCACCCTGCGCTCCAGAGGCTGCTCGCGAACGGGTGAGCGAAAGAGCGAGCGCATAGACGGCAGGCAGGCTGTCTGTCTGGTTGGGCGTGAGGGTCTGGCTGCACAAGGCATGCAAGCTCCGCCCCCAGTCGGTCTCAGACTCCTTATTGGCAGCCGAGCAATGCAGCTGAGGAGCCTCCCTGGCTGGCAGGGAGGGAGAGGAGCTGCTTCCTTTGAAATCTGGGAAATTTAAGGGATATCAACAATCCGGGATAGCAGCGGGAAACGGCATTGGAATAAGGGAGTTTCCCACAAAAAAAGGGCGGGTTGACAGCTTGGTAGTGACCCTGCAATCATCACTTGAGGCCCTTCTTCATGTGCCTCTTCCACAAGAGGTTCAGAGGGTGGCAACACAAGAAGGGGCCTTTTCTGCAGTGGCTCCCTGTTTGTGGAATGCTCTCCCCAGGGAGGCTCACCTGACACCTTCATTACCTATCTTTAAGTGCCAGGTGAAAACGTCTCTCTACAACCAGGCCTTGGGCTGATTAACATTCTATGGTCTTTTAAATGTGACTACGACAGGTTATTGGTTTGTTTTTCTTTTATTATGTAATTTGTGTCCTCCTTTTGTATTTTTATGTTGTTTACAGAAAAACATCTCACACTGGAACCAAACATAATGCAAAATGATGATCATGATACAAAGTGGTAATGAAATTAATAAAACAATAAAATGGAAACAAACTATTCCCTTTTTTGTACTTGACTTTCTTTTTCAAACTGTCTGCTCTGAAAACGGGCAGCATTGAAAATGTTTCATGAAAACAGGATTGCACTGTAAATCTTAATGAAGTCTCAATTTTGATCCATAGTGAATTATGCAGTCCTGCTTTCTATTCAGAGGCAGGTACCACTGAGCTCAATGGAGCTAACTTCCTTAAAAAATGCGTAGGATTGTGTGACCAGTTAAGCTGAATATTAGTTCCTATTGATCCCATAAATATATTGTTACTGACTTCACTCCAAGAACTTTCTGGGCTATGGATTACACTGTTTGAAAAGTATGTTTTCAGAATAGTGCAGGGTTTCACCCCCAAGCACAAAAAAATTCTGCCTTTTTAACTGTTCTCCATCAATTAATGATATAGAAATTGCATTTGAAAGTTATTGAAGATGAGCGAAAATTTCAGCAACATTCTCTTGGGTGGGGTGCAGGGGTTTGCTTTGCTTACCTTATTTTAAAGGTGAGCCAAAGGACATTTGTGAGGGTTTTCTCTTTCATTTTACATATCTTTTCTCTGGTGATCTGTACTCTGCAGCCTTCTTTCCTGCAAACCCCATGACAGCCTCAAGTGGACTTTCCTGTTAGCACTGGGAGGTTGCCTACTCTTCAGTGATAGCTATTTGTTCTTACTTTGTTAAACATAACCTTTAAAGGCATCAGTGTGGTTTTCCTTTTTTAAAAGGTCAAAGGAAATACTTCCCTTAAAACAAAATCAGCAGACACACCAATCCCAGGTATTCAGTAGCCATGGCTCCCATGCTTCAGTTAAGCTGGAAACATCATAAAGCAGGTTGTCCTGTGGGCCTTTTTCATATCAGGAAGTGCAGCAAGCCAATGAGGCTGCAGAGTTATTGTTGGCATCTGTCTGTCTCAGGAGACAATGGAATGCACCTCTGGGGGTGAAGCCAAACTGCTGGAGAATCACAGCGCCTGCTGTGGCTGCAGAGATCGGTAACTCATAACTGCTGCCTCCCATGTTGCTTTTGCTGCGTTAGCAGCACCAAAGTGACCTTTCCAGGGTGCAAGCCTGGGCAGTGTGTATGGAGGTATTGGGCTGCCAAGGCAACAAGACCCCTCTCTTGGCTTCACTGATGTGGCAAAGCAATACATTGGGCACCAGCTTGGCTGCAGGAGTTGTCGGAAGGAGGCATACAAGATGCTGTAGGAATATTTAGTGGAAAGAAAAACACATACCGGTACACCATCCATGGACACTTAGCAATGATAAAGTACACTAAACCATGTGCCCTCCAAAAGTTCTGAAGAAATTCTAATAAGACCTGAGAATGAGGAAGAAATTTGCCATTATTATTAGTAAATAAATTTATTTCCCACCTTTCTCCCAAGCTGGAATGCAGGTGGGATGGGGGCTAGCTTCACTGTGTTCTAATGTAAATAAGGCATTCATGTCCAACACCAGCTAAAGTCAGGTACCCTTCAGGATATGGCAGTAGGCAACTCCTTTTTGCATTGATAAAAACCGATTTTTCAGAAGCTGAGCTCTATGCATTGATTCAGGATCCCATTGAACTAAATGGGAGCTGCTTGAGAGGATAGTGAGGCTCTTTTGTGTCAACCAGGCTTCCCCAGGAAAACTTCCTGGCAGGTTGTGCTCTTGTGTAGTTCCTCTTAATTTCACTGATGTCTGCACAGGTGAACACTCTGGTAGATCATGCCCAAAGACTGCTAAGCTTCAGGACTCAGTGTTGAAGTGTTTTGATCTGAGTTCTTTAAAAATCTTGAGCAATGAAACCAAAGTGGAGTTTTTTTTCCTGATGCATGTTATTGTTTGTAAGCAGCTTATATGAAATATGTGGCATTAGTCTGTGATTTAAACGTACGCCTACCCACCACTGTCTTCTCAGATATCTGGGCAATGATCAGAAAGATTATGTTCAATGCTAATGGTTTCATAACTACAAAAAAATCAGAGCCTTTCGAAAACATGACTGGAAACTGACGATTGAAGATTGCAATGTCCTGAACAATATTAATCTCCCCCTCCTCCCCCAAAGCCTTAAAAGATAATTTTAACAGGAAACTTACAAAGCGGTGTTCTTTAATCTACACCAGATTGCTGCAGCTGCAATTAATTTTACCTCCAGGATTAAGTTCTTAACCATTGTCCTAATGCAAGTCTGCATCTTCCAGCAGACCCTGGCATACCAAAAATAAGCAAGTAGAGTAGAGAGACAAGGATCCAGGCGCTTTCCAGATGTTGCTGGACTCCAACTCCCATCAGCCCCAGTCAGCATCGTCAATGGTCAGGGATCATGGGAGCTGTACAACTTCCCTACAGAAGTGTTGGATTTAGGGCAGTGCAGGCGGTTCCCCTGCACAGGGTGCTAAACTGGTGTGAGCGTGTGCGAAATAATACTAATTAGAAGATCCATTAAAAAGCAATAATAGTAATTTATTTCTTATACCCCACCTATCTGACTGGGTTGCCCCAGCCACTCTGGGCAGCTTCCAACCAAAGCACACCATCAAACATTAAAAACTTCCCGAAACAGGGCTGCCTTCAGATGTCTTTGAAAACTTATACAGTTGTTCAACTCTTTAACATCTACCGAGAGGGTGTTCCACAGGGTGGATGCAGCCACTGAAAAGGACTTCTGCCTGGTTCTCTGTAATTTCACTTCTCACAGAGAGGGAACCACCAGAAGGCCCCTCAAAGCTGGGCTTCAGTGTCCGGACTGAGCAACTGGGATAGAGATGCTCCCTCAGGCAACTGTACCAAAAGGAATTATTTTTAGCAACAAAGCTGGGGCATGGAGGGCAACAGTTGTATCTTCTGCCTTGAATGATGAGAAAGCATTGGGGCGTGCACCTGTTTGAAAATAAATGAAAGCTGAGGGAGAGGATGTTGGTGCATGTGGAATGAGGGGAGGAACCAAGAAGTTATATAAAGCAAGGTTACAAGATTGAAATGATGTTTGCATGTTTCCAAAGTAAATGATATCAGAAGCAAAACCTGCAGCAACCCCTAAGAACAATGGATTCCAGGCTTTGTTCTAAGGAACCCCTGGGATTCTTGGGAAGTTTATTGAAGCTTCTTGTGATGTGATGATCGGTAATGAGTCAAACAAGATGTCCTCAGTGGCAGATGGCTTGCTTATAGCTGTCAATCTTCCCCAAGCAACGTTCAGCCCCCAGGAAGCCTTAGGCATGTTGCAGGGTCATCCTCGTTTCATGCAACAGTGGAGACCAGCAGATCTGTATGGGGACAAAGGAACACAGGAACTCAGCCTTATACAGAGTCAGACTGGTGGACCCTCTAACTCAGTACTGTCCATGCCATCTGGCAGTGGCTTTCTGGGGTTTCAGGCAAGGAATATTTCTCAGCCCTACATGGAGATGCCAGCCATTGATCCTTGAGGAACACCTCAAGGCACACCTATTCATCCAGACCTTTGGGCGGTATGAGTATATGGCTGGGTCATCTAAATTGCTCTTATTGTTTGCTGTACTGACAGGAGGAGCTGTAAATCCCTGGTTTTACCTACATGCGATGGTTTTATGGATGGTATTTTTATTGTTTTATTAATATATTGTGAACTGTCCAGTTATTTTGTTGTGAAAGGTCATAATTGGATGGTCAATAAACAAATCCAATGAATAAAAATACCGGTAAATAGTACTTTCTTTCCTTTTTTTTTTTTTTTTTTTACTAGAACCACCAAATCTCCCAGGCATGGACAGGTTCACTTACTCAAATTGCAGAATTCTGAGCCCAGGAATTTCTTTTTGAGTGCCAGAACTGAATAGCACATTGTCCTTCCTTACAGAAACCCAGTCCTGTTTCCTTCCCTTCCTCTGCTCTCAGCTTTTTTTTCATTTTGGCAGTATAGAGTGATCCATCCATAGGGAAGCATGGTCAATGGCAACTCTCATTACAATACCAGGCTCTATGTGACTTTAGTCATTTTCTGTCTCTATGTTTCCACCATTGAATCCTACTACCGGTAGTTGGGAAAGAAGGGAATGGAGATGTGTCATTCTGGCCAGCTATTGCTGTTGACAAGACAACAGAAGGTTGGGGGTGGGGTGGGGTGTATCACAGCATCTGAGTTAAGTCCTTGCCAACAAGCAAATAATTACATCAGTCTGAGCAGCTAGGGTCCATAAAGGGTACACAATTGTTGTTCACTACTACCTCATATCTTGCCAATCACTGTCCAGAGGGGTCAATCAAGGGTTTCAGTTACGGAAAAGATTGCCTTCAGATGTTGTAGATATCAGCTGTCAGAGATGATGAGAAATGTAGCCAAACAATATCTGGAAGGCCACAGGTTCCCCATCCCTGATTGAAGAGAACGGGGGGGGGGGGGACCTCTGTAGAACCTTCCACTAATTTTACAGACATTAAGTCTATTGTTATGAACAATTTAAAAACACAAGAATCTTGCTGATTCAGGCCAAAGGTTCATCAAGTTTTGGCATCCTCTTTGCTATAGTAACCAGCTAGATACCTCCAAGAAGTCCACAATTTGTGCAGGAAGTCAACAGTCATCCCTCTGCCTAGTCATACCAAGGGCACAAGGCCCCCCAAGTGTACAAAACAGTGATTGTTTGATCTGTATTGATGACAGCTATACAACTTAATGCAGAAGAAAATATCAACAAATGGTTTAATATAGGATTCAGCTACATTAGTAAAAAAAAACAACACCCAGCGTTTTGAATGCATTATAAACATGCAACACCAGATAGCGCTGGAGAGCAAAAGAAAAAAAGTTCTTTGCAATTTTCCTTAGTGTTTTCCCACCCTTTTCTTATAATGATTTAATTTCTGATTTATTTATAGCTGGTTTTTCCTGTGTGTAGATCCACCCATAGTCTTCTTTTCCCATTTTATATGGAATTTAATCCAGAATGAGCTTTGAATCATGCCATCAATTTTGCCCCAAGGCTCCTACTGAAAACTTTATATTCATCCAACCATTTGAAATGGCACTCTTGGGATGGATTTCTGTGGAAATTCCTGTTTAATGTTTTAAACTTCTTTGTCTGTCTCAGGAGGTAGAGAAGAAGAAGAGTTTGGATTTGATATCCCGCTTTATCACTACCCAAAGGAGTCTCAAAGCGGCTAACATTCTCCTTTCCCTTCCTCCCCCACAACAAACACTCTGTGAGGTGAGTGGGGCTGAGAGACTTCAAAGAAGTGTGACTAGCCCAAGGTCACCCAGCAGCTGCATGTGGAGG
Source organism: Darevskia mixta (assembly GCA_034641385.1). NCBI lineage: Eukaryota > Metazoa > Chordata > Lepidosauria > Squamata > Lacertidae > Darevskia > Darevskia mixta. The sequence continues at coordinate 23,281,118 of JAWWNH010000011.1, forward strand.
AGCGGAGACACGAACCCGGTTCCCCAGATTTCAGGTCTACCGCTCTTAACCACTACACCACACTGGCTCTGGTGTAGGATGGTCTGTCTGAATTTGTGTGATTCCAAAACTTCAAAGCGGCGTCAAGCAAAGGAACGGCTTACCTTGGGTGTAAGAAACAATGAGTTACAGTACTGTGTGTTAGGTGAGAATCTCAGGAGTGACCCAACAGCCCTAAGGAACAATACAACCACTGTCATAATATGGACCTTTATGGTACGAAAGATCAGCCAAGTTTCAGAGCCCTTGTCCCAAGGCAAAACATCTACAAAACTTTATTACTGCATCCCAGACCCTGATCTAAAGGCTTGCTGAAATCTGCTGAATGACTCACTGGGTAAAATTAAGCACACATGTAAATTTTAGCAGGATTGAGTCTTATTGTCTGACTCTACAATGGAGGTTTTGTCTGAATAATGTCTTCAGGATCCAGCCATTAATGAGCAGCATTTGAGAGGACAAGCAGCCAAAGAGAAATGCCTAAAGGGCTCCACACTTTAAATGGGGGATTTATGTATCTCCCCCCCCCCAAAAAAAAAACAGAATCAAATTTTTGCAGTCAGCTTTAAGATAATCATCACTTTGTATGTCCTGCAACCTACCATCAACTGTCGATGCAGGACAAAATAAAGACGTGCTTAGGAAAATAAGTTAAATATGTGTATGTATGTTAACTGCAAAGGCTCCAAAGTGGCAACCCTATTCTAGGGCACAAATACATTTTAAAGGTCTCCAGAGTAACACAAAGTTAAGCACACTTAAGCTGTTGACATCAAAGGGTTTAACTGCATTTGAGACTGTGTTGGTTTGTGACCAGTTATGCAGGGAATCAATGGGATTCCCTCAATGTTTTTTTTTTTAATGTCTTACCACAGCCAAACTTTTCCTTTTAATATTCCATTATAAAAACCATGGAGAAGTTCAGGTAAAAATAACCTTCTGTTTTAGAAGTGAAGGCAAGTCCTTCTGTTTTGATGTGCAGCCTATAACAAGTTTTCATGGGACATTTTCAATTACGCCTCCTGCATCTACCTTGAATGTGGAGTACATTCCACTTTGGAAATTATTTCTAGGGCAAGTAAGTAAATCTGGATGTACACATAGATCTTATGCCGGCGTTTATATGACAAGGGTTTCTGTCTGCCAGTTGTTTAATGGTGGTGACAACAAAATGATTCCCACTCCCTTAAAAAAGAAAAAGAAGCCTCTCCCTTGGCAGCTTGCTGGTGATAGCTAGATGTACCGGTATTTACTTTACATTATGAAGGAGTAGAAAAACTGCTTAGCTGAAAGTGATTTCTGACACAGAGTCAGCGTGAAGAAGCAAGTGTCCCTCTTCCTGACCTTATTCAATTTATTTAGAGAAGTAAAAGGACTTTACATTCAGTAATATTGTCCAACGATAATGCAAGAGATAATCTAAAGATTATATGAAGATTTGCCTCTTTGTGGTGTGTTTCATTCTTTTGACTGGGATAAGGACTTGTTAGGTAAGCATTTTACCTGCTAGAGAATGTGTGCAGGTGGTGAGGAATCAACAAATCACACTATGTGGATGGAAGTCTTTTGTTCTCAGGTTCTGCTTCTGGGCTTTCCATGGACATCTGTGGATGCTGGACTAGATAGGACTTTGGGCTGATCCAGCAGAGCTTTCCTTATGTTCTTAAAGGCTGGACTACAGCCACGTGTATGCCACTCATCAGTAACCTGATAAATCACTGTGACACAAATCCATGCAAATAAAATTGCACATTGACTCCCGTGTGAACTTGCTTCCATTGAGGTATGGTGGTTGCAGTGATAGGAAGCTCTGCCTGAATGTTTGATCTGTGATGACTCATATACACATGGTGATCAATGCTTCATGATGCCATTGTTGTGTAATGAACTCACATAAACCCCCTTGAAAGTATCCTTTTAAGGATTCATATATTCTTGGTGGGTTGGTGCATGCCATGATTGTGAAGCATGCCAGCAGATAACCCAAGGTTTGAAATTTGCATAACTTTATAAAATCACCTCTTTCTTCAAGGAAAAGTAAGAGCTTAAGTTTAGACCTTGACTCTCACTTTTGTTTAGCCTGTTCTCTTATTTTAATTTTAGTAAGAAGAAAGTTAATTAGGGCTGACAGGTCAAGATGAATCCTCTACTACCTTTAAGAATGGAACAGGACAGAGTTCCACCAGATGCAGTTTTTCCTGTTACTGATGGTAAAATTCTTACATTTCTGCAGCTGGTAAAATTACAGGACCCTACTCAGTTTATGGACTTAGGAACCCATATAGTGCAGTGCTGTGCATTGTCTACTCAGAAGTAAGTCCCACTGCGATCAATGGGACTCACATCCAGGTAAACACACATAGCTTTGATCTCATGGTATCAGGGCAAATTCTAGCTCTGCTGATACCTGGATTGATAATGTTGCTGAAACAAGACTCAACCTTCCTAAAAACATATCTCTTTGTCTAAACATTGAACTTGAACTTTCTCTTTTTTTTTTTTAATATCATTTTTATTATATATTTCAACATAAATTTTTACAATAACCACATTGCATCTTTCAACTTCTTAAATCATTTTGGCTTTTTACAGCCATGACTTCCTTCAAACCATGATTGTGACTTTATGACATTCTATTTGATCTTATACTTCTTAATTTCACCATTATTCTATAATTTCTACTCCTAATCAAACATAATGTTTATATTGACAACAGTGTTCTTCCTTATCTCTACAACACCTCCTGCAGTCCTACAAACGTATTCAGTTCAGTACTTTCTATCAAATAATCTGTAAATTTCTTCCAGTCTTTGGCAAACTTCTGGTCCCGCTGCTCCCGGATTCTCCCTGTCATTTTGTCCATTTCTGCATAGTCTAGTAATTTCATTTTCCACTCCTCTACTGTCGGCATTTGTTCCTGTTTCCAGTTTTGGGCAATCAGTATTCTCGCTGCAGTCACCGCGTATTGAAAGAGTTTAATATCTTGTCTCATTATATCGGTACCTATAATTCCCAACAAAAATGCTTCTGGTTTTTTCACAAATGTATATTTCAACATTTTCTTCAGCTCCCTATAAATCATATCCCAGAAGTTTTTCACCTTTTTACACTCCCACCACATATGGTAAAAGGTACCCTCCTTCTCTTTACATTTCCAGCATTTATTATTCACTTTGTACATTTTAGCAAGTTTCACCGGTGTGATATACCATCTGTACATCATTTTTAACATATTTTCTTTCAATGCGTTACATGCCGTAAACTTCATACCCTCCTTCCATAGCTTTTCCCAATCGTCTAACATAATATTATGCCCAATGTCTTGTGCCCAATGTATCATGACCGACTTCACCTCCTCATCCTTCAAATGCCATTCCAGCAATATTTTGTACATTTTGGACAATGTCTTATATTTATTATCTAATATTTCAATTTCAAATTTGGATTTGGTATCTCCAAATCCATTCTTCTTCATATCACTTTTAAACATCTCATTTACCTGTCGATATTGCAGCCAACCATCCATCATATCTTTCATCTCTTCATATGTTTTCAATTTCCATTTTTCTCCATCGTGTCGAAGTATTTTTTCATACGTCAACCAATCCTTTCTTGAATTTAATTTCTTGACACTTATTACTTCTGAACTTCTGAACTTGAACTTTCTCACCTGGCTTGGGATAGAGAGAACAGAGTGTCACTCCACTTCCTGTTTCTACTCATCGCTGCTTCCTGGGATTCACACCTCTATCAACACCATTTGATATATCTGTAATTCATTATACTTGCTGGTGACTTAACTTTACTGTTTTATTCAGCTATTTTCATGCTGCACAACATTACATATTACAAAATTATGCAGGGGGGGGGGGAAACTACCCCGAAAGAGTAAATACATCCTAAGTCATCACAGTGCTAGTGTAACAAAATATGAATATTAAATATTGAAGTTATAGGTAACTCTTATAACAATAAGAAGTCCACCCCTTCAGCTATCAAACTCCTTTGTCTAGCACAACATCACAATTATCTTTCTTTCATAACATCGCTGTTAGTTGGATTACATGGAGCTGTTCCCATATCTTCCTAATTGTGTCTAGTTTGTTGGAGGAGGGGGTGGTATTCTTCCAGCAAACACAATTCCTACTATTGTTGTAATGCATCGTATATTTGCACCCTGTATAGACATGGCAATCTCTCGTCAATGTAATTTAAGAGACACATAGTGGTAACTTTACCTGAACGATGAAATGGGGAAATGTTTTGTGCTTCATGGCTGTGGTGATGGCAATCTTTTTACTGTCACGGCAGCAAGATAAGATCACTTGGGAGCAGTGAGTGATTTGAATCTTGCAGTGTCTGCTGCCCACTCAGAAGTCAAACAAAGGTTATTATTTGATGCACAAATAAGCCGAGTGAATCCAGCTGGGCAGGCTATGCTCCAATCATGGATCTGTACATTTCCACCCACTGCATCGCAGGCTAATTCGTGCTCCTCCTTGGACTCGGTAACCTTGTTCCTCTGTGCCACTATACTCCTGCCCTCTGAAACTGCTGAATGGCGGGGTTTCAGGGAGGCCGCTCTGACATGCCTGGGCAGTGTGTCATCCTCAGCTCCTTCCACTGAATACAAACCTTTTGCCAGCTCTTCCTCTCCTGTAGGTCTGCGCTACCATGCCATCCCAGCAGTGACATACGCATGGCTTCAGTCACAAGTGGTTTCGTGCACTGAGCAAGCCTAACCTAAGTCCTACTGAATTCAATGGGCACTCGCTCCCATGTAAGTTGGGGTTAGCCTTAGTTGGCACTGGAAAACTGGGGCTTTGCAGAGAGAAACCAATGCTGCTCCCTGTAATCAAACTTTGGACCTCACACTGACCATGCTGGGAAACTGGTTAGAGCATGGTGCCGATAACACCAAGGTTGCAGGTTTGATCCCCATATGGGACAGCTGCATATTCCTACATTGCAGGGGGATGGACTAGATCAGAGTTTTGGACTACAATTCCCATCATCCCTGACCACTGGTCCTGCTAGCTAGGGATGATGTGAGTTGTAGTCCAAAAACAGCTGGGGGCCCAAGTTTGGGAAACCCTGAAGTAGATGTTTCTCTGGGTCCTTTCCAGTTCTATAATTCTATGATTTTATGACTTGGGAATCCAAGGCCATCTTCTGAATTGAATATGGGTAGAAGGACCAGCCAGTTTGGCTCTGAGCACTGATGTGCTCCTGTCACACCAAAAACCCCTTCTGCCAAATGTGAACAACAAGAGAGACTTTGTTAGAGTTCAGCCCGCTGTTCACACTGGGAGAAAGTGGTTAAAGAAACCTTTGCCGGGGTGCAATACAAAAATCAGCTTGCAAAATAACGTGTTGGGGGGTGTCTTTGGGATTGGAAACTATGCTGTGGTTCTCATGGAAAATCCTGGAGGCAGACTGAGGCTTGGTCTACTCTTTCAATAGAAGCACCACTTCAGAGAGTTTAACATGTTTAAGACAGCTTTAAAAGTTTTTTAATGGATGTACCCACCAGCATGCTAGCACAATGTCGGACAAAAATGTGTTGAATGTATCGCAGTTGCAGGAACAGCACTCCAGCAATTTAGATAGGAAGAGAGAAATGCTGAGCATCAGGATATTAGAGTCACTTACTTCATTCCCAGCTAAAAAACAGACTGGACCTGGGTGCAGATGGAGCAATCATATCACACTCTTGCAAATGTGCTTAAGTGGCAGTAAGGACATTTATCTCCTGCCCATCCTCTGATGAGCTCATCTTGGTGTACATTGAATTCATTTAAACTTCACAGCAAGCCTTCCTAATAAATACTGTGCACAAGGTCACCCATTGAACTTTATAGGTGAGCAAGGATTTTGAATAATAATAATAATAATAATAATAATATATTTTTATTTTTATTTCTACCCCACCCATCTGGCTGGGTTTCCCCAGCCACTCTGGGGATATTCTTTCCTGTACATACAGGGCTGAATTATCCATTCCAGGCTTGAAAACCAAACCAAACCCATCAACTACGTCGGGTGGACCCCTGATCTTCATACCTGTCAGGGGACTGCAAAACAAAAGGATCATCATGGTTGCTCGACTGCTTTCCACTTGGTGGGTGATGAAGAGGGCAGGCCTGCAGCTTTAAAAGACCTTCCATGCCCCATTTTGACTCAACTTGGGGTGGTGGACAGAAGGGTATTTTCCCCGAGCCACCAACAATACATTGGAGATGTTCTCTGCTTTCGCAATATTCCTCCCAGAAGTTCTTTTAAAAGGATGGGACCTTGAGGGCTCAAATTTCAGCGGCACCCTGTGCAACTCCAAAATTCAGCGCCCTGCTGCCTCTCGCACACTCCATTCTAAATAACAGTTGTGGCATCCTCTGCAGCTTCCCCGAGGCTCTGTGCCCAGCGTACCCAAACTAGTTGTGCTCCCCTAAATCTGCCTCTGGATAGGGAACAAATGGGTCTCTAAATGTTGGACTCCAACTCCCATCAACCCCAGCCAGCATGGCCAATGGTCATGGGTGATGGGATCTGTAGTCCAGCAACACCTGTAGAGTCACAGGTTCCCAACCCCTGCTTTGGGGCGGGCAGGGGAGGGGAGTCATTCGAATGGAAAGCAGGCTTCTGAAATTCTGCTGCTCCAAGCAGAGAAAGTCTTTAGGGCGGCGCCTTCACGTTCCCGAGGCGCTAGTGGAGGAAGCTGACAAAAGTTCTCAGGGCAAAGGAATTCAAACAGCCCCACCCGGAAAATCAGGTCCTGATCAAAGGAGGAGAGGAAGGCAAAGGTGCCTCAGCGCTTGCCAGCAGCTACATTTCGTCAAATGGAGCAGGCACCCAGAGGAATGCAACGTTTTTAAGGGCAGATGGATTGGATGGCTCAGGAGGTGCAGCAGACACCAAAGGCGAGCTCCCAGTCAATCCTAGGAAGCGATTTCGTTCCTGTTAACAGCACTGGGACTGAACGCTCCGGTTTTTCCCCGTGTTTTTTTTTAATGCCTATCAATGTGCGCGAAGAATCGCAGCTTTAAAGGTTGAGTCCTTTTATAATAGTTATAAACGCGCGCACAAGATCTGGCACTAGAAGCAAAGCTAAACCCACAATTTATACCTCTCCTCAATTCCCCGCCTTCTCCACTCCCCCCTTAAAGTTCTTTCTCATCTTTACAGTAGTCACCCTCAGGGCAACACTGTGTGGGGAGGAGGTACGGTTATGCCCATTGAACCGATGGGGAAGTCAGGTGGACAGTGGCTGCCAACATTGCCGGAAGTGTCGCCAGTCACAACCGGATGCGCGAGTCTCCCGCTCCTTCGGAAGGTGGCGCTGTCGCGTTCCAAGGATGCCTTGTTGGAAGGGGAAGGGGAACTCAGGCCTGGGTATCCTGGATCCAGAGGTTGCCTGCGTATCTTGTCTTTCTTGGAGGAAGAAATGAGCCAATACTTTCGCAGCCTCTAGATGTTTTGGACTACGACACACACAAGCCCCACCCAGCACCGTGGGGATTGTATACACTGCAATCCAAAATATCTGGAGGGCACCAGGTTTGGGCAGGCTAATTCAGCTGCAGTTCGGCACCTGACCTAAGGATAGTCTTAGATTGTCCAATCCCGGCTGGCAACCGCCCATCAAGTCCTGCCGGAGGAGCCTCCTCCTGAGTTGCTTTGCAGGTGGATTCCAGAGATCGGAAGCGAAGAAGTGTGAAAAGCAAACAAATGCTTGGAAGGCGAACGTTTGTCAAGTCCATTGACGGCCATTGGCTGACACATACCAGGAAGGAACCCGCGGGGAGGATTCGCTTGTTTGCCTAGAAAACGTTCTTTTAAACTAAAGCCGCTGTCTTAGACACCTAGCGGAAGCACACGTTTAGGGATTTTTTTGGGTTTTTTTTTTGTAATGTGGCAATCCATCTCAATATTGTTGCATGCAGGCGAGGATCGCTTTGTATAGGTGTTAAAAACTCTGTCCCTGGAATCCTTCTGCCTGACTCTACTTTTCTGTGTGCAAGGAGATTTACAGCTGCATATTCCTTGTATTGCGTGTTCTGAGAATATCATTCGCCAGTCTTTTACCTGCAGTCTGAAATGGTCTATGCTCCAATAACACTTTTTACTGGGCGATGCGCTTTTTGTCTCGACCACGTTTCCCCATCTGGTTCCCTCAATGTAGTTTGGACTCCACTTACCATCATACTTGGATCCCGCTGGCTGGGGCAGATACAAGCTGGGATCCAAAATCTATAGAACACCAGATTGGGGAAACCTGACTCTGAACACACCTGGCGTGCCTTTGCAAGTAAGACTTGGTGCACTGGTCGTGCTTCATAGAGGAAGTCTTACTTTTTAAAAATTCAAATGTGGATTAATTTTGTGACTGGTTTTAATTGAGGCTTCTGCTGACTGAAAGCACGTTATGTGCTGATAGTCTTTTTGCCAAAAGTACATTTCCACATCCAAAAAACGTTGGAGGTAGCTTTCTAAATAATGCGGGGAGGGGGGGGGTTGCGTTTCACTCGAGAGAAATTGGTCTCCTCATAACCTACTTGCCGAATGCCACCTGTGCTGCCAAAATACTCATTTCAATATCTTTGCTGATCTTTGAAAGTAAGATAAGAGCACCCCAATAATATGCCCTTACTTGAAGTAAGTCACACTAAGTCCAATGGTGCACTCTCAGGTAAATGTGCCGACGACTGCAAGTGCACAGCCGGAGCTTACACAGAGGTAAACTGCAGCTCTTTCAAGGGAATGAGTCCCATTGAACACAGTGGGAATTGCTTCCGAGTAAACCTAAATAGGGATCGGGCTGCCAGGTATTCCAGCTTCTGCCAACCTAGCAGTTCAAAGGCACACCAGTGCAAGGAGATAAATAGGTACCACGGTGGGAAGGTAAACGGCGTTTCCCGCTCTCTGGCTTCTGTCACAGTCCTCCGTGCACCAGTAGCGGTTTAGTCATGCTGGTCACATGGCCCGGAAAGTTGTCTGAGGACAAACGCCGTCTCCCTCGGCCTGAAAAGCGAGATGAGCGCCGCACCCCATAGTCACCTTTGACTGGACTTAACCGTCCAGGGATCCTTTACCTTTTATACCTTTAGGATTGGGAAGCATGGCTGCAAGCATCTGCAAACTTCCGTGGGTAACCCTATCAATCAGTGGCGAATAGACATGCCTAGAAGCTTGGAAACAGTTCCGATTTCAAATCAATTGAATCTACTTCGGCCAATAGGTGCGTTTAGCATGAGCATCCGGCCTGAAGAGCTGAATGAAGTTAAACTGCAGTCCTTGAAAATGCTCAGTTCAAATCAGATTTGAACAATCGCTTTCCTCAAGATAAATTGCTCGAAATCCGCAGCTGGTTACGATACCTGTTCCATTTACTCTAATGGGGATTTCTTCTCAATCCAATTCTAGCGCCACTGAGTTGATCGAGTTTGTAATTCATCTGGAATTACAATGCCACTCCTACACACAAGAGAGACGGGTTTTAAGTTCTTCATTCCTGGTTGCAGATGATCAGCTTGAACGCGAAAGAAAAGAAATCCAGGTTTCCCCAGATTTTACTTTCCCAGTCATGAGGGAGAGCTGTTTTTCGAAGTTGTCAGAAAGCGAAACTTTCAAAACTCTCTGCTCTCATCATTTCCAATAGCATGATTTTGGAGTAACTCTAGTAGAACACTTACGGCCGGTTTTCAGGGAGATCTCACCAGAATAAAAGGCTTGCAGAGACAACATTCGTGCCCGATAAACGTCACGGGCTGGAAGGCTGCACGGGACACAAAGCGAAGCGCTAGTTAAATCCCATTGACTTCAATGGACGCTTCACATTCCAGTTAAAATCAAAGGGGCTTCAAGGTGGTTTGCTTTGATTGCATAGCTCGAGTCTTTTCGGATTTGTTTTATTTATGATTGTGTATTTAAAACGTTTTTTAAAATGTTCCTTAGGGGGGGAAGCAACACTCATACAAAACGCTTGGGAAAGTATGTAAAAGAGAGGAAGAGGACCCAAGTATAACATGGATTGCATTTTAACATGATATATAATCCCTCTCTGATTACTAACACTGACCTACCTCTCAGCGTTGTCGTGAGGTGAGGATCACAGCATAATTCACGAGGGTTACTCTAAATGTACATATTATTGATAACTAATGCTCAGATTATATGTTAAAGATAAGTAAACACAAAACTGGATAAGAGAAGGTTCATATACAATACATAGAAGCCTGTTGGTCTTTCCCACTGTAATGTGAAAATTTGGAGGGGCGGGGGTGTATACACACACATATAAATACACACACACACACACACACACACACGTATATCTAGGGACAATTAGCCTTGCCTGAAGGCGTATCAGTCTCCCTTATAAGCAAAAAACCGAGGCTTGTTTACCTCCGAGTAAATATGTTTCGGATCGAGCCGTCACCCACTGATCTTCAGCTCCGCATTGCCTCCAGGTAAGTAAGTGGGTTTGTCACTATAACGAGCGCAGTAATGTGAGCAACAACTCGTCCTCTCTATCTATCGCTCCAATTACACATCAAACCAGAGACCTGGTCTGAACAAAGACATTGGATTGAGAGACCTGGTCTGAACAAAGACATTGGATTCTTATCTCATTATACATGACAAAGCTTTTTTAACCTTCTCACCCCTTGCTTTTTCCTGTAAGACTAATTGCAGCCGTTAACAGTCGTCAACAGGTTTACCACAGCTATCAACCTTTCACCCATTTCCACCACCCCTCTGAGTAATACCCCTCCCCACCCTCTCACTATATATCAGGGTCTGGTGACTTCTGTTTCAGTGTATCTGAAGAAGTGTGCATGCACACGAAAGCTCATACCACGAACAAACTTAGTTGGTCTCTAAGGTGCTACTGGAAGGAATTTTTTTATTTTGTTTTGTTTTGACATCAAACCTCATTCAGTTTAGACCTTAACATGTTCCGGGATCCAGATCCGGTTGCTTGTTGTCTGGATTGCTCGTGACCCAGAACTTTTTTTTAAACAACCCCTTTCCTCCAACCCCAAATTCATCACGTGAAGTGAACGCACAGGGCCACGATCTCTAGCCAAAAGGCAACTCCGGAGGTAAACCCTGCCCTGAGAATCTTTGCGCAGGAGCCGCACTGAGTCCAATGGGGTGCGCCTACCTAGAACCTTAATCCCCTTCGCTTTCTACGGAGGCATATTTGAGCCTCCCCCGCTGGACGTTTCGCGATGGAAAACAGTGGGAATTCCCAGCTGAACTCTCCTAGCCCATTTATAAGGATCCTTGTTGAACAGGGAAGTTCTTTATGGAAAGTATTATTGCATTCCCTCTGATTTTTGAGGGTGATCATTCCGCAACAAAAGGCTAAGGAGTGGACGCTTCTATAAACTGCCTCAAACACTTCCCTATCTTATACAACTCTACCCCGAAGAAACTCCATGGGAGTTCAAGGGGCTTCCAGATAAATGGATATAGGATTGTAGCTAATGTCTTTTCTTATTTTGGGGGGAGAGAAGAAAATTACTCAGCAGACAATGGATTTATTGAAGGAGAGGGCACCTTGTTCCACGGGCAGGCTTTGCCAATATTCAAATACGTTTTAAGTCACAGATGAAGCTGCGTTTTGAAGTGTTGTCCTCTGGTTTCCTGGCCTCCGTCCGTCTCCCCGCACAAGTACGGTATTTATACTGTTTTTCCTCCAGGGCGGATTAAACTTTTGACAGGACGGATAAGTGGTGATTTCGCCTCCTTTGATGGCGGGATTGCTGTGTAAACAGAAGGAAAATCTCAGGCTGATAATGGCCATGCCTCCGCAGCAACTTGCGAGAGCTTACAGAACAATCCTCCCGCTCCAATTGCGCCGCGGGGGAGGGGGAAGAAACGCCCCCCCCCGCGCGCGCACTTTGAAAGGATCCACAGAAGAAATAATTTCTGGACAGGGGGTGAGGACCCAATGCTGGGTTAGTTGTATTTGTTGGCGGATGTAATGTAAACCAAAATACTGGGGATTAAACCCATGGGGCTTTAGTTTAACGGACTTAGGTCAGGCTGCCTGGAAGGTCGAAGTCCACGCCTGTTGGCCCTGTCCTAACCCGGAAGTGGGCTGCAGCGACTCCACTTCCGTACAACTGGTTTAGGATCGGGCGCAACGTTCTCTTCTGCGGGGGATGGCAGTTCTTAGCCAGTTTCTAGGTAGCAAATGGGAGGGTGCGAGAGAAATAAAATTATACGTTATAATCTCACCGGGTTTTTGGATTAAACGCACAATTCATGGGTCAAGGATATGGGGCCTGATCATAGGCCGCCGCTTGGACCGCTTTTCCGTAAAGGTTGTGGTCTTTTACGGTCCTATTATGCAGGTTTCCTCTGGAATAAGTCCTAGTAGAGTCAAAGGTACTTACTCCCAAGTAGCAGCCTTAGACAACAACAACAGAACCATAAACCAAAGGAGGAGCTAGTGAGGGGTATGGAAGGCGGTATAGTAGTTTTTGCCAATATATTGCGGGAGAAGTGGAGGACTCAGACTTCATACAGTGTACAGTATACACAGTGTACACTGTGTACTGGGGCCAGAAAACCCCCTGACACCCTTGTGTTCACGTGTAGGTTACATGAGTTGGAACCAGCGGTTTCAGAGCTGCAACCTGGGAAAACATAAATGAAATCCGAGAAGATTTAGGCAGGCACGACGACCCAGCCAGCCAACTATTTTTATGTCTTGCTTTCGAAGAGAAACAGTGAAGGTATGCTTAATCCCCCAGCTGAAGCCAAAGAGATCTAAAACAGTTCAGTGTTGGCTGGATCGTGTCCTTTCTCCTTTCAGTTATATCTGTTTAAGTATCAAGGTTAGATTTTGGCTAGTCTGCACTGAGTACTGTGGAAGAAACCTACTGAACGCAGCACTTTAATTTTGCTCAATTAATTTTGCTACGAGGCAAGCCCTCCCCTCAAGGCTTACAATCTCCAAGGTGCAAAAGTGTAGGTTCCTTTGAGGTGTCACCTTCAACCTCCTTTCCACTGCCAAAGAGGCGCGTTTATGGCTCTTTCCCAGATCCTTGCTAACTTTCCCCCGCCCTCCTTTTTTTTTTTGGTCCAGGGTAGAATGGAATCCCACCTTTGAGAGAGGGAGAGAAATTAATGCATTGTCTCTACCTTGCCGGCTGTTACAGTCCGACGACCTTAAACGTATCTAACCTCGTATAATGTGGATCGCGTGTTTCCCGGTTCACTCTAACTGCAGCCACAAACTGCACCAGGTCGTTCCGAGGCTCTGGGACTGGGATGAAGTCGAATAGTTTCTGCATGGGCGTGGCTAGGCTGAGAAATTCCCGGGACTCTCCATCTACGATGGTCCGCGCGATTCCCCGGGAGATTGAGGATTCAATCCACACAGCCCAAGGGTATTTTCTGCTAGGAGCCTATAAGGAAAAAAGCAAGGAGGAGAGACTAGCCCTGGACCTACTGCTCCCCCACCCCCATCCTAAGACTAGCTTGGAAATGATGTCGTGTTGAATTGATCTTGGCGCCGATCCAGGTGAAGTTACTGACGGCTCGGTTTCCATGGAGCACACTGCATCCAGGGCTGCAATACCTCCGAGTAAATCCCCTTGGATTCAGTGGGATACATAGGCATAGGATTGCATCTGGCTTTAGCAGGAGTAGGGAACAAGACTAGGACCAGTATGCTGTTCTGATGACGATGACCCAAAGTCCAATATTAGCCCAGACTCGTGGTCCCCCACGTAATTGGGGGAAGCTGCAGCGCCTAGCACGATTATTGGCTCTAAATCTATGTTAAACAGTAGCTGCGCGATTCACACGGACTAGCGCCTCAGTCACATTTATTTGCTTGGGGCAGATTTGCGCTTAGCTTAACCCACATACTTCAGGGCTGTGGGGTTTTGTTGCATTTTTGTAAATGCAACCGTGAGGTCCACCAATCAGAACAGGGTGCAAAATAGTGACTCAGTTAACAAGTAAGTAAGGATGTGCCTCTAAGAACACGATGAGCTAAAGAATGCGCGATCAGTACCAGAATCAAGCTCAAAAGTCATCTGAATAAGTAAAATAAGTAAGTAAATCCACTCCTGTTCCCATCCATAAACGCCCTTCCCCTAGCAAACTAATTGTGCGGCTCTTGGGATTTGGAAACCCTTGCTGATCTAAATCATCCAGAGATCTACCAGTAGATCCCAAACTACCTTGTGCTCATCCTGACGAGAAGCAAGATAGCGGGTCATAACGTTCTAAGAATGCAGAGAAAACTTGCTTTCTACTTGTCCCATATACTCAGATGCAACTGATTGGCCGTCAGTTGCAGACTAGTGAGATTGCAGCACTCCAGACATCGCCCGTGTGTAGGCTGCAATCCTATGCCCACTGATTTGGCAGTTAGCCTCGCTGAGCTCAAAGGGTCGCTAGATGTGGCGATAACCGCTGGTTTAGACGGCTAAAAAAAGAGATGTGTATGGGTGGGGAGTGTCTATCGCGGGGTTTTCCAAACGGAATGATAACTCAGTGGAACCTCCACTAACAGTAGCAGTATATCTTGCTGAGAATCAGCAAGGAAAGGTTGCCAGTTTCATGTTCTAACAGGCAGAAACTCGAAAAGTGGAATATCGAGTGAGTTTCATCCATTCTTGAATCAAATTGCCATTGTTTGCAATAGGAATCTATAATCCAAGCAATTGGTTGATGGCTCAAGAGGTACATCCCATTGAGGACCCTACTGCATCCCAGTAAAGGGTTTGAAGTCCCCACTATTATTATTTTTTAGAAGATACCCAAAGTAGAACACTACAGGGGTCCGAGCCGACTTGCACCCACAACCATAACAACAACAACAACAACAACAACAACAACAACAACAATTATTATTATTTTATTTATACCCCGCCACTCTTGTCAGTCTTCCTCCGTTGAAGTTCCTAACGACTCTCTCACCTGTTGCAGCGCCCTCTGAACAGCCTAACCTTCAGCGGGGTGAACCTGTTAGCGCTATTGCTGTCAATGCGGAGAAATCGAGCAGACCTGGACGCTTCTTTTCCGATTAAACGGCGTCCTCTCGCCCTCCTCCAAGGGTTTAGAGCCACTTAATATAACTTTTTTTTTTTAATAGGACGAAGCGAACCAAGTGAAGAGGGGAAATATGATGCCGCAGTGATTCGCACATGGGATCTAATCTAATCGGGATCTAATCCGTTTCCTTTCCTGCTCGTTAATTTTAAAGGCTTGCCAGTGGGCGTTGGTGGAACTGAGACCCACAAGGAATTTCTAAGCGCGCCTAATGGTCAGGGGGAGAAATCGGTGAGCTGGATTCATTCAGAACATAGCTTGGTTCTGAGCCCTCCTGGCGTTCAAAGCACCGTGATGAAGATGATGCTAGTGTTTGGTGGTGATAGTCATAGGTGCTGTTTCGTTGCAAATATATGGCTGGGCCCGGATTTCTACTTCCCAGCAGCCCGCCCTGCCCGCTCCGCAGGGATAGAAGTCTCGTAATTGCTAATCGGATGAACTCTTTGCCCTTCGGAACGTGCAAAACCTCCCTCCTTTCCGGGAAGGGATCGTTTCCCAGGAAGAAATAAGCCCCTTGAGAAAAACTAGGGCACCGATCCGCAACCCAACGCAGCTGATGTAGGTCTGGTGACTTAAAGGGTCTCTTATTCCCTGTTTAAATTGGGGTTGTTTCGAGTAGCAGTGGTACAGTTAGGGCGCTGTGGACTCTGATTCGTGGACCTGTGAGGAGGGGAGGGCGCGAGTTCCCTTTTTAGACAGGTGGAGGTGTATTGCTTCAAAATGTGAGAAGCAGGACCTGTTGCCTTTGGGGGGGGGCTCTCCTGCTCCTTCTGCTGGATTTGGTGGGGCCTGGATTTCCGTCCCAAGGTCCTGCGCCCTGAAGGCATCACTGATGAACAGGATCCAAAGAGGGTCTACGACCCCGATCAAGTTAGAGGGCAATTTAGTCTCCTTGACTCGGAGGAGGCAGATCCATAAATCTGTTAAGCAGAAACTGCAGGCTTTACGCCTGCTAGGTTGGGTTGCTTTCGAGAAGAGTGTTGAGGATCAAAGCGCGCATTCAGTCAAATCCTACATACCTGGCTAGCTCTCTCTCTAATGCCTCTTTCTTTCTTTCTTTCTTTCTTTCTTTCTTTCTTTCTTTCTTTCTTTCTTTCTTTCTTTCTCTCTCTCTCCTCTCCCTCTCCCTCTCCCTCTCCCTCTCCCTCTCCCTCTCCCTCTCCCTCCCTCCCTCCCTGATGTCTCACTCTTGCTGAAACTCATAAAACGGGACCATGCAACTGTTCCCCATAATTCTGAAATTGACCAAAGTCTCTCTGTCTACCCAGAGAGAATCGCCTCGAGGCTATGCAGGTTCTTTCCCGTCCTTCTTTCCAGGTATTTAGGGAGAGGGCAGATTCTACAGACGCCACTGGCCCTAAACTGTTTACGGAGCTACTCTAGAGTAAAACTTATTTCCTAGCAAAAGCGGGCGCCCATCTGGAGATCTGGCTCAGCGCATCGAGACCAGAGCTGAAGAGGAGAAAGGAGCGTGACTCTTTTTATTACCGTATTTCCCTTTCCACCTACAAAGTTTCATCTTGATACAAGCACAGTTCCGCGCAGATCCGCGCACACAATGGCGTCACAGGAAATGTGGCTTTAAAAACAAAAAAAACAACCTCTCGGGAAAAGAAGGCTTTGAAAACTCCTAAACTTTGTCTTAAGATTTGTTATTTATTTATTTTGTGGGAGGAAGTTTAACATTTTGTGGAAAGTCGCTGAAAGGTGGTAAAACGAAAACTGCAGTTTGCAGTGATCTGCTCTGACTCTGCTGCTCGCTCACCGTAATTAGGTGAAAATATCCTTTCATACATTTAAGCAGACCCAGCTCCTTCTGGAACAATAGTGGAAGCCCTTCGTTCACTATGGACAAGTGAAGTCAGTCGCGTTTGAAAAGACCCCGAACACTTAAAATCTTAAACCCTTAAAAGATGCTGCTTTTAGTTGTCTTATACCCCATTCCCCCATTCCATTATCACTCCAACAGCTGCATTGTTTCGGTAAACAGAGTCCGTGCAGAATTTAACAACCCGATCCACAATTTGAATTAAACCCATTAACGGCGACGACTTAACAGAACGGTGTCTCTTGCTGTAGCAACTGGAACCCGCAATTCTGCCGCGTACGCAGCACTGCTTTTACTGCCTCCCGCGCCCCAGGCTTAGTTTTCCAAAAAGTCTTAACTGTCTTGCTAACGGATACCGAACACATTTTAAAACAATCCCCGCTTTATTTGAACGCGAGAGATCCGGTGTATATCATCTCTGCTGCTCTGGCCCTCAACTCGTCCTACAGTCGGACTCGATGGGTGCTTCTGCGCAAGTGGGTCGTCTTGGCAAAGAGCCGTTGAAAGGATGCCGCGCAGACAGGAGACCTAAAGCATCCAAATCTGCAACCGAACCCCTGTGGCAGCTGCCTTTTCGACACACACCTCCTCGTCTCTCCTTATTTCGGTCGTCCCCCCCCCCCCCCCGCAGCTCAAAATCAGGTTGCCCAGCGGCGCCGGCTCCATGCTCCGGATCTCTGGGGCACGCGGGAGTTAGTTGCCGGTCTCCATCTCTCTCGCTCTCCTTTTCCTTCGCCCACCCACCAATATACACCCAATTTCACTCCCTTGGCTTTTCTCCACACTGCAGTAAAGCCAAACAATAGAAGGAGAGTGGGGGTGAGGGGAGAAAGGCGACGAGAGGGGAAAGAGGAATCCCAGCAGCTCCTCTCTGACTCCCTGCTGTTTTGATCCCCTCCAGGAGGAGATCAGGACGGCTCCCCGGAGGTGGGAAGTCAAGAAACTCCGCTCCAGAGAGCTGCTGTTTGCTGTAAATCCATCATCCGCGGAGACAGGTTGCGAGCTCTGGAAGGGAGCTGGTCGAAATGCATTCCTGCGCCAGTGCGCAGGCGCGGGCAGGCAGCACCCTGCCTTCTTTTTTTTTTGACCAGGTGAGCTCCTCAGGCAGGTAAAAGAAGGCTTTGCCTAAAGAGATCGCAGGAGAGGCAGGCGGGCAGATCACTCCTTCCATGACCGGCAGGGACCTTGTGATAGGCAGCCCGGAGCCAGAATGTCACTCCTTGCGAAAATGGGAGACTGGCAGGTAACGCGATTTCTCTTCTCTTCTCTCCACCCCCGCCCGCCTTTGCTTTTCTTCCTCGTTTTGTTTGGGGATTAAAGATAGGGAAAACTAGGAGGCTCGGATCCAGACCCAACAGACGAAGAGCGACTTGGGGTTCCTCTCGGGGCATTTTGGGGAGGGCAAGCCACCTAATAAGGACAATTCACAGCGCGTAAAATTGTTTGCGTAAAGGAGACCTTTGGTGGCTGCTCAACAGGTGGGGGAAGAGAGCCCACGGAGCAAGAAACGGCGCCACGGGCTTCCTCGTCCACGACAATCGCCCCCACCGACATTTCGAAAGATACTTGCCGCGTGATCGCTGTTGATGTTAAACCACCACTGATCTGGCAAACCGGTGGTGGGGTTCTCCTGTAAACTGGTTCTCTTTATGTTGCTCGCCGAAAACTGGTTTGTGTGAAAGGTTTTTTAAAAAGGTTTTAATAGACCCAGCCTAAGTTTTGCAGGAGTTCTAACTCTTATTTCAAAGGCGAACGCTGCTCCGCGCTGGACTAGGCCTGGCCGGCTTTTACTGGGTGAAAGGGGCCTTCTTTTCTAAAGGGGATCAGGGTTGGGAAACTCTCCCTCTCCGCGACGAACTTCCATGCTCAACCTGTGGCCGAACTTGCGCCGCTTCCTTGTGGCTCGCGCCTTTTTTTTCGGATTTCAGACCCCGCAAACTGGAAAAAGTGAACTCGGTGCGCCATTGAAACCGGTGGCTTTTCCTCTTCGGGTAAACGATCCCGAGGAAGTTAAAATTCAGCTCTTGCCTTCAGTTCCTTTTATTCCGAATGGTTTTTCAGTACCCCAATTATCCCTTGGGTACGACCGTCAACAGTGGACACAATTGACTTCACTGGAAAGGTTTACCAGAAGCTAAACTCTCTCCAACTGAAAATATCCAGGGACTTAAGGGTGCTTAACTTTGGCTGAGTCATGGAGAGCAATCCCAAATCTCTAAGGCATTTGCTGGGTGGGTGGGTGGGGGGCACACACCTGACATTTGTTTGAATGGAGCATAACTTACCTATAAGAAACCTGATCCTAAGCACACTTCCGTGGGAAATGTGCTGGATAAAAGTTAAGGTTTTTTGTTTTGTTTTCCTATTTTGTTCCTATTTAACAGAATGGCATTGGCTTAAGTACAACTATGCAGATATTGATCGGGTCACAAATACTGTATGTATAGTATTCTGAGCCTAACACCCCTCGGACTGACCCCCCCCCCCCACGAGGCGGGTAGCCATCCAGGTAGATCCTATTCTGGACTAGTTCCAGTTTCATCTTAATCATGCCTCCCCCGTTGCTCTGTACAAACAGTGTGTGGATTGTCACAAAAGGTGTGGGCTTTGCAGCACCCCTCCCCCACTAATTCGAAGGAAGGAAGCGCCACTGATTTCAGCTCAAGCGGACAGAAGACCCCAAGCGATTGATTAGGACCCCGCGTTTTCCTTACATCCTTACATTCCCAGGGCCGGCCATTCTTTCCACTTACTCCCAAGTAGTCGCCTCGCTTTCGACCTGTGGCTCTGAAGTCAACTGAGACTCATCCAGCCGCTATCAGGCGGGCAACAGAAGGAAGGCGCAGCTAGGGAGAGGGAGGGGAAGGCGACGCGGCGCCTTGAGGCCCTTCGCGCGCTGGTCTTTATAGATAGAGTACGCGTGTGTGAGTGTGTGTGCGCGCGTGTTTTTCGCAGCCACCTGGGGAACTACTACCACTAGCTTCGGTTCCTGCGAGGACTTGAAGCCCAGTCCGGGAATGCAATTCCCCGAGTCTTGCAAAAGCTGCACGCCTCTAGCTCTCTGTTGCGTTTCGCAATCGCCGAAGTCTTCGGCGGGAGGGAGGGAGCACCCAAAGCTTTGCGAAGTTCCCACACGGCTGTGCCGCCAGGGAGGCCGGTTGGACGGATTCCCTCTCTCTCAGCCAGCGGAGGAGAAGAGAGGAGTGGAGAAAGAGAGATCGAGAGAGAGAGATCCACTCCCTCCCCGCGCGTCCGTGCAACCCGCAGTAGTATTGAGTTCTCTCTCTCTCTCTCTCTCTCTCTCTCTCTCTCTCTCTCTCTCTCTCTCTCTGTGTGTGTGTGTGTGTGTGTTGGGGAGGGGAATCTTCCACTCCCGTTAGAGCCTGGGAGCCCAGTGGCGCAATCGCCGCTGGAAGGCGCAGGGCCGCGCGCGCACACACATTGATCTGCCACCGAGCACCCTGGCGTCAAGGCAATGGGCGTTTTAGACGGACCCCGGGACTCCTGTGTATCGGAGGGGTGAGAGGAAGGGAGACCGCGCCTTACTCGGAGTGGCCTCTCTCTCCCCACCTCCCCACAGCTCTCTTGGGAGTGGACCATCAACGGACAGTGCACCGACTCTTTCATTCCTAGGAAGAGCCCAGAGGTGGCGAGGGAGCCAGCCAGGCGCGGTGGTCCTGCAGAATCCGAAAAAGGGGGCTCACCGTTTTCTGGCGGTCCAGAATCTCTGGGGAAACTCGCCGTTTCTTGGATCGTCCAGAATCTCTGGCGCCGTGGCGTTGACTTGTATATTTTTTTCTCTCTCAAAAAAAAAGAAAGAAAAGAAAATCCCTTACCATCCCGATCTACAAGCTGCTTAAGCCGGAACAAACCTGAGTCGATGTCAAATTCTAAATTCTCCAGTGGACATTAATCCAATTTCATCCGGTTTAACTGGCTTGAGTTCTCCTTTTGGAGGAACTTCAGTCTCCCAGACAGGCGAATCGCAGTGCGTTTCCCGTGCAAAGGATGCCTCTGCCTCCTTGGACCTGTAGATCTCGCTGTGGTTCAACAATAGGAGCGCATCGCGGAAGGTTGGTTCTATTCAGGAGGCTGGTCTCGAATTGCAGCTCTAGGTGGCCGCTTTATCCAGACACATACAGACCCCAATGAGAATGTACGCATGCTGGTATCTGAATCCGCCAAATGCGACGATTCGCTGGTAAAAGGGCCGGCAGCACACCTGCCTTGACACCTGGTGTCTTTTGATCCTGACCTGCAAAGCTGGGAGAGTAGGAAAGATGTTGCTTCTTTGTCTCAGGAAGCACGGTTTCTAGCAAAAGACAGAGGAGGACCCCAACCTGAGCGATCCGAAATGAATCTGAATTAAAAATCAAAAACAGTGCCAGACACGGCAAAAAAAAAAACCCAGTCCGAAGGGATCTGTTATGAAACAGTGTGTTTGAGCTATACAAAGCAAATATAAGAAAGGAATCGGGTGTGCAGTCGGGGAGCTGGAGAGGAAGGGCGCGCAGCCGTTCCCATTAGAGCTCAAGGTTGCAGTCCTCACTATATTTAGGGGCAAGTTTACATATGCACCTACCTGTCTGTCCCTGGTGTCAGTGCTGATCAAAACAGCAATTCCGGGACCCTGGTCGAACCAGTCAGAATGCTGTGCTCTGCAACCTGCTGTTTAAACCTGAATGCTGGCGGGACAGAGCGCTGTTGAGAGAAAAACACTCTGCACATGCTTATGAGGCACTTTCCTTTCTAGTATGACTTCACATGTTCCAGCATTCGCCCTCGGGTTCCGAAAAGAGCTGAGCAGGCAGAAGCCTTGGGATAAAAAAGGGCGAGAGTAACGTGAACTGAAGCTGGATCTCGCAGCCCCTAGTTTAAGCTCAGATGGCATTGACTCCGGTGGTACCACTGATTCTCCCTCACATCCTCCATCCGACCCTAAACACTGCAGTCTTCCGGAAGTAAATCCTATTGCCTGTCTGTACTCGTCTGAATGCGGTCTGCTTAGGATCACAGCGCAAAATAGCCTGCGGGCTAAGCTTTTATGCCTTTCTTCGTGTGGCTGAGAGAAGGGTTTGCATGGGGTTCAAACAGGTAGAGTAGGAGACCACTCCCCACCCCCACCACCCCAACTCCCTACACTGTCTCTGCCCTCTGATCGGTTCCTAATACTGTACTTCAGTGATGCCCTCAAGGGCAGGATTGGGGGGGGGCAGAAGAATTTAGGACTCCACTCAGTAGAGCGAGTTGAGGGGCCCCCAAATGCGTCAGGACACATCTTGAAGTAACGATAACCCCACCAAGTCCATTAACTCCGGAGTCTACAATCCCCAAACTGCGCCGCCGCCTTTCTTGGCCACAGGTCTCCTTGATTTCTGCCGAACTTATTCCGAAATAATTGCGCTCAGGATTCCACGCTCGGACAATACTGGCGCAGTCTTATTTCTCTAGGATTATTTGCACGAGTGTATCTTTCAGCCCAAGTGTCGCTTGTCCTTAGACGCAAAGAATACCACATAATAGACTCACGGTTGTCCCCACGGGATGGGGATGGGGGAGAGATGTTAAAAACCCCAGGAAGTGGGCGTTGTTGTTTTCGTCCCCTAAAAGGAGCTGCTGGTTCGAATCTGGTCCTTACGATGTAGCGGGGAGAATAGGCCTCAGTTTGGCGAAACAAAACCCAAATCAGAAAAGGAAGGGTGGACTGCTTTGCTGGGAACTCCTAAACGCCGTAGCGTCCTTAAGTCAAAGAACTGCAACCCTATGAAAAGGAATCCTATCGAACTCGGTGGGATAGGACTCACTTCTGGGTGAACACGAACAGGACAGGGCTGCGCGGGTAAAACCTTATCACAATCGGGAGTAAACTAGCGCCACTCCCCGCACCCTTGTAAACGTGCATAGCATCAGGCTGCACGTTGCGATCCGTTAGCGCCCGTGGGAATGTTCCTTTTGACAGCTTTGCAAGTAAAACTGCATCTAGTTTAAAGTGTAAGAGTTATTTAAAGAGGGGGGAGAAAGGGAGAGGCAGAGAGCAATTAGATCGCAAAAGTAAGAACAGAAGGATGTGAGAACGAAAAAGTAAATGGACTCAACGTAGAGGATCGCAAGAATAGTGACTTTAAAAACCACACATACGCCCCTCCATCAAAATAAATCCCTCCCCTCCTCTGTCTCACCTCCCTCTCTCTCTCCTGCCAAGAGTCCTGCTGTTAAAAGTAGCTTAGCCCAACCCAGCCCAAACGCGACGGTGGCGGGCGTTTTCTTGGCTACCTGAGTCCATTTGCGCGCAGGTTGTTGCGCAGCGGAGCAATTGGCCTATTGTTGCTATGCTAATGAGGCGATTAGGCTGTTGGTGAAAAGACTCGCTTGGAAAGAAAAAAGGGAAAAGTTTCGACCATTAGAGGGAGATCTCCGAGCGGACACGGGAGATCTCCTCCTCCTCCTGCTCTTCCTCCTCCTCCTCCTCCTCCTCCTCCTGCTCAAGCACTCCAGCGGGCGCGCTCTGCATGCCAGAGGAGAGCGCAAGGCAGGCAGGCAGGGCAAAAGAGCCTCTTCTCTCTCTTTCTCCTTCTCCTTCTCTCTCTCTCTCCCTCCCTCCCTCTTTCTCTTTCTGACTGTCTGTATCTGTCTGTCTCTCTCGTTCTCTCGCCACGCCAATCCATGAAAATGCTTTGGAAACTGACGGATAATATCAAATATGAGGAATGTGAGGTAAGCGCTTTCCCGCGGCTGGGGCACACATCAGAGAGGATCTCCCCCCCCAAACCGTCCAGCCTTCCCCACCCCCGCTCCACCTAACAAACAAACAGAAAACCCAGCTGTTTTGGGGAAGCACCTTGCAACAGCTAGCGATGCCGTTGGAAGACCAACTTCTGCGCTAGGCGACTGAGCAGACTTCGCAGCTGGAGAGAGGGCGTCTGTGGTGGGTTTATACCTGGGTGCCAGGTAGAGGAGGCTACGCGTTGAGCAAGGAAGGGGGTGCTTAGGCAGGGTGGGGGTGGGGGAATCGACCTCCTCAGCCCAAGGAGACCAGAAGGAGATAGAAAGCGGGTGGGGTGGGAGGAGGAAGTCCAGGCAGATCTTTCTGCACCAGTGCTGAAACAGTTATTGAGAAGAGGAGGGGGAGAAGATGGAATGGATGAGTAAAACGAATGAATGAGGACGAGCGAGACGACCCTTCTGAGTCAGCAGAAGGAGCCCCAAGATGTCCTAAAGGGGACTGCCCCCGACAGAGGTCTTTTTGAGCCACAAGTTCTGCTGAGGCGTACTGAGCGACTTTTTTCTCTGGTTTGGACCGTTGTCACTTCCGCGTCAGATCTTGCTGGCTGCTCTTCTCCTCGCTCTCCTCAGCCAGTTGGTGAGGGTTTTAACGACTTGCTGGGCTTTTAAGAGCACGCCTTTCAAACTCCAAAAGCCTCCTCGAAGGCTATTGGGAGATGCTCCTCGCACAGATAGTGTGGAGGAGAGACAGAAGCAGATCAGGGGTGCCTTCTGCGCGCGGTGGCAGAGAAGATGCTTACTCGTTCCTTCGCATTACAAGACTCTTGATATTTATTAGAGGTATATATATATATATATATATATATATATATATATATATATATATATATATATATAACGTAATTAGAGATGATGTTGGAGATTGATGAAAGAGACGGAGAGATGCATATATGTGATGTCTGATGTTGATTATTATTGTTAAAAAGCCAGAGAGATAGGTGCATAGGCAGGCATAGATGGATAGGTTGAACCGCTAGGGTGACCTCAAAGATGCTTTTCAAATAAACGCATCTCAGAGTGGTTGTGTATAAGAGCGGTACTGTTGAATACTTTAAAATATTTGTTTCCCTGGTGGGATTTGGTGCTTCAAAACTCTGTTTTGCAAGTCTTTCTTTTCTATCTCAATCCAACGGTTTGGTGAGCAACACAGTATTTCTCTCTGCGCGCGCACACAAACGCACACAAATACACGCACACTCCCTTAATTCTGTGCACAGAATAGAATCTGACAAGCGCCAGCCTGGAAGGTTAATTAAGAAAACAAATGTGGGTTGGTGCTGAGATTTATGGCTCCTTTGGAGAGGCGAGCCTGTCTACAAATGTCAGAAACTGAGAGTAGGCGGCATGCAAATCTCATTCTCACTTTCTCTAAAGAACGGGAAAGGATGTGTGGTTCTCTCCCTCTTTTTCACCCACCCCTCCGGAAAAGCCGTTTTAGGGCGAAAGCCGTTCGCTTCTCAGTGTCGAAGCGAAGTGCACGTGCGGTTGTGGATTTGCTTGGAAATGGCTTGTGCTGCTTCCTGGCTCTTGCGGCTTCACATGGAGCAGATAAACAAACCAATGCAGCGGCGAGGCTTCCAGAGCAGGCGAGGGTGGTGTGTCTGGAGAGCTGTGAGTGCTTAGGCGCGATTTTCTTCTGTTAAGAGAAGGTATCGCTACGGTTAGGGCGGTGGCAAAACGCTTGAAGCTGACTAGCAGCTCTTGAAATGGACTAGCAACGCAATCCTAGACGTGCGCGCAATCCTAGACATGCATGGGAGTTAAATGGGGTTTGCTCCCAGGTCAGTCGGTGCAGAATTGCAGCTTATGGCTGCAGTGACACCCGCCCACTTACGCAGAAGTAAGTCCCATTGATCCTAGTGGGATTCACTTCAGGTAAACATACATAAGGTATTGAGTGCTCCAGAGTTCGGAGGAGGAGATGGGCTTGATTTCAATTCTATTTCTAAAGTCTGTCTGTGTGCGGCAGCTTCTGGAACGCGGTAGTGCTCTTGAGCTGGACTGAACTTGCTTCGGCGTTTGCTTAATGCGCTTGGCTTCGGATGGCGCCCCAAATCGCCCATGCAGCAATTTGGAGACATAAGCAATCATAAGAGAGGGTGTTTCGGCGGTGAAGCTACAGTTCTCCTGCTTTTCTCTATATGGAAATAGAAAGTCGGGAGGTAACAGGTTTACAAAAGCTGAAGGTGCATCCCCGCCCCCCCTCCTTATCCTTCTCCACTCGGCGAGGTGCGCTCTCTGGGAGTTTTGCAGGGACATGCTCGGTCGGCGGCAGAGCGCCTGTTGTTATGATAAGTCGGCAGCAGCAGCAGCAGGAAAAGTGAAGCATGCCTGTCAGCTCCCAGGATTCACTGGCTGCGAGTTGCCCAGCCAGTTGAACGGGTTGGGCCGAGCCTGGGAGCCCCAGCTTGTCCGGGCCAGCCAAGCGCCAGTCGCCTCCCTTTTTCTTTCCCTCCCCTCCCCCCCGACAGTCTTCACCACCCCTTTTCCACGATCCTCAGCCCCAAAGGGGGGGAAAAAGGCTCCTCGGGGTTCCCGAGAGTAGCTCCGCCGCCCCGATTCCCGTCCCCTACGCCGCCACAACCTCTGGGAGAACGGAGCTCCGAAAGGGCGGCGGAGATTCCACGCGCGGAGCAGGGAGGGCCCTTCCCCTCCAGCCCGGGGCTCCGGCGAGGCCCTGTTGCTGCTGCTGCCGCCGCCGCACTCGCCGCCGCCGCCTCGGGCCCTCGAGCCATGGACGTGACGCAGCAGGACGCCGCCGGAACCGAGCCGCCAGGCCCAGGAGAGCCGGGGCAGCTGAAAGGAGGCGGCGGCGCCCAGGCGGGCTCCTCCGAGAGCGGCTCCTCGCGGAGCAAGAGGGCAGCTGGAGACGCGCAGCTCTTGGCGCTGCCCTTCGACGGCGCGGCCTTCGCCCAGCCCTCCGCCGCCCGAGGTGCGCCCTTCTTCGCTTCCCTGCTGCCCCCATGACCTTGCCTCGGCCTCCCCTCGCTCCTTCCACGATTGCCCCACCGGCCCTGGTCTCCTCTTTCCTGCCTCCTCGCTGCGTTCCTCGTCGGGCCGTCTCTTCCCTCTCGCTTCTCCCGCGTTCACTGCCTTCCTGCCTTCCCCTCTCAGCCTCTTTCTCCTCCCCCCCCCCGAGATTCCCCTGCTGCCCCCTCCCCAAGGTTCACCCCAAGCCCCGGAACCCACCCGGGACCTTTTCCCCGGCCTGCCGCTTCTTTCTTTCCCTTTCCCACGCGCGCTGCTCGCTCCCCTCCCTCTCTACTTACCCCTCTCCCCCTTATTTCTCCTCTCCACTCGCCTTTCTTCTCTCCCCCCCCCCCCGCCTGCCTGCCTGCTTGCTCCCACCCTCTTGCTTCTGCCTGGCTCTCTCTCTCTCTCTTTCACTTCTGCATGCCCTACAACCTTTTAAAATGTTGCCCCCTTTCCTGTGATTCGTCAGACGCAGCGGCGGCGGCATGGCTCTCTCCCCTCTCTCTCCCCCTCCCCCCTCCCCCTCGCTCTCTTTTTGTCTCTCTCTCCGTCCTCCCCCCCCTTCTCTCGCTCCCCCTCCCCCCTCTGATTAGATACAGTGATTCTTCATTCAATGGACGTCATTTAGAACAGCCTCTGCCTTGAGTTGCTTCCTCGCTTCACGCTCGATTTTCCAGCCATTCTTCGCCTTATTAAGTATTCGTGTAATATTAACAGTCATGAATATCTGCTATTAGGACTCTCGAGGAAAGCGAGCCGCAGATCTCTCCCTCCCTCCTTCTCTCTTTCTCTCTCCCTCTCTCTTATTAGGAGCTCACGTGAAGCAGTCGGAGAGGGAGGGGGAGAGAGAGAGGTGTGTGGGGGCAACACACACCACACACGCACACACGGATTAAGGAACACACACACACAACTTTGCACCGCCGGATCCGGCTCTCCCTCGCCTTTTTTCGCCGCTGCACATCGCCGGGCGTTTTTGGTCAAGTTCTGATGGATTTGAGTCGCGCCGCGTCCCCAGCGCTGCTCGCGGACCCAGCCTGGGCGTTGGGCACTTGGTGTAGTCACAGTCTAGACCTGGGCTTCTCCTCCTTTTGTGCGTGTGTGTGTGAGTGAGTGAGTGTGTGAGAGGAGAGGGATAGGGAGAGCGCGCTGCTCGCGTGCGGGAGAGGCAGAGAGGAAGAGACGCAGGCAGCGCGAGAGAGCCAGAGAGCCAGAGCTAAAAAGAGCCGACTTTTCTCTGCCTTTTTGTTTTTCTCCTGTGCCCTGACTTGGTCCCCCCGAATCCGCGCAGATGTTAGTTCACAGTTTCTCAGCGATGGTGAGTGGCTTTCTTAGCATTCTCTACCGGGGGCTGGTGGGGTGGTGGGATGGGTTGGTCTTGCTTGTGCCTTTTCTCAGTCTTGCTTATATGTGTGCGTGTTTCACATCCTGCGAGGGTCTGTCTGTCCTCTGTGTCTTTCCTCCTTTTTTATTTTTTATTTCGA
Organism: Darevskia mixta; assembly: GCA_034641385.1. Lineage (NCBI taxonomy): Eukaryota > Metazoa > Chordata > Lepidosauria > Squamata > Lacertidae > Darevskia > Darevskia mixta. The sequence continues at coordinate 23,309,303 of JAWWNH010000011.1, forward strand.
GAATACAAAACAAACAAACAAACCCCAACTTATTTATTATTGCGTTGGCTGCTTCAAGTTAACTACAGAAATCCTCGTTTCCGCTTCCATGCCCGTCTATTGTGTTGGTGTTTTTGTCCTGTTCTGTCCCTTCCCGCTTTCCCTGCTGGATTTCACATCTTTTCCGCTCCTCTCTTTTTCCCGGGGATCATCACGCTCCTTGAGAGATTGAAGTCGAAGGCATTTAACGACATCTTTCTTATAATTCCCAACTGCCGCCCTCGCCCGTCCCCCCCTCCTTTCCATTTGTGTGGCTGTTAATTTCCTTTAGTCGTACCTGTGGGCTATAATTTCATAACCTTCCAAGTCCCAATTGCACGCCGGCAAAACCATTTACATTTTCGTTCCTCTTTCCCCACGCGCTTTGTTTTTATTTTTGTTTTCTAGTTATTCGCCTTAATTTTTGGACATTTCATTATTTTATGAAGAATGTGTGTGTATGCAATATGTGTGTGTGTGTGTGATATTTTATATTATATCACAGTTCCAGCTAACAAAGCAGCACATTTTTTATGAGTCGTCAATCGTTTTTCTTTCTGCAAATGACTTATTCAAACCCACATTTTGATCATATTTATGGACGCGCTTTGAAGGAATAGCAGCTCTTTTGGGCAACGTTGCCCTGGGAATGCGACGTCGATACAGGTCCGCTTCTGCACCATTTACAGTCGTTCCCATTTAAAAGTTCCAGGCAGATGAGAGTCTTTTTCGTAAATGGTGTGGGAACGCTTTGGGTGGGTGGGGATGGGGAGAAAGATAGGCTGAATTTTCGAATGACAAAAAACCCAAATCCCCTCTAAGATTTTACCCGCCCTCGGATCTGCCGTCAGCGTACGGATTTTGTTGGTTTTTATATTTATGATTTTCCTTTTGTTGTAAGGAATTTCAACGCCTTTCCGTTTGGAAGATGCTTGGAACCAAATGTTTGCAAATCGCATCGTGTGTGTGTGTGTGTGTGTGTGTGTATGTTGGGTGTATAAATGGGGTGTGTGCTAGGCCTTCAAACCGCCTTGATTTTGATCTCCTCTCTCTTTCTCTCCCCCTCTTTTCCTCGTTCCCCAGGACCGTCACGATGGCACCAGCAACGGGACAGGCCGCCTACCCCAGTTGGGGAGCGTGGGCCAGTCGCCCTACACCAGCGCCCCACCGCTCTCCCACACCCCCAACGCTGACTTCCAGCCCCCCTACTTCCCGCCGCCGTACCAGCCCATCTACCCTCAGTCCCAAGACCCCTATTCCCACGTTAACGACCCCTATAGCTTGAACCCTCTTCACGCCCAGCCCCAACCCCAACACCCAGGCTGGCCGGGACAGAGACAGAACCAGGAAACGGGGCTTTTGCACACGCACCGAGGACTTCCGCACCAGCTCTCCGGCTTGGATCCGCGAAGGGATTACCGGCGGCATGAAGATCTATTGCACGGACCTCACGGCTTGAGCTCAGGACTAGGAGACATCCCCATTCATTCGATACCTCACTCTTTAGAAGACGTACCGGTAAGGAGAACTCCTCGCGGCGGCTGACACCAGCAATGCCTCCTTCTCCGGCCTGCGACGCGCACATCCCGCGCGCCCTCGGGCTGGTGGATGGGACTTGCGCTGGGCGCACCCAGCCAAATGACCACAGAGAAAAGCAGCGAGGCCATGGTGTCTCTCCATCCGTTTGCAACCGGGCCGCTTTAATCGCGCCAACGTCTCCCCTGCAACAAATATAATAATAGTAGTAATACCCAGCACACAGTCCCCACCACTGCATTAATGGGGAGTTGAGAGGGAGACACACCAGCAGAGAAATAATCCAACCAAAGTCATCCTTGAGGGTTTTCCCCCCATGCCCAATGACAATGAGTGGGAACTATAGGGAAGGCAGTGCGGTAGTAGTAGTAGTAGTAGTAGTAGTAGTAGTAATAATAATAATAATAGTATTAGAATTAATAATGTGATCCTCGGGCCTTGCCTTCGGTAGGATCCTAGATGTCTTGGAAAAACAATCAGTCGACCTAAACTTGCCTAAGGCTTCATGCTTTTCTTGGTCGGGAGAAGAAAGGGAGCCTGCAAAATGAATTGCAGATCAACACCAAACCATTAAAAAAACAACAACACGTTATTCCGGACTGAAGAATTGACATAGTCTGAAGTGGTTAGACAGGCGGATGGAAAAAAGAGAATGCATTATTTTTTGGTGTTTAAAAAATAAATAAATGTCGTTTATTCGTTGGGGGGTGAGGAGGAACTAGTAGCTAACAACAGATAAGTAGTCATATTCTGACCAATATCTTTTAGTACCCTGAATATTTGCTGCCCACTTTCTGGAGTTGGCCTCTCTTACTCATTGGGGAAGTTTTCTCACAAAGCCCGGCGTTCGGGTTTCGGCCCCTTTGCAAGCGAAGGGGGCCATTGTCCGCGGGGAAGCACCTTACGTGCTTGGCTCCAAAGGGCAACTCACCGTCAGAGGTCCCCTTGCCTTCCGGCTGAAAATAGTATTTGAGTAGGCCAGTAATATTATGCAAGGCTCATTATACCAGGCAAAAAGCACTCGCGGAGGGGGGGGGGCGGGCTGGTAGAAGTAGCTCCTGGTATCTGGATGTGATTTTTGCTGTTGTTGCTAAAACGCCACCCCAAATTACAGGATCAAATATTATAACAATATGTCCATTGACAGTTTAATGATTTACAGTTTCATGTTGCAAGGATAATGTTCCGATGGGTTCACCTATTTGGGGGTCATTTTGGAAGCCTTTTATTCCTCCCCGGTTTAGTAAATCATACTTGGAGCTGGTGCTGAATAGGGGATTTCGTGACATCCCGCCCTCCCTAGGAAACCGCTTCTTACCTTCAGTTGTTTTGCAACGAACGCATGCATTCCCGTGTGAGGGAATTTAGGGAACGGTTGGGAATGAAAAGAACAGAACAATACGCAAAGCACGTTTGGGACAGGCTGCGGTTCTTAAACACACTTATCTGTATGGAAACGCCTTTTAAATGGCCGGGATCTACTTTCAAGCGAAAGGAGTACAGTTGAAACCAATGGGACTTCCCAACACATGTCAAGATGTAAATGATTTTGAAGCTAGTAGCTGGGGTTTCGGTTCCTGCAAGGAACATGAGCTAAAATATATTCCTCTTTCGGAATTTCGTTTTGTTCAAAGTGTATTGCAAAGCGCAAATTGCATTTGAATGATAAATACACCCCATTTTATTCCCTGCTCTGGCGAGAGATGACTTATCGCTGGCACGTTTTCAGAAAAATCAGTTGCCAGCTAGTTTAAATTTCCACTCCTCACGCCCGCCCTTAAACTGAGCCGGATCCACAACCCAGTTAAGCTGGAGCACCTTGCTTTGAGTTGTGGTTCCATTAAGCAGACAAAAGTGGCATGAAACTGCTTTGGCAATTGAACACAAACACACACACACACACACACACACACACACACACAGAGAGAGATCGCTTGTGGGGTTGGTTGTGAATTCCTTTATCAAGAAATGTGGGTCATAGAAAAAGGGTCATTTTCAATGTCCCCGTTGCTGCCGCAGTTAACCTTTCCTAGGAGCGACTCCTCGGTTCTGAAGACATGCTAAGTCGAGGGCGAGAATTATTTAAGCATAAATATCTCGGCGGGATTTTAAAACCTAACAGTCGGTGGCTTGCGTGGACTCCATATAGGTAGAGGAATCAGACAAATAAAAACGTTACGCCCCACTACATTTACTTTATGGGGTTGGGGCCTCCTGCTTGAAAGGATCATATTTCCCTATATAGTTAAAAAAAAAAAGACCCCCAAAGAAAACTGCAGCGTTAGTCATTTCTGAACATTTCTCAATTTAATTATGCTCAAATCCAGAAGCACTTTAGGCAAGTTACAAATGAGAGCATTGAGTACAATAAAACCCGTAATAAAGCAACTTCGTACCATCCACCCGGAATCATTGAGATCAGGCACAATTAACAGGAGCATAAATCCAAGGCAGAATGGAAAATGTTAGGCTCGGTATTATTGCTGGACAGAGACAGAGAAGGAAGGGGGGAAACGGGGTTTGGGGGTATCCCTGCGCGCCTGTGTTTTGAACGGCGCTCGGTCGCCTGCAATTTTTGCAACGCGGCCGCGAAATGTTCTATACAGTATCTCAGCAGCGCTAGTGCTAATTTGTAAACACAGACAGACACATTAGATTGACTGTCAGGTTGGGAATTAGAAAACACGATTTTCATTTTACTTTCTAATCACGTTTCGAAGTCGAGGGCGCGCCTCGCGGGCACGCGGGCACACACGCGCGCGCGCAAATCCATCTGTAGGAGAATTAAAAAGGCATCAGCCGAATCTGCTAGTGGACAATAGAGCCGCGAGCGAGGCTTCATGTTCTTGGGTTATTCAGCTAATACAAAGCTGGCTTCTTCTCCCCTCCAGTTCGTTTCCCCCTAAAAAAATGTGCCAACGGGTTGCCTTTTCCTCACCTCTGTGTCTCCTTCCCAAACGGATTATTTCTGCTTCTTCTCCCTGGCTTCCATTGTATTTCCCCCTCTGTTCTCTGTGCTCAGTGGGGGCACAAAATTACCATTCTGAAACCTCAAAATCACTTTTAATCACATTTTTAAAAAAAATACTGCAAGACTAAGACACTAGTCCTGTGCACATTTCCTGGGGACACAATTGCAACTTACTTCCGAGTAAACATGCATAAGATTCCGTTGCGTGGCTGCAAATAGACGCCCATATTTGTAGCCAGCGGGTGTTACTTGCGAGTAAATATGTTCAGCCTTCCCCTGCACAGGCTGCAATCGTGTGCATGCGTTTTTGGAAGTAAGTTGTATTGAAACCGATGCGGCTTTATTGTCGAGTAAACGTAGTGAAAAGATTGAGGTATTAATTGTAAGATTCCAACAGCCCAGCCAAATGCCCCATCCCGATTAGACCTGGGGGCTTTGGTTAAAATATTGCCCCCCTTTTTTGTTAAATCCTAGCACGATAATGCATCGAAATGAAATATTTCCGCACTGCATATATATATCTATAGCTGTTTGTGTGTTTTGGATCCAAGTAACCGTAAGGCGGAAATATCAGAAAAAGAAAGAAAGAAAGAAAGAAAGAAAGAAAGAAAGAAAGAGAAGCAGCTTCGAAACATGTTTCTTTTGGTATGTTTAAATATTCACATCCTTGTGTATCCCTTTTGTTGCAGCACGTAGAGGACCCGGGTATTAACATCCCAGATCAAACTGTAATTAAGAAAGGTAAGCCATTTCCTTTAACATTCCAGGCATGTCCTCACAAGCTCGGTGCTGTTGCGGAGAGAACTTGATAAAGCCATTGTTCCCCTCCCCTCCTCACCCACTTCCATGTAATTCACAACAGGCTTTTGAAAGTGGACAACGACACGGACAGCCCTGGTTGCAAACCACCTTTCACGCGAGCCCAAACGCGCCGCGATTTTTGTATGTGTGCGATTATATTATCTATCTTACACGGATCCAGGTTTTAATTCTTCTTAATAATCCCATCCGCGGTTCGGAACTGACTTCGAATTTCTACAGTGAAATTATCTCTCGTGACCAGAACCCCACACCAACCCTTTCCAGACCCTAGTCTCTCTCTCTCTCTCCCCCTCCCCCCACGGTGGACTTCAGGTTTTTGAGATTGTTCTGAATTGTTTATATCAGGAGGCTTTGTTGTAACAAGCGAGCTAAGGATATGGGAAGGGAGCTTTGGTGTAGTCTCCGCGGCGGTGGCTTCTGCTTGTTTCTGGAATAGTCCCTCCAGGGTTGTTGTTGCTACTGGTTCTTAATGGTGTGCTGTCGTTGGGTGTCTAGAAGACAGAGTGCTCTCATTCCCAGCCCCTTTCAAATGACTTTGCAAGGGGTTGGTGTGGGCTTGGGCTTTCCTTTCTTCCTCTTTCTTGGTTTCTCAGTGTTGGCAAGGGAGCGAAACGATGGGCTCCCCTTTTGGGTACTGCACGGAAGACTGCTGTTGGAGAGAGTGAAGCTCTCTCTGGGTTGAGCGCTTGGCTATTACTCGCTGAGAAAGGGGCGCGTGTTTTCCTTCGCTCTAGCGGAGTGTCTGGGTATTTTAGGCACCGCCAGGGTCTGATGCTCTACAAAGCTTTGGAAACCTCAGCACTGACACAGTGAAAGCTAAAGTTTCACCCACCCCCCTCAATCTGGGGAGCTTTTGTCACGTCAAATTAGATGTGCAAGGAATAAATCTTAAAGAGATGCTCTTTCCGAGTCGACATGATAATTGGCTCTTTTATTAGTAATCTCAAGAGTTCGTTTAACTCCTATTGTCTCTATTAGCCTCCCCAGAGCTATTAATGTCACAAGTGATCTATCCAAAACCTAGATATCCCCCCCTCCTCGCTCCACCCTTTAACATTTGGATTAGGCCCACTAAAGTGAGGATGTGAAACGGGGGTGGGATTGGGAACGAGGGGAAGAAGCAGATGATGACAAAAGAGTAAATATTTATAGTGTAACCGGCCTGGAACGTGAGCGCAGCGCCCATCGCATGCAAAGGAGCCTGCCCTTATTTTTTCACTTATGCTTAGCCAAGTTGGGAAACGAAAAATAAGGCTTGTTGAGTTTTGTGCTGGTCCTGGATATCTTCTAACAAAGCCCTAGAATCTTTCTGTCTCTTGAGAGGAAGGGGAAAGATATGAAGGCGGCGGCAGGGAGGTGGTTTGTTTTTTGTTTTCTTCCCCTATCCCATTTTGAGAAGCAGCTCTTTAAGGATCTAGGAAGTTTCTGTTTTCCTATTTTGTTCTGGCTGCGTGCTTCTTTTTTTTTTAAAACAAAGCGCTCCACTGTCATGTTCTTTTGAAGATAGAAACCGCCTCCCTTGTTTCACGCTTCCCAGTGTGAAAAGTTGCACGCAGAGAGGCTGCGACACTCGGCCCAGTTTATTTGAAACACTTGGAGACAGTGTGTGTTGGGGCTGGCGGGTGGGGAGGCTACTCTACTAGAACAATGGCACGCTTAGATGTTCCAGAACCGGCTAAGGTGCATTGTTTGAACATCTCCCTTTTATCTCTACTGTAAAAGGATGAATGTAACATCTCTCTGTGTGTGTGTGATATAGCGAGTATGGTAAGTGTTCATCAGGCTACCAGCTTGAGAACATTAATTTGGCTCCAAGTTCCAGCGAGATCCATAGGACTTAGATGCCCCTGGAACCGTTTAGCAGATGAGAGGCAATTCCCCGTAAGCTCCGCCCCCTCCTCACCGCTTGACACAACCACCGCTTCTGATTGGCCTGTCCGCCGAAGGGGGCGGGCGGAGAACAAACCAGCCCAGACTCTCGCCTTGTCGGTGTCCCTGCCTCATGCCAGCTCCTTTAAGGAAGCTTAATTCAGTTCAAGGCATAGTCAATATACATCGGGATGCAGCATCAGGCTTTTAAGCCAGAGATTGCAAGCCCCTTGAGCTTTCACCTCCCCACAATGTCTCCCCGCCCCCAGAAACAAAACAAAACAAAACGTGGCGTGCTCTGTAAATAACATCTTTGGTTGAGTCAGGTGGTGCAGCTGCTTGTTTGCCTGTTTATTCGGTGGCATTTAAGAACAGGCGGCGGAGTCTGGGGTTTCAGGTCTTCGTGTCGTCGTCCCCCATTCCCTCTCTCTCTCTCTCTCCTTGCATAGCAGCCAATAAAATATCTGAGATGGGCATGGCCATCCAAATGGTGTGCATGTGCCTTGTCCTGTGATCGATTATGTGGGCTGGGGCTAACCTGCCCCCCTCCCCCAAGTATTTTATTCAAGTTGGCACCCCTGCCTCCTCCTGTGCAAGGTGCGGGAAGGAAGGGAGAAAACTGCTTCTCTCAGCCTTCGGCCTTCAAAGTAAAAAAAAAGCGAGGGGTAGGAGGAAGTGGTGCTTGGAGCTGGGGGAGAAAGAAAGAAGCAGCCGCCAGTCAGCCATCCAGCCGCCCCCCGGGGTTTTCCAGCGTCCCTTGGCGCGGCGGACAGTGCCCGAGGGGGCTCCGCTTCTTGCCCGCCATAGTGGCCGACGAAGCGCCCCCTCCTTTTCACCCCTGTCGTCTTCCATCTGCCGACGTCCCCCCCCCCCCAAGCCACCTTTCCTGGCCTGTTGTCGTCGTCTTCTTCCCCTCCGCCCACTCCGGTCACCTCCCCTCCCCCCACCACGAAGTTTATCCCGAGGCAGCCCCTCCCCTCCCCCCTCACATCCCCCCTTGGCTGCTGGCAGCTGCTAATCCCCTCAGCATTTGTGCACTAACGCGGCTCTCCCTCCCCTCGCCCTCCCCCTCTTCCTCTCCTACCCAACCCGCTCCCCCTTCCCGGACTCTGCAGGCCCCGTGTCCCTGTCCAAGTCTAACGCCAACGCCGTCTCCTCCATCCCCATCAACAAGGACACGCTCTTCGGCGGCGTGGTGAACCCCAACGAAGTCTTCTGCTCGGTGCCCGGGCGCCTGTCCCTCCTCAGCTCCACCTCCAAGTACAAGGTCACGGTGGCGGAAGTGCAGAGGCGCCTGTCCCCGCCGGAGTGCCTCAACGCGTCTCTGCTGGGCGGAGTGCTTCGGAGGTGAGGCAGAAAACTTGGCCGGGTGGAGGGGCGGGCTCTGTTTTTGGAGGGAAGGGAGCCCATTGGAAGGGACCGTGCGCGCGACTTGAGGTGGCAGCGCCCCGTCCAATCACTTGCTCCCCAAAGGGCGCCACTCCTCCACAGTTCTGCCTGTGCTTAACTCCCAAGCCCCGAGACACCATTGCTCAGAAACCTAGGCAGATCCTCCAAGGTGCCTTGGGTTAGTCAGAAGGGAAGAGGAAACGGCTCTTGCTTGTGTTGTCAAAGATGCTTCACACTCTTCAGGGTCACATACAAGAAGAGCACAGAGCAGGTGCTGCCACCCTGGTCGTTTTAAGCCAAGCTCCACAATTATTTCAAACACAATAAAACAATCGAAATAAATATTTTTTTTAAACCTTAGAGACCAACTAAGTTTGTTCTGGGTATAAGCTTTCGTGTGCATGCACACTAAAGCTTATACCCAGAACAAAGATGGTCTCTAAGGTGCTACTGGACAATTTTTTATTTTTATTTATTTATTTTGATTGCGTCAGACCAACATGGCTACCTACCTGAAACAGTAAAATAATGTCAGCCTAGTCTGTCTTCATGGCCTATGGCTTCATTTCAGGATAAGCTAAGTATCCTTCATAATAAGGATACTTTGTAACTGATTTTTGGAGGGAAATGTATATATTTATCTTTCACCCGTTTATTTCCCTCCTTTCTTCCAACATGGAACCCAAGCTGGCATATATGTGGTTCCCAGGCAGTCTCTCCATCCAGCCACTAACCAGACCCACCCAGACTTGCCTAGTTTCAGCAAGGTGGTGGCCTCACCTGGCTTCCGCAGACCTGATATCAGTCACGTGTTAAGTGGTTTAGTTCTCGCCTCAGTGCAACCGCAAAGCCCAGTGCCTCTTGTGTTAATATTTGTTCCGGGTTAACAATTGTAAAAAGTTATCCCTTTTGTGTGGAAATGTTGTTACATGGGGCACGAGAAGGCAGTAGTTAACCTCAGAACACCCCAGCTCTGCAGAATATTTTGCGATCAGAATCTTAGCTCAATAGTGATCTGAGTGTCTTTAATGTGAGGACTTCACTTGCTTTCAAGCCGTTGAACCTGGAAAATGTGTTGAGCAAGTAACTATTCTTCAGCCTTGGTTTGGGGCATGGAAAAACAACAACACCCCTCTGCAATATTAACCACCCATCTCACAGGGTTGTTAATAGTGAGATCAGGTTACACAGCATCTTGTAAACTGCAGATACAAAAGTGCTTACTGAAAGTGCAGAGGATGACCTTAAACATGAAAAAGCATCGATTATATCTGCTGTTATCAGCACCCTTTGGGCCCTGCCACAAAATGCCAATGCATCCAGTCAGCAGCCTCAGCAAGGAACACTGTCCCCTCATCATAGCAGGGCATGCATCTCAGCAAAGCTTCTTGAAAGCTAACACACACCAGCTGAGGGCACTGCCAGCATTGCTTTGCTGAGTAATGCTGCAACAAGCGAGTAATGCTAAGCTACAATACAATAAGGGATATTACAAAGATTTGATCCAAGTCACCGGCTACAGGGATACGATGAAGTATTTTCTTTTAAAAAGAAAACCACACCTGAACAGGGACAAAATAGCAGGTATCATTCCAACTTCATATTTTGAGCAAACTGAGTGCAGTTTCCATAATGGAAGACAAATGAACACACTTGACAATTGTGAATTAGGCTAAGTTAACAATGCAAGGAGGGTTGGCTTAAGCAAGTCCCCACTGGATTGCAAATGTGTGAAAGCACTAATAGTGGTTATGACATTGGTCAAGACTATGATAAGGTAAGGGCCACCTGGTGCCTATTTATGGTTTGCAGTAGACACTGTAAGAATGTAAAGGGCTTAATTTTAGCTGTTCTATCTCCATGGTTATTTCAGACACAAGGAAATATTTCAGGGCATTTTCCTGTTTTGCATTTAATTGTCCCTTTCATAGCATGTCTTCCACGCCTAGCGTTTCCTGAAATGGAACTCCATTATATCATTTATAATAAGGATTTGTAAAATAGCTTTGGAGGAAAATATTTGAAAGAGTTGCAATACGATCTGCTAGATATTAGTCGTGTGTTAAGTGGTTTTTTTGTTTTGTTTTTTCATGTGTGGAACAGGGCGAAATCAAAAAATGGAGGGAGATCTTTGAGAGAAAAACTGGACAAAATAGGATTAAATTTGCCAGCCGGGAGACGTAAGGCTGCTAATGTTACCCTGCTGACATCACTAGTGGAAGGTAAGTGATGGCTTTGGATTTGGCCAGGAGAAGGGCATTCTTTGGGAAATGTGTATTTTTATCGTTTGTTTTTACCACTGAACAAAACCAGAACCTTTCGGAGGCCTGTGCTGAAATGTTTATGGGCATTGTTTAATTTAAATCATTATGTCTGAGGAAAATGCTCATTTTGACCTTTTTGCTTTGTACTTTTTCAAAAGGTGAATTGAAGCTGTCAGCCCAGTCCAGAAACCATTTATGTCAAAATATTTGGAAGCCAGCTCTGTTGAAATCTGGGCTTAAATCCCTGCAATGTGGTCAGGATCTGGGTTGCCAGGTCTCAGTGAAGTGAATGAAACTAAGTTGGTTATGAATTCTAAAAGTTCAGTTTAACTGGGTTGTTCACTTGCATTAAAAAAGTAGGGCTGAAAATATTAATTAAGCATAATTAATGAATTAATTTATTAATCACTGATTGACATGGTGGATTTTAATTGGATTTTCATCAGTGCAGTCCCCAGTGAAAGGGCCATGGTAGTGATGTGTACAATCATTGTACATATCTTAATTCAGACAACAGAGACTGGGGGTTGTGATGGTTTTATAAACAAGATATGACTTAGCTGGACTTCTTAGTCAAAAGAAGGTTATTTTCGGGAGAAGTGAAACTTAGTGTTTATTAATGAACTGATTAATTGTGCTACTATAGGTAATTGGATTCCAATTCACCAGTCAGTATGGGTAGAGCTTTTTGTTTTAAATTGATATGTAAAACTGCAATCCAGTTACATTTAAACCTGTTCAGGTCATTCACATCAATTGAATGAAGGCTGCTCTCCAAATAGACTTCTCTCTAAATAAGTTATAAATAAATTAACAGATCGTAATGACAGTACCATCCTATGAATGTCTACTCAGATGTAAAACACACTGAGTTCAATGAGACATACTCCTGGTTTGATTGCAGTCTAAATGTGTTTAGGATCTGGGTGTAAATTTGTTAAAAGCCAAATACCGGTATGTTAACTTAAGTGCATTGTAGGTCTGTATGTAAGTCTTGTTGAATTCATTTTGTCTTCAAATCAGGTTGAATTCAAACATTCCTGTTTTGCTAGTTTGTGAATCCAGATGACAATCAGGGACAAATAATACTCATTGCAATACTGAGAGAAAAGTGCATTACTGTTGAAGCCTGTGGTTCTATTCTGTTAGTTCTGCAGAAATGAATGGGCCTAAATAAGTTCAAAATGACTCTTAATTGTGCAAGAGCTTTGTGTGCAAGCATCTACTCATATAAGCATTGCTTTGCTGCTTATATGAGTAGATGCTTGCAGAAAGGACATTATAATGAATTCAAACTGTTAATACGTTGCAATAATTGTTGACCACTTCCAATCTCAAAAAGTCCCATCACCAGTGGAGGCCTTATAAACATAACAAATATAAAGCTGGACAGAATACTTATTTATTAGAGTTTATATTCCACCTTTCTTCCAAAGAGGTCAAGGTGGCATATCTGTTTTCCCCCAGCCTCATTTTATCTTCAGAAAAACCCTGTGAAATTGAGCCAACCTTTCTCAAACTTAGGTCCCCAGATGTTCTTGAACTACAACACCCATCATGCTGGCTAGGAATGATGGGAGTTGTAGTCTGACAACATCTGGGGACCCAAGGTTGGGAAAGACTGGGTAAAGTCACCCCATGAGCTTTATGAGTGAGAGGGAAATTGATCTAGGGTCTCCTTGGTCCTAGTCCAGCAATCAGACCCCTGTACCACAACAGCTCCAATACATATATCAGGGGTAGTACTAGACTACCAGTAACATCTTGGCCTATTAATCTGTGGAATGTGATTACTCTTCAGGATTAAATAGCGTATTAAAAGTGTTCTAGCAGGCCACCTCTCACATTCTAGATGAACGGCCTACGTTGGAAGAGTGCATGGCAGCATTATGCTTCGCTAGGAAGACCCCAACTTTGCCAGTTGGTGCACCAAGACTACCACTGCACCAACAAATTCCTGCCTCAAACAAATTTTCCAATTTCTGTGAAGTTGGGTAGAAAAAAAGAAACTTGTTTAGAAATTAGGCCAGACCCTTCTTCGTCTTCATTCGGCAATTTATTAATGTGCTGCATTGATGCAGTCTAACAGGTCTATCTGAGCAGACCATCTTTAAATGTACCAGTAGCTCTTCAGCCTCCCCCCTTTCATTCTCAGTTCATCACTAGGCAGCTTTAAATGCTAGGTGCTGCAGCCACCCGAAAACAAGTAAGCCTCTGCTGCTTTAAACTGCATGCCAGTAAATAATTTAAGTTGTTCTGACATCTGCATTTGAGAAATGCGTGACCATTACTTCCTGAATTAGTTTTGGAATCCTTGACCTAAGTCATGATTTAATGGTGTCCTGAAAGCTTCGCAGCCAGCCACTGAACTCCTCCTTTGTTCCCAATTGCTGCATATTATGGGGACACCTTCTTTGATATGTTTTCCAATTGTAAAAATGGGGTACTATTCTAACATTAATGAGAGTGCAAGGGCTAAGAAGCTTCATTGGACCAAATGCCTTATAATGTGGAAAGAAACATATTGGTCCAGCTTTAAAGGGGGTTAGTTTGCCACAGCTGTTGACACAAGGAAGTTGATATGGGGTGGATACTCATGCAACCTTTCTTCTCCAGTGTTTAATTCTCGAGGTCTTTAACCCCGATTTCAGTAACTGTAGAGTGTTTTTTAAGCTTTTCTGGACCCCTGGTTAGCTTTGCTTTTGCTTAGAAATAGCCTAATAGTTTTCTTTGCTTTGTGGCCTGCTTTAAAAAATATTGAATGGTTCAAAGATGTAAAGCTGAAGTATTTTAAGAATGCCAGCCACAACTGAAAGAGTATCAAGGAGATTTTCATTTGTCGTTTGTAACTAAAGTATATTTACATGGCATAAGTAACTGATGCGTAACCAAGCAAAGCAAAACAAAGTTTACAAGCAGCTAAAGGGGAAAAAAAGAAGAATTCAATGTATACTGAATAAAATAATAAAATGGGAAGCATACAAAAAGAATTGGCAAGGGCAACTGGCCAGTGCTAATGCTATTGCGATGTTAAGTAATATGTAAAAGGTTTAATAGGATCTATTTGCTGACCTCATACTTTTCTTTATAAAGGTTTTATAAAAAATAACAATTGGCTAGGGTTTGATCCACTTATATTAGAGAAAAAACAAAGGAGTAAGGGCTAATGCGCAGATAAACTGATAATAGTGGGTAATTTTTTTCTTTGAGAGATAATATACAGTTGTTTTGGCTGTGAGTCCCTCTGCGATGAGGCAGTTTCTAAAGTACTGTTATTGTTTATGATCCGCTCCATTTTATGGAAACAAGCTCACTGCACTGAGGCTTTGAAGCTCTAATTGGCGCATGCGTTCTTCCGGACCTAAAGCTAATGGCAGGAAGCCCTGCAGTAAAAACCAACTGGTTCAGGAAATTAAAACCAAAGATTTGAAAATCAACAAAACAGACAGACTCAGCAGAATGACCCTAAAATTCTTATGGTTAATCGTTTGAAGGGAGGGGGGAAGGGAAGGGTGGATAATTATATGCGATCAAGTTAAATTTTAAACACTTAACTGTTTAATGCAATCCATTTAGGGGAGCTCTAGAATTAATGGTGATCAATAATCAATATTAATCTCTAGTATGTGATAAGAAATAAGAAGAATTAGCATATTTTAAACATATGTTTTTGCCCAGGCATGTATATATATATATTCTTCCTGTATATAAGGCATGAATGGATCTCCTTAAGTGTACAAACACAAGCTCACTATTCACTTTGCAGAAAATAAGTATTCCAGATAAATTTTGTGCATTTTAAAACAAAATATATTGCAGTATGATTTAACACGGAAAGAGTTTAGTGGATTAATAAGCAGTTTATCCAAGGTGTTTATTAATCACAGTCCCCCCACAGCAAATTTTAACATACTTTAATATGATCTGTTGCCCGTGAAGAGACAGTGTTCAGTGTTAATGTTCATTATGTAAACAATGCCCATTGCTTGATTTTAAAACAAAGTTTTAAAAAGCTGCGTTCTCCTAGTGCACCCAGCAGCTAATGAGGAACTGATCATTTCCTGCAGGAAATGCTTACAAAATATTCCTTGCACTGAGATCTTACATTTATAACAATCAGGTGTTTTGATGAATCTTACACCAGGGTTTTCATAGTACTTTCTTTAAACCAGCTTTTTTTTTTTTACTTACAAATTATACATTTGCAGATTATTTTTTAGTAGTTTGGAGTCTTCATTGTCTGGAGTGCATGTTAAAAGTCCAAAGGTGCAATTATACACCTAGGGAAGTCAACTAGAAAGCTCCCATTGATTGTAATGGAGTGGGCTAGCTGCTCAACCATGCTACCAAGTCCTCCTTCTCAGCCCTGCTTGAGCTTTGTGTATTGATTAGCTTTGTCTTCCCACCCCTCATTTCAGGAGAAGCTGTTCATCTAGCAAGAGATTTTGGTTATGTCTGTGAAACAGAATTTCCTGCCAAAGCAGTAGCTGAATTTCTCAACCGACAACATTCCGATCCAAATGAGCAAGTCACAAGAAAAAACATGCTTCTAGCTACAAAGTAAGACATTTACCTTTGTGGAGTATCACTGAGTGCAAGGATGGCTTTCCATTGCTTGCTTGCTTGTTTTGATATTGTGTGATTATTGGCTTTCACATTTATTAATTGTGGGTGATAGCTTTCACCATGCAAACAAGATTTGCATTGTATAATTAACTTTATAAAACATGCATTCATTCAAGAGTATATTACCAGCATTACTGTCCAAACCAAGTTTGTGTAGATGACTGAGAAGGATCCCCCCCCCCCCCGCCAGAAAGTAGATTGTGATGTCTCTAAAGTGATGGTTATATCTGGGCTTATAAATTCAAAGAGGAGGGATATTCCATTTTTTAAGCAGTGAAATGAAAATGGCTCATTAGGTCTGTAAGCCTGTGCACACTTACCTTGGAAAAGCCCTACTGAACACAGTGGGGCTTATTCCTAAGTAAACATACATAGTATATAAGAATTCTGTGTTCACTTACTTGGGAGTAAAAAGGATTGATCTCAGTGGAACTTGAGATACCCAAAACACGTGTAAGATCAGACAGACTGCATACTAGATCTTAAGAACTGGCAACATCTCCCTACCCTTCCCCCCCACAAGTTTGTTCATTAATTTGAAGACATAATTTAACCTGCAAACTGCAAAAATGCCAGTAGGGGTTATTTTAGCAGAAGGATGTGTGTTTGTAAGTCTAGTGGATAAGAAAACCAACTAGACTTCCAGGTTGGCTGGGGTGGGAGAGGAAGGGAGAGAATCTCAGGCTGTTGTGCATGATGTGTTTGCTGGAAATTAAAAGCCTTGTTTAGCACTCCTTAATTACCGGTGGCGATGTCACCAAAGGGCACTGCGCCAGAGGGCACCCACCAGCTGAAGTTGGAGGTAGTTTATGCCTGGGAGATATTTAACGCTGGCCTTTAGAGAGTCAAGTGTTTCAATATGCCACTTATTTTTCTGCTGTATTTCCCCCCCCCCAAACAATTGGCTCAGATACTGTTCTGAATGTGACTTCTGCTCAGGACCCTCCACGTTTCACCTCCAGGGAGAGTAGCTCTCACTTCTGTCAAAGGGGAAGTCCTTGGGTTGATAGGCCGAGCAGGACGTTCAAAGGACCCCATCTATTTAAAATCTTACTAGGGTGTAAATGTTATTGCAATCACTTCAACTTACTTCCAACAAATAATGGCTTTTAAAATCATGCTATAAGCTAACTGCTTACTTGAACTTGGGTATGGCGTTTTTAAAAATGGTTGAAAGGGATGTATTTTGTGTGTGGGGGGGGGAGGAAGATGTAGAGAGGAAGTGAAAGAGAAATTGTGTAGTGAAGGGCAAATGTGTGTGTGGTTTCTGCTGTATTTAGCGTGTGTATGAAGATGCACATCTGTTTATGAAAGTGAGGAGTTGTGTTAAAGGGAGAGAGACCTGTATTGTGTGTGTGAGAGGTCTTGTGTGTCTGAAGTCAACCTGAGTGCCTGCAAGTGGAGGAATAAATGCTAGATAGGTTACATCAGATAGTAACCTATAAGAGTAGGGCTGAGATTACTTTATTTATTAATAGCATTTGCATGGTGCTTTTGTAAGGTTTTGTGGGTGGCTCAGTAAGATGAGACAGTGTGTCCTTGACAATGTTGTTTTGTTGTTGTTGTTAGTTAAAGTAAACAGGAACCAAATATTGTTCTTAGAAGGAAATAAAGGCACAGCCCCCTCCTTCAGGCAAACTGCCTAGGAGACTAGCAGAAACACAAAGGAAGGGGAGCAAAGCTGGCAGAGAATCTGTGTGTTGCATACAAAAAAGAGGTTTCATCAGTTTAAAAATGCATAGATATTGCTCCTGGGGGAAAAATGTGCACATGGAGGGGTGTGTGTGTGTGTGTGTGTGTGTGTGTCCGTGTGTGTTTGTGTCCGCTGATCTCTGAAGGCATTGACTCCTTGGCTTGGCTGCTTGCTGACAAGGCTGGCTCATTTTCCTCCTCTTCTCCTTCTCTCTGCTCCATTTGTGCTGCAGACAGATCTGCAAGGAGTTCACCGACCTGCTGGCTCAGGACCGATCTCCTCTGGGGAACTCTCGGCCCTCCCCCATCCTGGAGCCGGGCATCCAGAGCTGCCTGACCCATTTCAACCTCATCTCGCACGGCTTCGGCAGCCCTGCTGTGTGTGCTGCAGTCACTGCCCTGCAGAACTATCTCACCGAGGCGCTCAAGGCCATGGACAAAATGTACCTCAGCAACAATCCGAACAGCCACACAGACAACAGCACCAAAAGCGGCGACAAAGAGGAGAAGCACAGAAAATGAGGATTTTTTGCTTCTTCAACCCGCTGCCCAACCAGCCAGCCTGGCTCTCTCTGCATTTTCCTTTCAGTCTCTCCCTCCTTCCCTCATCAGCCCCAAGGCTACAGCAACAGAAGCCCAGAGATCTTCTACCCCAGCCTTATCCACATAGTAGGACTGGAAACCCCCGCCCCCCCCCGCCCAAATCTCCTCCCTCCCTTTCTCCCTCCTGCACTTCCCAGTTCATTCTCAGTCGCTGCCCAGTCTGGAGCCTAGGAAGATGAACAAGGCGATGGAGCCAGCCTAGGATTTTTATTTTTTATCTCTGGTCGACTCAGTTTGTGTGGACTTTTCATTTTTTTTAAAAAAAAAAGCAAAAACAAACAAAAACGATGAAAAATTCAAAAAAACAAATAGAACTTTTTTCTAAAAAAAAAAAGACAAAGTGTGAGTGAGTGAGAGAGAGAGAACTAAAATAAACAATTAATAAACAATTAAGTAAATGTGGAGAAAACAAATGAGTGTCATCGGACTGAATCACCATCTTCCCTTACATAAACTTCCGTTTAAGATTGTAGCCATATTTAAGAGAGAGAGAGAGAGAGACAAAAAGGATGATGATGACATTTTATCAGTATTGTGAATAAACTTGAACACAAACCACATGCAGTTCCATGTCATGTCTTCAGTTGTAGAACTTTTCTCCTGCCCAAGGTAAAGTGACCAATTTGAACTTTCTTATGGTAACACCAACCCACAGTTGTTCTATAAGGGGATCAGTGTTCATGTATGTATATATTTATTTATGTGTAATTTAATGGGAATTGTAAATATGGTGAGTCTGTTTGAAACTTTTTTTTTATTTATCTGGTGATCTCGTTTGCCTCTTGTTTAGTGGGTTTTTAAATCTTCCCCCCTCCTTAGTTCCATCACTGTGGTTCATGGTTACTTATTTAGAAATTTAAAAAAGGGGGGGAAAGCTTTTTTGGAGGGAGGGGGTGGTATTTTTCTGGGATTCATCACTTCAGCCCTGTTGTAGCATGTTTTTTAAAAGCAAACTATAAAGCAGCTAAACAAATAAAATAATCTGGAATTTTAAAAAAATTATATTATTAGTATGACCTTTAGTTTCTAATGAATAAAAGCGGAAAAGGACCCCTAACCACCACCTGAAATGATGTTCAGTCTCCTTCAGGACAGATTTTCTCAAGTATTAGTAGTTTCTAACAACCCCTTATGTGTTGTGGCTTAAAAAGAAGGGGAAAAAATAAACAAAAAGTTTATATCCCGTGTTCTTCTACTGAAAGCATCATCAGAGCAATAAATTGATATTGTCTATTCAGATAAAGGATTTAGGGACCTTCTCTCCCCCCCCTTCATTTTGGGTTGGTTTTTTTTATTCAAAGAACTTCCATACATTTGAGACCACCTGGTATCCTCTCTTTCCACCAGCCATATTGGAAGCAGTTATAGTTGTATTGTATTGAGTTGTGCTGGCAGTAGTTTCCATGCCTGTCAATGTATCATAGTCCTTTGTTGCCCAGATAAATAAATATTTGATACGCTTTATGTCGATTTTTTTTATTCAGTGGCTGTCTTTACCCAGGCGTATTTTTGTTCTTGGCAGTATTTTTTATTCAGTATGGTTACAGTAATTGAGTTTAACTCTCCCTTGACAATTGCTCCTTGCAATAAGCAGCTGAACCCATTGTTTCCCTCAAGTATAATAAAAACTTACTTTCAGGTTGGAGTTCAGAGCAGGGTATCATTTAGATATTCCACCGAGTCTGTATTCAGACAAATTACACAATAAAACACAATGTACTCTTTTGGATAAGAAAAAAAAATGTACTGTTAAAGAAATGGCATACTTTTCTTTAACTGAAAGGTACTTTTATTTTTTACAAAATAAAGTTTTATTTTATTTATTTGATCTTTAGGTTTTTATTCCTGCTTCATAATTAAGGATCAGTATTACTTATCATAAATGTCCAACATAATCTTAATTCGCATTGCCTTTTAATCTCTATTAGCCATTTGGGGAGGAAGGGGGAAAGCACATACCTGCTGCAAGTGTACACATGCAAATGCTTGCACACAACTTTTAAATAATCGATTTAATGTGTGTCTATAGTATATAATGGTATAAAGGTATACTGAAGCCGTACTTTATTGTTCATGTTTGATAATAACTGTGTTTCAGTTTATATATATATATATATCTGATGTACATATTTGTTCATAGATTTCAGCATATTTTTTCACTGTTTTGGGTAAGGCAGGGTGTGAAAAGTGTGGCGTCCCAGTAATAAATGTTCTAAATTATTATCAGTGCAAAGTAAATATTGGATATAGAATATTCTCGTATTGTGCAGATCTCGGCTCCAGTAAGAATAGGTATTCAGTGGAAACAGATACTTGCTGGTTTTTAACCAACTTAAATGGCTTTTGGAAAAAAAATGCAGTTAGCCTCATTGTTTCAGCTTCATTGTGGTGTTTTGTGGTGCAGGGTTGTCTATGCAAAGGTGGCTTTGATAGAAAAGAAGTGGAGGTTGGGGGCCCCTCCAGGGCTGTCCTTAAGATGTTCTCCCCGTGGAAACTTTGAAAAAAAAAACCCCAGCAAAACAATTTGCTTACAGTGCTTATTTGGAATGCTAAACCTGAAGCATCTGAGTGAGCAAAACATTGTGAAACTTACTCCCAGTGCAATCTGGTTGGCTCCATCTTGTATTTCGTTAAGTATTGCAAAATAGGTGAATGTGTGATGGTATTTATGAGGCAACTTTGTACTGTGTGTTTTGGGAGGCTTTATATTTCTCAGGCAGAACTGAAAGAGGTTAGCAAGCTTGATACATGTCTCAGTGTATCTTCAAAGAGAATTGGGCCTGCTGCTTGTGTGATTTTCCTGTTGGTAGGTTGGTGGTGAGGCCAAATGCATAAGATAAAGCACAAGATGTTCCATTCTCCCAGTTTGGTAATCTCATTAAGGAAGGCAGTAGAAAACCAGTGTGGTCAAGCAGAGGAGAGCTGGTGAAATTGAAATGCTATTTTTACAACGACAGACTGTTGGTGAAATGGTGGGGGGGGTGAGAGAGAGAGAGAGAGAAGATCTTCTGCATGTAAAGATGGCTTCATTTTGAAAATGCTTATTCATTTTTCCTCCCCAAGATACATTGGTTAACTGTAAAGTGGATGTAACAAAATAATGAGGTGAATGAACCCTAACTGTACATGCAGCCTTGACATAAATGAAATGCACAGCGTTGTAGCAGGTGAAGTGAAGCATTGTCTATCTGGGCTGTTTTTGTTGGCTGCATCACAGATTGTGTGGGGGATCCTAACCTCAGGCACAATGGCATTCATAAACAGCAATGCACACACTGCTGCTCTTTCTCCAGCTATGCATAAATACTCATTTTTAAATGAGTAAAAACAATCTTATTAAATACCATTCATTCATATCTGGTTTTACAGATGCTTGTTACCTTTTTTTTTTAAAGTCTGCCTAATCGTTTTAGGCTATAGCTGGGCAATGTGTAAAAACAGACTTAATCTTAAAACACAAGGAGGTCCTAATAATTTTAAGGATGTGGCTATAAAATACAATTTAAGAAATTAAATGCAATGAATAATATTGCATATTTGATACATTGCAAACAACTGTTTTAAGATGTTTTCATGATTGTGGCCTTGTAACAATATTATACAAAGTCAGTGTAAGGAATGACTAACATTTATACATAGCCCAGATATAATATTAAAAGGTGTATTATATATAATTAACCAATTGATTTTAGACTTCTATATTTTTAAGACTACAATCTAGGTCTAGTGAAATCAATTAGAGATTTGCCATTGCATTCTATGCCCTGCCCCCAGCAATCCAATGTTAAGTACCTTTACTTCAAAATAAAGTCAATTGAAATCAGTGGGTCTACTTTGAAGTAAGTGAACATTATAATTGAATTGCTAATTGATAGTTTTCTTGAAATTTACTATTGATATATGCTGACTTCCATTGCACTCAAAATAAGCCTGAAATGTATTTTCAGTGCAGTGTAGCTGTTTAGATCCTTACTTGAACATAATCTCATTCATTTGCATTTTCAGTGGAAGTAACCTACTTAGAACTATGGTGTTGATGATTAGTAAGGTACCCTCACTATTTCACTTTAGAGAAATTGAATGAAATTACTGAATGATTTCTATCCTACTATTATTTCATTTTGTTTACGATTTTAAAAACAAAACAAAACAAAGGGAACTGGTAACTTTTGCATGTGAAATTAATGGAAATGCTGCTCATTGAAGTTTGGGGCTCATCTGCTGTGACCAAAGTGCAGTTACCAAATCGTGCTAATTACTTTCACATTCTTTTTTTTTTTTGGGGGGGGGTATTTTACACATTGTAATCAATCATTGTTTCAGCCTTTCAAATTCTAGGCCATGCTTTTAGCTGCTAACCCTAAAATGTTTTTTTTCTTTGCTCTTTAGATTAACTGAAATTAGGATGAATTGTTAAATGTTAATGAGTTATAGCTCAGTTCCTTCATGCTATGCTAATTTATGCATTTTTAAAAACGTAGCACAATGCTTCTTCGAGTTGAATGGTTACCACCCTCCTCTGTAATAAATCATCATCTATCCCTCCTCCCTTCCAACCTCCAAAATCGAATATTAATATAATTTGAGATTTAACTGGTGGAACAGCCATCAGGACAGCAATGCCCCGCAGCTGAAATAATATTTAAAATAGAAGAGATTTGACATTTGATAAGTCAGTGGCTTGAAATACCCAGTTGTACTTAGCTAATTCAGTCCTTAACCTCTGGTTTCAAATAAATCAATTACAGTCGATTCCACTTCAGTTCAGAAGTGCAGGAGGTTTTGAGTTAATTGAATACATTTTATTCACTTGCTAGGAATATTCATTTATCCAAATCCTTAAATATAAAGGAGATTTCTTTGATTGCCCATGTTAAATCTAAGTGCATAATCAGATCAAGCCTTTGCTTGTTTGCTTGGAAACGCTGTAAATTCCATAATGGGTATATCTCGTTTTCTCTCTAACACACACACATACATAGGCAAGCTACGATTTCGCTGAGTTCGACTTAAAACAACTATGATGTTAGATCACAGAATGTGGGTTAAATTTCATTGAAACCGGCTGAACCTACTCTTAAGTAAATGTGTTTCGGGCTGAAGTTCCAAAACATGCACAGTATAGGATAAAGTAAAAAATGTGCTTGATTTTTCAGTATGTCATTCGTTAGCTGGGATGCCACTTAACTCACTGCCAAAACCAAGATGAGGATAATGTATATCTCACGAATAAACTCTGCCAAAATAAAGAAGTGCCATCGCAAAATCCATAGCCCCTCTCAACTTGGAGTATTAACGCCCGAAGGCTTTGCCATTAACAACCAAGGCTCCAGTCCTATAAGGGGGCGAAGGTCTGTTGAACTCTGTGAGGCTTACTTCTGGGCGGGCAGGTACAGGATTGGGATGTAAGGATACAATCCTATCTGAAGACGGTGGGGTTTTCTTCCAGATCAGCATACATAGGATTGGGCTGCACGGTCGCAATTCAGCTCTTTCTTGAAGCCAAAGAAACTGAATGAATGAATGAATCCCATTGATTTTAACGGAGGAAAACGACAGCCTAAATAAACAGCTGAATATGCATGTTTCGAGAGAGGTTTTAGAAGAAAACCAGGAACCCTGTTTTTGGCGCAGCAGCTCGCCTAATGGAGTTAAAGAGGCGGGAAACGAATGCTGCCTTGAAAGAGCTCCGTTTCGTCACTTCATTCGTTAGTGCTGAGCGTTGCATCTCTCTCCACGTACAATTTAGACAACTGTCAGCTTCACTACTGCTGCTGCTACTACTACTACTACTACTACTAGAATAATGGAATCGTAGAGTTGGAAGGGAACTACGAAGGCCATCTAGTCCAACCCCCTCTGCAATGTTTTTGCCCAACTTGGGGCTCGAACCCACGGCTCTGTGATTAAGAGTCTCCTGCTCTGTTGAGCTATAAGTGGAGGCATTTGCGCAGCACTGCTTGAGCGCTCAAAGAGCTTCGCATCCACTATGTGACTGGTATTTACAACAAACCTGCGAGGTAGATCCGTTATTTTGTATCGCCATTTTACACCCAAAGGAGGCAAGGCTGCGGGATAACCATTTGTCTAAAGCTTATCTAGTGAATAAGTCGAGATTTGGACCAGGGGCTTCAGCCGCAGCTCTCCATTAGCCTCGTCATAAGAAACGCAGTTTGCAGCAGCAACAACGTCTGGCTAGATCGCCCATACAGACAAAGCAGCCCCACAGCACACGCATGTTTGGTGTGCGCGCCCTCGTCGTGCTTACGAATCCATCACACTATCAACTCGTTTGCACGCTTTCCTACTGGCCGGGGCGGCTGATCTCTTCCTCTGTATCGATCTCATCACCTCCATCTCTTCGCGCCGTCATCCGCCCAGCCAGCCCTGCCGGTCGGGACGGGGCTCTTTCGGGATGGAAGGGGCCTCCGCGACGAAGCGTCATTATCCATCACTCCCGCTTGCCTAACGTGTCGAAAGAATAATCAGGTTAGACAAGTCCTGGAAAACCAACATCTGCTCCCCTTCCCACCCCCACCCCCCAGTTAAAGCCCCTTCCCCTTTATCGGCCCATTATAGGGGGAGAAGCCGGCGAGTCTTGGGCGCAGGGGTCAGGGCCATAAAGCAGAAGCAGATCGTTAGATCACGACTGACTGGGGGGGGGGGAGCGCCGGGCATGACAAAGGACTTTCCATCATCGCCGCTGCTGCTGGAGTTGCGACTGGAAGCGAAGAGGTTCGGAATTACTAATCGCCCCCCCTTCTCTCTCTCTCTCTCTAGCTTCCCCCCCAAAAAAACCCCAACACGCTTCCACCGTGCAGAGGTTAGATGTTTCTCTCTGCAGAATAGCCTCCATCCCATCCCCTCGCACCTGATTTCTTACTACAAGCTAGAGGAGGAGGAGGAGGACCGAGAGGAGGACTTCTTGATCGTTTCCGTGAGTCACGCTCGGTGGCTCCCGTTTAAAGAATGGAAAACAGCCCCCCGTGAAAGAGAAGACTGTGTGCTTGTGTGTGTGTGTGTTTCCCACTCGCACACCTAAATTTGTAGGAGAAGCGAACGGCTGTTCGGACTCAGCCTCGCTTCAACCGAATTAGCTGCTCTTTTGAACGTTCAGAAATGCTCAGGAAATCCCTCCGAGGAACAAACATTCCCCGCTCCATCTCATTTCCCCAGAACGATGGGATCCAGATCCTAGTCCTCATTCGTGATTTTGAACATTGAACCACCAGGCACGTCAGTTATTTCGGATAAACGAATCCGGAGTCAGATACCTTACGTGTGGGGGGGGGCGGGGCGGGGGGGATCATCGGTTTGCACAGGATTTGCCCAGACGTTTTGGAGAAAGGTGCACGAAGCTGTGTATAAACAACGTGATTCGTTTCTTTCACGAGGCCAGCGAAACCAGCAAGTTCGAAACAGTGTTTCTTCTCTGTACGCAGTAAATTAAATAATTATGTTGCTTATTTCACTCCCGCCGCACCTCTCGCACCCCCGGGAGCCTCCAGTCCTAACTATGGGTGCAATTACACACTCCACGGTCGATTTAAAAACGGAGTTGGACTCGCTTTGAGCCTCTTCTGTTATTCCCAGGGCTGCAACCCACTGAGCTCAGTGCGACTTGCTTCAGAGTAAAAATGCGCCAGGATCAGGGGTGCATGTCGTTTTCAGTTCGAAATTTCGATTTCACAAGTCTATGGATCCAGCCAAACACCCCTCCCTCCCTTAATATGCTGGGGCTAACAATCTTGCCCCCACCCCTCTCGAAATAGGTCCCCTGTGATGCAGAATGGTTGGGTTGGGGGTGGGGTCAATGCCATAAACTCTCTGCACACAACAAGATTAGATGGCAGCATCTCAGGCAGGTCAGTCTATTTTTAGTGGTCGGCGTGCCTCGTGGCCCAGATTGCTTTCGCTCCACAGATGATGTCAAAGCACTCTGCACTCCATCCTAGGGTACCGCTGCTCAGCGGCACAGCTCACCACCTTGATGCTGGAATTCCCTGATCCAGCCCTTAACATCTTCAATTCAAAGGACTGGGTGGTGCCGTTGAGGCTCTCCTGAGACGCTGGAGAATTGCAGCCAGTTCAAGTAGGCTATGCATAACAGCCTGACTTGGGACAAGGTAGACGAATGTCGTGAAGGATTTGGGTCGCCAGCTTCAGTGTTCAGTGAAATCTACTGTCGGACGGAGAGGGTACAGCAGGTGCAGCATGGACCAGCTCATGCCAGAAGGTCAAATAAAGACCCAACACCATTCTCACCTAAGGAAACAGGACTTTTTACATGGTCCAAGCCTATTCCATTCTCTTTGTGCTGCATCTAAAAGAAGAAAACCATCAGCACGCTTAATTTTGAACAGGAAATGGCCTTTATAGAATCGTTTCCTTAAGGTCTCGGAGTAAAGGGCCCGGAGAAAAATAAGGTCTGGAAAATAGCCGGGCTGCAGATACTTTTAGAAACGTGTTTTTTATTTATTTAATCACAAGCCCTAGAAGAAGGAAGAACTTCAGAGATCCCCTACTTAGAACTACAGAATCTCTGAAAATTTTCTTAGACTGCTCTCTGCACTACGTGCAAACCTTACATTACATTAAGATTATTATTTTTTTAAAAAAATAGATTTTTCATTGTATACAAAGAATGAAATAAACTTAATATGTATGTTTTAAAAATTATATTTTTTTGGGGAAACCCTACCCCCAGACTTAAATCATCGTGATACTTACATTTGTAAACTATTGTTCTAATAATGATGCACAGGAACTTTGGATATCTTACTTTTATTCCAAGCAATCAAGTACAGGAGAAAGGTTTCTTAAGGATGAAGTAAATTTCAATGAGTTCAATGAGACCGAACCCCTAGTTACATCTTTAACATGAGCAGCAATCCAGCCAAAACGAAGTCCGAGAAAACCTAATTGATTTTAATGGGAGTGTTAAATTTCTGCCATTGAAATCAGTGGGACTGGAAGGGACTGCCACCCTATTATACACATTTACCTGAGGAATTCTGGGTAGACATGCATAGGATTGCACTGAAAGTGGTTAACTTCAGCTGGATCCTACCCTTTCTTTGTTGTTGACCTCTTTTTATTATCGCAGCAGACACTCATTAATTCTGGAAGGTTGCGCCTTAACTTCCTGGGTCAGGTTACCTCGGCCACACTTTAACCACACTGTATTCTTCGCAGCTGTTTGAAATAGCACAACCCAGCCTAAATTAATCACCTTTTTAAAAAAAATGTGAAGAAAGCCAATGCAATATAGGCGCTTTCTTGTGCCTCTGGACTTTGATTCTACATATTTCAGCTTTTACTTCCGGGCTGTAACGCAGCTGGAAGAGGAGTGGAGGAGAACGCACTACGTCTATAACCATAACTGGGCATCATATTCGTCAATTTTAACCCTGCCTTCCATATACAACCCTAAAAAGGATTAGAGCACTGTTGCAAAACACTACCAGCTGGCAATTATTTCGGGGATAATCTCACGGAGGTCTTGTAGAAGACATGGGAGTATTCTCTGGGATTAGTTTCCACAGGTGATTCCAAGCGAGTGTTTCCTACTGTAACTTCGATGGCAATTCATCCGGACCCGCTCCCCCCGGGTAATCCTGGAATGTTGTCCAGAGCAAGGAGATTCTCTGCAGTGTTTTTGGTCTAGTAGTATACAGGTTGTCGGGCTATTATTTCGCTCTGCCCAGGGACAACAGACTTGATTTGGGACTTGAATGAAAATAACATGCAATTAGGGAAAATTGATCTGCGCTCGGTTCAGAAGAGTGTTATCTGTACCCAGGACGCATGGGTTTGTTCATTTGCTCGAGGAGGAGAGGGAGGAGAGATAATTTCAACAAGCACTTTCTGCCCAGGAATTCAGAAATCTTTGACACTCCCCCCAATCCCAATTAATTGTTCACATTCGTGGATAATTTATCAAGTACATACATCGCCCAACAGCATTGGGCAGTTTTTAGGAGAGGCAGGGTGGAGGAGTGGTTAGAGTGTTCAAAACTGCACTCGGCCATGAAGCTCACTCACTGGGTGACCTTGGTCCAGGTCATAGTCTCTCCGCCTAACAACCCCCAGGGTTGTTGTGGAGATTAAACGAGAAGTTTGAGAGCCATGCACGCAGCCTTGAGCTCCTGGAAGAAGAAGGCGGGACATATATGCAATACTGACTGTATATAAATAAATAAAAAAGTATTAGTAATTATTAAATATTATTACTTATTATCGTTATCATCACCAGTATAAGTAGCATTGTCACTGTTGTTGTTATGGCTGGTTTTTTTTTTTTGTTAGTCCTACTAGTTTCAGTGGAATTCGTTTCTTGGGCATCCTCCTTGATTTTTTATGCTCAACATTGTAATGGAATATGGAATATTGCTTTATTTGATACAATAGGTTTATTTTGAAGTTATGTTTTTATTATGACTTTTTTGTATTGGATCAGATTGTTATTAGGTGTGTGATATTTGCTGTCTATTTAGTTGTTTTTTCAGCTTGTAAACCGCCTTGTGTTTAGTAATATCGAAAGGCGGTATACAAATTAAAAGTGAAATGAAACTGGAGCTTTTTGACCGCAGCTGACCTGAATACTATTGACCTCAATACTAGCCTGTATTGAGTTAAACGAACGTCGGATTTGACCCCTGAATCTAACCGTATCTTTTTTGAAGGTGTCTTCTTTGAGCTCGCCTTCCCACACAGTACAAGGTATTTTCCTAGCAGATCCCTCGTGGGAGATACTTGAATAGCCGACACCCTAAAGGAGACAAGGAGTGGCCAGTTCACGCGAGGATTCGCATATGGGGCGTGAACGCAGCGAGAACTTTCAACTTTCCTATGTGCTTCGACAGGGCCTCCTGCAAAGTCAGTTGGGTAAGGTGCAGAAATCAGCAGGGGAGCCTTCGAATCGCGAATCAGCCTGATGCCTTAAAGATCGTCGCTGGCAGGAAGAGGACGGTGGGAGAGAGGAGAAGCTCCAAATAACCCGTTTCTTCCACCTGGTGGATCTGCAAAATGAACAGCCCGAAGGTGACACGAGAGAGAAGAGCCCTTTGGGGCGTCTTGGTGACTGACGCCCTTTCAGAATGTGGCTTCTTTTGCACAATACCGCCAAAGGATTTTTGAAAGGTCACCTGCTGCGCGCAGAAACCAGATCTCAGGAAAACATCCCCAAAGAATAAGTCTAACTAACCAACTCACTTAAAGACAGGAGGAGAGTGGCACGTGTGTGCGTTTTGCCCGAGCGATATACAACGTGCAAATCCAGTGTGCGCTTTATCTGAGTGAGGAAATACAGCCTAGCACAACACAAGCCCCTGATAGAACTGATCTGTTTCTGAATATGGGCAAGTTTTTTGGTTGTTGATGCTGCTGGAGAACCAGATCTGGGCAGGAAGGAGCCCAGCAAAAACTTGTCCCCGATCCCCTCCATTTAGGGCCGGCTTCTGGGGAATGAGATTTGGAGACCGGCTGCTTATTTGTTCCCATTGTCATCTTCAGGGCGATGTTCACCTCTGGCCCCTCTTTCCCTCCCCCTTCGGCGGGGGCTGCGAGCGCGCTTGCCTGGCCTTCTCCTAGTTTGATATTCCAGGTTCAGCCTTTTCTCTCCCTCTCCCTCTCTCCTTTCCCGACGCTCATTCTCTAAAGCCAGCCAGGGGGAGAGTCGCCCCAGGCCAAACATATGCTTCTTTCCATAGCACTAATCCACCTTTAGCGTGGAGGAATAATTGCTCGAGTGGCCATGGATTCTGGGCGCTTTTGTCCCTCGCTGGCTCCCATCCGCTTGGCACACGCCATTTCAATCAAATTCTTTCTCTAATACTGTCTGCTTTTATCAAATCCCAGCCTCGGCAAATGAGGAGAGAACACTGGAGAGGAATTGGGGGTGGGGTGGGGTGGGTGGGAGAGATACAGAGAGAAAAAAAGAAGGAAAAACCACACACCCACACAGAAATCCAGGGGCATCCTGCTAACATATCATGGGGACCACAGCAGGGTGAAGAAGGCGATTTATGGCAGTTTCAGTCTCAAATAAAATGGATCTCTCTCTCTCTCAAATATAATCCACCCAAAAACCGAGCCCTTCTCAGGAGCACAAGGTTATCAGCCCTTCCGAAGAGGGACACAAACACACAGCATCTTTTCTTCCACTCACTGCAAGATCCATAACCCAATTACACAGAAGTCCTCTCATTTGGTCCCATTGATCATCAATGGCACTTGGGAGTGGGGGGGGGGGAGGCAATCTCTCCCACCTTCCATGATTCAGAACATAGGCAATTATGCCTTTCTTCTGTAGGAGCAGCTATATCTCTGGCTGGTTGTTGTTGTTTTTTTTAAAAAAAGATATGAAATGTAACTCCAGCAAAATGCTTTAAAAATGCACAGGGCTTGTGGTAGGTCAGATTGGGTAGGATGCAGCTGAAGGTATCTAAGGGGGGTCTTCCTGTGAATCCTGCACCTCCCACCCCAGCTGGAAAATCTCTCTCTCTCTGTCAAAATCCTAAAGTGCCACCCCTGTTCACAAAGTACCCATTGTTATTAAACAATTAAATGGTCCTGCGTTCTACTTAAGTATGTGAACAGGATACGACATTTTCCGCAATAGGGCGAATCTCTTGATTTGTGCTTACAGCATTGCTATGGGGCTATTATGTGATATAAAAAGGAAGGTTTCAAGAAATGCTCTTAAAACACTGTGAAGTGGACTCTTGACTACACCCAAGAGTGAACTCTTAACTCTCTTGCTCAGAACTGTGTATCTCTCTGCTGAAATCTCTTGTGCCCTGTGCCTACTGAAATCTGAAATGACCTCCCTGCCGCCAGTGACAGAGAAGTGGGAAGAAATTGCCTTGGGTGTCTGCTTAGAATGATGACATAGCTGAGGAGGAAGCCTGCTTAGAATGACGACGCAATCCCTTGCATGTGGAGTGTTTGGGTTCTAAATTATTCCATCAAGGTAACTAACACTGCAGTCCCATATACATCTACTCCCATTGAGCTCAATGGGACCTGCTCCTAAGTAAGTGGGTATAGGGCAGCAGCTTTAAATAGTTTTCTGTCTAACATCCAAATACTTTCAATATACTAGCGCAAGTACATACTGGAGCAAGGAAGCATACTTCCTTAGCTGGTTGCTTTCAATGTTCCGTTTTCTGCTTCATAGAAAATCAGGTTCTGGGTGGTGGGGAAAACCTCCAACCATAAAACTTAAATCCTCAGTGCACTAGGTGTAAGTTGAATTCCATCCATTTCAATTAAAGTTATATTTAAGACATTGGTAGTCCTTTCTTGCAAAAAACCCAAGGTAGCAAACATAGACATCATCACCTATTTTGTCCATCATCACCTATTTTGGTTAGGATAAGAGATAGTGACATACCTAGTGGGGGTTGGAACCTGTCTTCAACACCATGACCACTCCACTACAATATACATTAGGTTGAAGACCAGGCCTTTAGTTCACAAAGTTATGAACAACAGAAATGTTTGCAGCTGGACCTAGGACTAGGTTATGATCTGAGCATCACAGGCCTAGTTCCTACAAATAGCAGGTGAGGTGGTAAATCTGTGCCTGGGATCCGCCTTTCATAACTTTGGTAACTGCTCACATGAGGGAACGTTTGCATACAAGATTACCCCTATGCATAGAAATCTATTGTGGCTAGACTAGAGCACCCCTGATGCTTCCTTTTCTACTGCAGGGGATTTTCATGCACTATTCAGTTGTGTACGCCTGCAATTTGAAATGGTACAGTCCAGACACAGGGTAGGGTTTGTAGGGATAAGTCCTTACTTGATTCTGTGTGCTTGTTTGTTTAAATATGATAATAAACCACGCTTCATCCAAAAATCTATTTCAGGGTAGTATGCAAAGGCATATAAAACCTACAAAAATACAGTAAATGGAAGAGGAATAATAAAACCATTTAGCTAGCATTATCTTGCTGTAAGTTCCTCATCTTATCTGCTGTGGACCAAGAAAGATTTGGGTTGGTTTTCTGTTCTCTTCTCAGTGCCTGATGTTTGCTTTAGCATTGCTAAAATATTGGAAGGGCAGAGAGGGTTTTACCCTTTGATTTCTCCAAGACTCCTGCAGCTCAATCTAAGTGTTGTCCTTTGGAGAAAACAAAGCAAATCGCACCAATGCCAGAATTTGTTTTTACAGCCTTCTGTGAGTGACTTCACGTTCATTTGCATGGCAAATTTTGTCACGTGGCCAAGAAAGAAAGAAAACCCCAAAATAAGCTTCCCCAAGTCCCTTTAATAGTGGATTTACTGGGTTAGCTCTTCTTCTCCCTCCCCCCCAAAAAGCCATCCAGGCTATTTTGGGGAAAGCCTATCACTTTGCCCTGTGTGAACTCAGTCCTAAATCCATTAATTTGTGTATAATCCTGTCCTCAGGCTTCTGGTGGGGTGGGGTGGGGGAGGAACAGAACTCAGGAGCCAATCCAGCCAGTTTCAATTTTATATCACACCTTTATATAGACACTCTCTGGGTTTCCCTTGCTCTGTTTGCAGCCCTTACACATTTCCTATTATTTATTAGAGGTATTTTTATTTATTTATCCCACTCTTCAATGGACAAAGCTCCCAGAGCAGCTTTCATAAATCCAGTACCAGCAATAAAAAATCTTTAACAATCAATTCAGCAATCAAACCCAGAAAAGAATCATGACATCAAGCAGCATTAAAATCAAGAAGAGATGGAGTTCAACAGTGTCTCTGTCTCACCTGGAGGGTCTCAGGTTCCCCATCCCTGTCACACTCACTCCCTCTCTCGGAATGTGGATGACCGGCTGGCATAGGAGTGGAAAGTGAGATACCAGAGGTGGGGCATGGTAAAATTTTGCAGAATCCGTGAACGGAAGCCACATGATCTAGACAGGGGTTGGCAGACTTTGGGCTTGTTGAATCTACTTTGCTTTTTACTTAGAACCTCAAGATCTATTATCCTGTGCTAATTGCAAAAGAACAGCTTAGTTTAATAGGTATAATTTAAAAAAGCAGGATGCCTCATTCTGAGCCTAGGAATTTGTTTCCAAGATCATAAATGGAGAGGATAGTCCTTTCACAGAAAAATCCACTCTCTGGTCAGCTTTCTTCTTTTCAGCAGCCTAAAGGCGAGAAGCCATTTTGCGGTTGCTGTTGTTAAATAATTTAGAAACCTTTGCTGATTTGCTGCAAACAACCCAGAGATCTACAAGAAGATCAGAATCTACTATCTGCCCACCCCTGGTCTAGAGAGAGAACAAATAGCCCCTGAGAAGCCAGGTGTAGCAAACTGGATGACAGGAGACAAGTACCGTAGCAAGTATCCACTCAGCTATCTGTTAACCCCACCCTAAATACGAGTCATTCAGATTAAAAATGGCAAGATTTTACTTAACAAAGAATGGATCAGGCTGCATAGCATAACACCACTTTAGGTTACTTTGAATCACGAGAATACACTGTAGATTATTAATTTGAATTCCAGTAATTTATTATTACAATACATCACTTCACCCTTCTATTTTGCACGCATGATATTGCTTCCTTCTCGAATGCATGGTACAACTACAGTACAGATCACCAACAAATGTATATGGTTTCACAAACAAAAGTAACAACAGGGAACCATGGCATATACACAGAATCATAGTGCTGGAAGCGATCTTGGAGGTAAACTAGACCCTGTTCAATGCAGTATTTGTAATGCAGGATGAATATTGACTTGACTTCCAAAAGTGAAATTGAGATGATCAGTGAACAAACTGCTCAGCAACAGGATCCAAAACTCAACCATGGAGCCAAACATTCCATTAAATGCTAATGATGCTATCATACCATCTGGGTATATGTGTGTACAAATAATGGCATTCAAATGCTAGGCATCCTGTGAAGTCAGGCTGTGTTCTTCCCTCATAACATCTACTTGGGTGTGTTCTGTTGCTGACTTGAAGTGGTACCATCAGGACAGGACTTTGAGGCAGATGTCAAGAGCCCAGTAAGCTGGGAGGGCACAGCAAGACTGCTAACCACATACTGATGTACATAGTATATTCTTCTTTCTTCTTTGGTGATCACTCATAGCCAAATAAGATTGTCTTCCATGAACACGGTCTTAACAGTGAGTCTGTAAGTGACTGTGGAGGCCAATTCTGGATCCACATGTCCTTCCACATAGGTTTCTGGGTGGGAGCTGATCATGGTGAGGGTTTGCCAAACATGCCTTCCTCTTAGCACGTTTCTCCCTCTCGTCCTGAGTTCGAGCGTCTTCAAAGTCCATGACACCTTTGGTAAAGGCTGTTCTCCAATTGGAGTGTTCAAAGACCAGTGTTTCTCAGTTGTCAGTGTTTATACTACAGTTTTAAAGATTTGTCTTGAGAGAGTCTTTAAACCTCTCTGTTGACCACCAGCATTGCACTTTCCATTTTTAAGTTCGGAATAGAGTAGCTGCTTTGATGTTGATGTTGAAGTACCATCTAAAGAAGAGCACCCCATT
Source organism: Darevskia mixta (assembly GCA_034641385.1). NCBI lineage: Eukaryota > Metazoa > Chordata > Lepidosauria > Squamata > Lacertidae > Darevskia > Darevskia mixta. The sequence continues at coordinate 23,343,594 of JAWWNH010000011.1, forward strand.
GCCCGCATCATTAAGTCTTCTGCCCCAAAATTTTCACTGATTAAGCCCAGAATCTAAAATTACCTAACTGCATCACTGCCTGTCTAAACTATTGCTTCTTTCTGAGCTCCATCTCAAGATGATCTTCAGGATCATCCCCTGGGAATGATCTCCTGTGCTATTCGGTGGGTGTCCTCTTCTTGTATCTCCATTTCTGAGAATAGCCTTGGATGCTTTCAGGAAGTACGGTATTTAGAGAACTACCCAGAGCCTGGAGGCCTGCTGTGGCCTGTATGGTGCAAGTCACACCCTTTCTGACCTCTAGATGACTCCACAGGGATGACCACATATGCATAAACCATGCAGGCTGCAGCAGGTACTAAGATTTTTCAGCCCTTGCATGTCCCAGTAATATCACCAGCACATCAGGGCATTGAAAGCACTGGGGTAGTCCTAGCACGTCAGGGATCCTGACAGACTGTGCTATATAAACATTTTGTTTTGCAATTCACTCCCATGGAATAATCCCCCATAAGAATCTGATGGCAGGCATTGTTTTCAGCAGAGATTAGTGAACCCACTCAGAGAATTCTGTATAACAATGCAGAATTATCAGAGTGGGTTTCACTAATCTCTGCTAAAAAGTGCCAGTGCTGCACGTCTCAAGAGAAGATTTCTGGGCCCAACCAATACTTCAGGCCTTTACTTTTCCTTACTGATAAGAAAGTGGCCTCACCAATATAGCTCTGGTAATTTGGACAGGAAGAATTCTCCTCTCACTATTGGGGGACTAGGCATATCCTGTCCTAGAGATAAAGGCCTACCAGTATGCTAGACATGGCAGAAGGTACCTTGAATTGCCCGTACATAAGAGATAATGATCATGCAGTGATGGTGATTGCGATTTTGCAAGATGATCTGTCTAACTGCTGCTCTTATTGCCTATGTGTAAAACAAATCCAACACTCAAGTAGCTGTCGGTGCCAGGTCGAACTGGACTCAAACAACCTCACAGAATCATAGAATTGTAGAGTTCGGAGGTACCTGAGGGTCATCTAGTCCAACCCCCTGCCACTCAACCTCTGCTTAAAAACCTCTGCCACCTCTCATGGGACTCTGTTCCACCGTTGAACAGCTTTTACTGTCAAAAAAGTTCTTCCTGATGTTTGGTTGGAATCTCCTGTTTTAGGATTTTGTCTCGGCCTGCAGAAACAGGTTATCAAGTATCAAGCAGGCCACAATACATTGCTGGTGGACAGAATTTGGCTTGGTGGGTCTTAGCATAGATAGATGCCAACTTTTATCAAAGCACTGCTCCTGTGCTCTCAGCAAGTGCATAGCAAGCTGAAAGATAACAACAGCTCTTTTTTCTGGTCCACATAAAATGATGTAGAAAGCTTCTCTGGCTTGATTTATTCCCATTTTATAACTGTTAAAGTCTAGAGGAGCACAGCCAAGAACAAAGTTGGCAGTCTTGTTAGTATATCTTTCCTGTGTTATTACGGCCCATTTTCACTAAAATGAGGTCTTTTCCTATGGCTGTTAAGAAAACCCTACTTTTTAAAAAAAACCTCCTCTAGGTTTAAATGTAACCACAACTCCCACACAAGCTGCCTTATGAAAACCAGACTTTTCTATGAAAAGAGTCTTCTGGCAGCAATTAGTCTGGCTTTCTTTAACAAAAATCTTTGTAATGTCATTCAGAATGGAGGGGGTGGGGAAATCTCCAGGATAATTTTGATTATCCAGTGTTTGGTGGTTTTTTCTTTTTCTTTTTTCTTTTCTTTTAAGGAAAACAAAATTTTAAAAAATGCTAACATGCTATTTTTGAACTGGAAAAGACTTTAATTTTCCCATTGACTGGGAACCTGCTGAAATATCTCCATGAATACATTATTTCAATGAGAGCAAGCTTGTTCGTTTAATATGGGAGGAATGGCGTTAAAAGGCATTAACATACATACACAGCCCCCAAAGTATTTCATGTGGTTTACCAAAGCCATTTAGCCTAACCCTGACTGTATTGAATAAATGGAAAAGAGGCATAATTATAGAACATCTGAGCTGAAAAGACTTCTAGTGGCAAACACATCTGAACATTGTAGCTATTCAGATAGCTTTATGGCACTTCCCTTTGTTGAGAAGTGCATGATGGGGTGGGGTGGGGGAAGAAGAGAATGCAAATTCCTTTCTTGTTTTTAATCAGTGGGTAGCTTCTCCTAAAGTAAAGAAAACCCATTCAACACAATCTATCTCTAGTTACATATGATGAGTAAGGTTGCCAACCCTCTACCTGCATCATGGTAGCTGTGTCTTCACCAAAGGTGTGAGATCTGGGAACTGGCAAGTGTGTGGGATATCCAGAAAGAGCAGTCAAGTCCAACATTTCCTGTTTGCTAGAATGGGCACTCAGAGGAATGTGGGTCCAACAGGGAGGACTTCCTGTCAAACTCATATAAAAGGTTGGTAACATCGCCACCTCTCTCTCTCTCTTACTCTTGTGCCTCTTCATCTGCTTCCTGCAATCTCATCTCTCATGCCTCCTCCATAACATAGGATGTAGGCCCATGTTCTGAGACTTTGTTGTTGTTCAGTCATTCAGTCGTGTCCGACTCTTCGTGACCCCATGGACCAGAGCATGCCAGGCATGCCTATCCTTCACTGCCTCCCACAGTTTGGCCAAACCTATGTTGGTAGCTTCGAGAACAATGTCCAACCATCTGGTCCTCTGTCGTCCCCTTCTCCTTATGCCCTCCATCTTTCCCAACATCAGGGTCTTTTCTAGGGAGTCTTCTCTTCTCATGAGTTCTCATGAGTTCTGAGACTTAGCACAGACTTAATCTAAACTTCAATATGTACCTATAACTGCAACCTAAGCTTGCCTCCAGATTGCTACTGAATGTGAACTGTGAGTAAAGCTATTCCTATATGGATAAATAGTATCCCCTGCTAAGTGTTGTGGCTCAAGTTGCTCTTAGAGGCACAGTTTTGGGGGCCAGTTGACATTTTTCCAACCCTAACAACTAATCACCTAATACATTTATCATGCCTTAGATCGTGAGGTAGATCCTCAACACATGAAAGGGCACATTTAGCCAGTTCCATGACTTACTTGATCATGATGTGGATGTGAAAGTGTGAGGATACCTACATCCACATTGCATGGATGTGTGGAAGCACAGCAGAGATTTCTTGCTGGATCACAGTGTCTGTTACTACTACAACAACTCCTCCTCCTCCATTTCTGTATTTTCACCCTCCAGGATAGTGGAGGCTCCAGATCCTGTATTTGTCACCCCATTAACCTTGCTTGCCAAGAAGATTAACTCAGCCACTGGCAGCTGGGGTTAAGTAGTTTATTCCTCTTCCAATAAACCCTCCTGCCTAAGGGCCCTCAGTCCCTGTGTTGACTGACTAGCACTTCTGAGTGGCGTGATGACTATTAGGGGGAATAGAACTCATCCTACTGCAGGGATGGGTAATGTCTGGCCTTCCAGATGTTGTCAGACAACAATTCTGACCACCCCTAACCATTTGCCATGTGGGCCGATGGTGTTGCATTCCAACCCAACAACACCTGCAAGTCCAAATGTTAGCAAACACCCCCCCCCCAGTTCTACAGCCAGTTGGGTGTGGTGGTTAGAGTGGGCCTAGGAACTGAGAGACCAGCCATGTAGCTCATTGGTGACTTTAGGCCAGTCACCATTTCTCCACCTAAGCTACCTCACAATGTTGTTGTGAGCATAAAACAGGGATGGCGAGAACCATGCACACTACCTTGAGCTCCTTGGAGAAAAGGTGGGATATGAATGTAATAATAAATAGACAAATATGTAATAAAATGTGATCAGATGTGATGTCTCTTCTGGACTAAGATCAGAGGAGAGCTGCAATCTCTTCTCATATACCAACCTTAGGAGAACAAAGGTCTCTCTGAAGTTGTGGCTTTGCGCTAGACCTCCAGAATGGAAACACCAACTCCAGCTCCAGAACTTTGGGTCTCTCCAACTCCTCACCCTGGTTTCCCCCTTCCTTGCTGTAGGTTATCTCTGGGGGTTTTCCTAGTACATTTCCATGGCCAAGCTGGGTGCATCAGCAGAACAATTTGGTCTCCTGTTCCTTGCCTTTGTCCCTGTCTATTCTTAGCCACCAGTGGAGTAAAGTCAGATGAGTTGTTAGCCTAGCTATGGCTCTCTTGGCATGGTCAGGAAAGAATCAGAGCTAAGAAAAGGATAGAGGGACAGATATAGTCTTGGCTTTGAGCCATTGTTTGGATGGCAGGGCTATGACACATTTACTACCTGTACACTCTCACCTTTCTTCCATCATTTTTCTATGTGGTTCCCAGGCAGTCACCCATCCAGGCACTGACCCCACCCAGACTTGCTGGGTGGTCTTCTGTGTCTTCACATCAGGACATAGCTGAACACTGATTTACCCTACATCTCATAGCAGGGATGAGGAATCTGTGGGCCTCCAGATGTTGTTGATCAGACTCCAGCTCACATGAACCATGGTCAGGGATGATGGGAATTGTAGTCTAAGAACATCTGGAACACACATATCTGTTTTATGACTAGACTTGCCAGTTTTTCCTTCCTGTACCATCAACACCAGGCTGACATACAGCATTTAGCAGGCAGAGCCCCATTTATTTATTGCCATGGGAGGAAAAGCTTCTGATTCTTGTGTTTGTTGTGTCAGGCTGCTTAACAGGCACTGAAGCAGCAGGGGTGGGGGTGGGGAGAGAAGTGGAAAACTGGCTTTTTTTTTCTTTTTTCTTTTACTCTGCCTTGTGGTCTTGTGAGAAAAGATCTCTGCACTCCTCTGGTGTTGGTTGACTGAGCTGTTTGAATTCATGACTAACAATGCAACCCTAACAGACATGTCCTATTGAATTCAGTGGGGCTTGTTTCTGAGTAGATGTATGGAGCAGGGGTGGGAAAGCTTTTGCAGCCTGAGGATCACATTCCCTTATGGGCAATCTTTGGGGCGGGGGACATACAAGTGGGTGCAGCAATGAATGCAAATTTTGTAGGATATTTATCACAGTCAAATCAACAATTCATGTTTTGCTAGATAGGCATATTATTGGGGCTGAAGCTCATAGAGTCTTCCTGTGAGATCACTTCCCTTTTGTGCCCTGATAGGAAGAGGCATTAACTATATATACACCACTTCCTACCTGGGCACATTCTCTTTTCCATCATGTCTGCAACATGAGAGCACCTGTAACTCCAGCTCAGGCTCCATTTTTAAGCTACACTTTAGTATGTGTTATTAACTGAATTAGCATTTTAAGCCTGCCTACTTCAAGCTGCTGTAGCTGCTATTCTTGAAGACATAGACTGAATGAGTAAATGTTATTTCTACCTTTTCTCAAAACTGTGTGTGATTATTATTTTAAGGGGGAGAAAAGGGGCATAATGCCAGGAAAATCCAGTTTGCCTTAAAGCCTCCCGGATTATTATAATACTAAAAGGCTAAAACAAGTCTATCCAAACTTCCCTTTAAACTGCAAAGGGATGGCACTATGCTGAACTCACTAACCTGAGGAAGGAAGGATAATATCTAATATATATATCCTCTCCTAGTATCAAGTCAAATCCCAACTAATTTTACTTTTGTACAGTAGGCTTGGTTTCTACAGCATATACTCCTCTTTATCCTCCATGCAGGCATTACCAAGGACACATCCCAGCCAAGCACAAACTCTCAGGAGGATGTGAAGCAACATCAGAGAGGGGTGTGACCTGGGGAGGGGTGTGTGGCCTGGGGAAAGTCCCAAGGGCCAGGTAACAGAGGCCTGGAGGGCCACATTTGTCCCCAGGGCCTGAGGTATAGGATTGCACTCTAAGGCTCTGTGATAGGAAGTAAAGATGACCAAAGGAAGCAAGCCTTGTCAGCTTCTGGTTTCTCAAAGAGTCGCTAGCCAGAGCCTAGACTGCCACACACACACACACACACACACACACACACACACACGTCGTAAAAAGAGCGCTCCAGAAGCGGTCCTGCTGGAGAGAAGCGATCCTATCTCATTTCACTCCAAAGCAGAACCTTGCTTAAAAGATGCTCTCAGGTCCTCGGGGTGCGCACCCAGTTATGCTGGGTGGGTGGGGATCTTTGACTCTGCCGAGGAGGGTGCCAGGTCCTCTTCCTCTTTCTCCAGGCAGCCTAGAGGAGCAAGCAGCAGCTGCTCGGGGGGGGGGGGTTTTCCCTCTCCCCTCACCGATTCGGAGCCTGCCTCCCCATCTCTCCGATGAAGACGGGCGCGCGCGCTTCATCGCCTGTGATCCAACGCGCACACAAAGTGAAGTAAGCAAGGAAACGGAGGAAAGCAGCAGCAGCAGCAGCAGCAGCAGCAGCAGCAGCAAAGCTCACCCCCCCCTTCCAATTCCGTTTACCCGCTTTGGCTCGGGCTCAAGAGCAACAAAACCTACGAAGAAAGTGATTTTTTCTTTCGGTTCCCTCGGGGTTCCGTTGCGTGCTAAAAAACGAAAAAGGAAAGCATATTAAGATTTCAGATCTTGGCTTTAATTAGGCAAGCGACAAGTCTTCCTGGCCCAGAAACACACACCGCAGCGAGCTCGTAATAACCCGCTTAATTGCGAGGGGCAAGAGGCAACGTCATCCTTTGGAAGCAGGCGCGAGTCACCGCCCGGGTCTGTCGACAGAGCGCAGCGCTCTCCCCGCCTCCTTCACCTGGGAAGGATCCCTGGGACACTAAGAGTGTCATAGCAACTGAGGAAGCACAAACTTGGGAATCCCTCAGTTCCTCCTCCAATAGCAGGTAGCAGAGATTCTGGCTTGAGGCTGCACCTCTCTGCCACAGTAGGCTGTGGAAGAAGCGCAACTGGACTCATTTGGAGCGGCTCCCGAGTAAGCACAGCTTGGGAGTTAGCGTCTGGATCCAGGGTTGGGATCCTCTGCTGCACGCTTACTCGGGAGTCAAGCGAGGTCGAAGTCAGTGGGGCTGACTTCGGAGTAACCACGCAGAAGCTCGCGTGGCTCGTTTGAGATCCTGACTTTCCTGAACGAACAGCTGGACCTGAATCCAGAGCATTTGCCTAGTTACTCTGAAGTCAGTATTTTGCTCTCCGGGAGGGACCCGATTACAGCTCTCTGCCTACAGCAAAGGATGCAAACAGCTGGGCGTTTTGGTCCAGCCATTCGCGTGATCTTAACCGTAGAAGATCTCTGTGTGTTCTGCAAGCTGCCAACCCTGAGGCACACTGATGAGAGAAAGCCGCCTTCCGCTTAGTGGGATTTACTTCCCAGTAGACATGCATCTGAACTGAGCTCCGAATAAATTAGATTTCACTCGGTTTAACAGTCTGGCTAAGATCCCAAGGAGACGGTTCCGGGGAAGTAAATTATTAAGAAATTATTAAGGCTGTCGATTTTGTCCCACGATAGGGCTTCTGTATCTTTCAGCGCTGCATGCTAGGAAAAGCGTTTTGACAGAAGGAAAACGGAATCTGAAGGCCTCAGCCACTGACCTGGGAGTAAACCACTTTGAAGCCAATGGGGCATTCTCCTGAGTAGATATGTTTAGGGTTGCATATCACTGTTCTGTATTACAGATGTAGAAGTACAGTCGCTTTGCTCAGGCCAGTTCCCATTAACATCCATTGGGCTTACTTTCGAGTAAACATGCTTGGGCTGAGAGGACAAGCGATTTTACTAGAAAGTAAATCCCACAGAAGTCAACGTGCAGGAGGGCTGGAAGAGTAAAAGTCCACAGCAGGCCAAGACTTACTCTAGAGCAATCCAGTTTAAATCAACGGGGCTACCCTCGAAGAAAGGAAGGTGATTTGCATTTAGGATTTGCGGTGCGGGTAATCTGAAATTCAAATATTTTGCCTGGAATTCCTGGTGAATGCGACTGTCTGCGAGATAATGCACAGTTCAGTGTTAACAGACTCCGACAAATCTGCTCTGAACTTCGGCTGTTATTGAAGTGCACACTGTGGGATGTATAACACTGGTGCAGTCAATCACAACATTCCTAGAGTGTACACAAAGGGGACTTGGTCCTCCAGGTAGAGTTTCCTGTGCCAAGACTGAAATCACTTCCTTTGTGTGACCAGAAGTGGGAGTGGCCTTACCTGTAGCTATTCAAAGATACAAGTGAGCTGCTACTCTCCCTCTCTTCCCACCAGGACTCCGAGGATGCAACATCTCAGGAGATGCTCTCTTGGCTTCCAGCCAAGAGAGGCCCACATGGAGCCTTTCTCCCTTAAGGAGAATCTCCACATGTAAATACATTTAATCTAAGCTAGCCTGCCTTTCTGAGACTGTAGAAGCTTGAAATGACTGTGAGTAAAACCTTTATACTTTTATAAGCTTATGTGTCGTGTATTTTCTTTTAAGAGGGAACCAGGGGAAATATGTGCCAGGATCTGCCTTATTCTAGAAGTTCATAGGAACTTAAACGCCACGCTTTGCTGCGCTTTATTGGGGATGAGAAACTCTGCTAGTTTGGAGCTTGTTAGCACAAGCTGGGATAGGAAATATTAATCAATATTCCCTCATCCACATTCCCTCTCATCTCCCACAAAGGGTTTTGAGGCCCAGAACTACGTATTTTGTGTATTTTTAAAGGATTGCTTTGGATTGTGATTTTTGGCAGAGTAGTATTTTTCTGTTTGTACTTCCTGGTAAGCACATGGTCCTTTGTTCTCCATTGTGCTGTGAAAAGGGGGATTAGCGACCCCTCCCCTCCCTCAGAGCTCACAGACCTCAGAGGCAGTGAAGATTAGTTTGCATTTTGAGATTTTTAAGTTTTGATTTTTGAATTTTAGCCATTTTTGGGAATTTTGAAAATTTTTCAATTTTTGAGGATTAAGATGGCAAGCTCAGGATTTGATAGTGAAGCAAGATCAAGCTTTATGCTGCTGAATGATCGTAACTTTGTGCAATGGAAGCAGCGCCTTTTAGTGCATCTTGGTGCAAAACAAGTGCTTAAAGCGGTGAAAGATCCCAAACCTGATTTTGCTGATTTAACCAAGAAAGCAGATTGGGAAAGGCAAGATGCAGAAGCTAAACACATAATTTTGAGCAGTTTGAAAGATGAGCATTTATCTCTGATTGACTATGAAAGTGATGCATCTCAGATTCTAAAGGATATTGAGAGGGTTTATGCACAATCATCAGAGAACTCTTATAGACATTTATTGGATAAACTGCTGAAGTTAAAGATGAATTCCAGAGAACAATTTACAGGGCATTTTAAGGACTTTAATGAAATTGTTCAAAGGATTGCCCTAACTCCCAGAGCTTTTGATGATGCAACCAAAGTGACTTTTATGCTGGCATCATTAGGAAAAGAATTTGCTTCATTTAAGAGTATAATGGATCACACAAGAGATTTGACTTTTAATGAACTAGCAAATCACTTAAGAGAGGAATGCAGAGATTACCTTGATTCTCCACAAAGGAATCCAAGGAAAATGGACACAAGTTATGTTTCTAAACAATTTCCCAAGTCTAAGGAAGTGTCCAAAGATATAATATGCCATAACTGCAATTTAAAAGGGCACATTGCAAGGAGTTGCCAGAAGCCCAAGAATAAGTCCCGCCCCTTTCAACCAAAAGGTGAAAAGAAGGGGGGTCACGAGCGTACATTTCTACTGCAAGAAAAGAGTTTAAATGTGCAAAGAAATGAAAGGAAAAGTGACCAATTTATTTTAGATTCGGGAGCCACAAGCCATTTTGCGCATAAAAGAGAATATTTCAGAGAAATTAATGATAGTGAATGGACTGAAATCCAGATTGCTGATGGAAATGTTCTAAAATCACAAGGTGCAGGTTCAATGCGTTTGAAATTCAAGGTGAACAATGAATCTCTTGAAACAACTGTGCCTAACGTTCAATATGTCCCAGAATTGAATTGTAACTTGCTTAGTGTGTCTGCTTTAGACAAGAAAGGTTTCAAGGTTACATTTGCCAATGGAGAATGCAATGTAACGAAAAATGATGAGGTTTATGCTCAAGGGAAACTAATCAATGGTGTGTATGAGATTAATGTTTCAGAAAACCAATCAGCACAAGTGGCCCAATCCAAGCAGAAGGATAAACCAGATCTGGAGCTGTGGCATCGAAGACTGGGTCACAGGGATATCAGAGTCATCCAGGAACTGCAGAATGGAGATCTTGTGAGAGGTCTACAGGTAAACAAAAGTAACACACCCACACCAAAATGTATAACTTGTGTAAGTGAAAAAGGAGTCAAACCTTCTTTCCCACGTTGTGCAGAAAAGAGAAGCACAAAAGTTCTGGACATTGTGTACACTGATTTAGCTGGACCTATGAATATACCTTCTTTAGGAGGAAATAGGTATATTCTTATCTTTTTGGATGATTATTCAAAGTTTTGTGTGGGATACCTTCTCAAAGAGAAGAGTGAAACAGTGGAATTGTTCAAGCAATACGTAAGCATGGTCAAGAACAAATTCCGGCGAGCACCCACCACCCTAATGTCTGATAATGGTGGGGAGTTTTGCTCACGTGAAATGGAAGCCTTCATGGCTCAGGAAGGCATAGCACATGTGACCACAGTTAGCTACACACCTCAACAGAACTCTATTGCTGAGAGGAAATTTAGGTCCATCCTAGAGATGACAAGGTGTATGCTAAAAGGATCCAACTTGTCAAAGAAACTTTGGGGCGAGGCAGCAAATACTGCGATTTATATACAGAATAGGCTGCCAACAAAAGGCACAGAGCGCACGCCATTTGAACTTTGGCATGGAAGAGCCCCAAATCTGTCACACATACGTGTATTTGGAAGTTTGTGTTATTACCACGTGCCCAAGGAGCACAGACATAAACTTGACTCCAGAGCAAAGCCTGGTATCCTAGTTGGATACGCTTCTGGAGGAAAAGGCTACAGAGTTGTGGACTTACAAACAGGGAAAACAAGTTCACATCACGTGATTCATTTTGAGGAGTATGAAAAGGCTGACACAAGGAACACAGCAATTGACTGTTCCAATGAGCCACCAACAGAGGAGTTTGTAAGTTTTCCTTTTGAAGCCATACCAGAAACTAATCCACCTCCTAGTATTGTACCTCCTAGTGTTGTAGCACCCCCTACAGATGACACCCCAGAAGACGCGGAGGACCAGATGTCAGAAGGCTCCAGAGACGAAGAGGACCCGTATGCAGGGATGCCGCCATTGGAAGGAGATGAGGAAGCTGATGCGGTTCAACAAGAGCCAGAGGTCAGACGTTCCTCCAGGTCCAACAGAGGCGTTCCACCACTACGACTGTCCTACTTTGCAGGGTCGGCGCCACCACAGGAACCTTCCACGTGGGAACAGGTTCAACGGTTGCCAGCTGCTGAGGCCAGTCTCTGGAAGCAAGCCGCGCAGGAAGAGATGGATGCACTGCATCGCAACAAGACCTGGACCCTGACAGAGCTACCTCCTGGTAAGAAGGCAATTGGGTCCAAGTGGGTGTTCAAGCTTAAGAAGGGGTCAGAAGGGGAGGTGCAACGCTACAAAGCTAGGCTTGTAGCACAAGGATTTTCACAACAGTATGGCGAAGACTATGATCAAGTATTTGCGCCTACAGTGCGATACAGCAGTGTTAGATTACTTCTAAGTATTGCAGCATCTAAAGGCCTATCAGTCCGTCATGTCGACATAGCAACAGCTTTTCTTCATGGGACGATTTCTGAACAGATTTATATGAAGCAGCCCAAAGGCTTTATCAAGCAAAATGAGGCACATCTTGTATGTAAACTTCAGAAAGGAATTTACGGTTTGAAACAAGCTGCAAGAGCATGGAACCAGAAATTACATGAAATGCTGGTTCAGCTTGGGTACAAGCAGTCAACAGCTGACAAGTGCCTGTACACTAAGAACAGAAATGGACAATTCTCTTACATTCTGGCTTTTGTCGATGATTTATTAATATCAACGTCCAATGACAGAGACTATAAAGACATAGTCAGACATCTCAACAAAGAGGTGGAAGTAAAGGAATTGGGACTTGTCCAGTATTACTTGGGAATTCAAATTGAGAGAGAAGAAGACGGCTCATTTCTTCTCAGCCAGAAGCAGAAGATAATAGAACTGATAGAAAGCATGCAGATGCAAGGTGCACACCCTGTCGCGACACCCATGGCCACAGATTTTCTAAAGAATCAGCAAGATTCGAAGCTGCTGCCAGACAACAGCGAATACAGGTCAGCGATTGGTAAACTTTTGTATTTGGTTACTACCAGCAGACCTGACATAGCAAGTGCAGTGGGGATCCTAAGCAGAAAAGTGAGTTCTCCCACTGAACATGACTTGGGTGGGGTCAAGAGGGTGGTGCGTTACCTCAAGGGTACAATGAATTGTAAATTAAGATTGCCAGCTGTAAGGGACCCTAAGTTGGTTGGGTACAGTGATGCAGATTGGGCTGGGGATAAGGCGGATTACAAATCCACAAGTGGTTATGTTTTTATGTTTGGAAATGCACCTATCATTTGGGGCAGTTATAAACAGAAATGTGTAGCCTTATCGTCCACAGAGAGTGAATATATTTCAGCTTCGGAAGCATGCAGAGAGATCATCTGGCTGGATCAACTCCTGACAGACTTTGGTTTGCCGAGAAAAGGACCTGTCAGCTTGATGGAGGACAATCAAGGCTGCCTGCAGCTAGCGCAAACCGAAAAGTTCCTTGCACGTTCAAAACACATTGGGGTCAGGTATCACTTCATTCGCCAGATGATCCAAGATGGACTAGTAGAAATGTCCTACTGTAATACTCAGGAGATGACTGCGGACATTCTCACGAAACCCTTGCCACGAGAGAGTTTCCAGAACCTGCGTGTCAAGCTGGGACTCTGGGTGGTTGAATAAAGTTGTTTTATGTTTGTTAAATGTTGTTCAGACTGAGAAGGGGTTTGTGGGATGTATAACACTGGTGCAGTCAATCACAACATTCCTAGAGTGTACACAAAGGGGACTTGGTCCTCCAGGTAGAGTTTCCTGTGCCAAGACTGAAATCACTTCCTTTGTGTGACCAGAAGTGGGAGTGGCCTTACCTGTAGCTATTCAAAGATACAGGTGAGCTGCTACTCTCCCTCTCTTCCCACCAGGACTCCGAGGATGCAACATCTCAGGAGATGCTCTCTTGGCTTCCAGCCAAGAGAGGCCCACATGGAGCCTTTCTCCCTTAAGGAGAATCTCCACATGTAAATACATTTAATCTAAGCTAGCCTGCCTTTCTGAGACTGTAGAAGCTTGAAATGACTGTGAGTAAAACCTTTATACTTTTATAAGCTTATGTGTCGTGTATTTTCTTTTAAGAGGGAACCAGGGGAAATATGTGCCAGGATCTGCCTTATTCTAGAAGTTCATAGGAACTTAAACGCCACGCTTTGCTGCGCTTTATTGGGGATGAGAAACTCTGCTAGTTTGGAGCTTGTTAGCACAAGCTGGGATAGGAAATATTAATCAATATTCCCTCATCCACATTCCCTCTCATCTCCCACACACACGCATACACGTGAACCATTTGTTCTCTAAGCTGTAAATGGCTCTACATTTTAAAGCCTTCTTGAAAATAAAGAGACAAATAAGAAAATGCCTATAAGGGTGTATCGCAGGGTATGTGAGGCAGATGGGTGTCTGATAAATAAATAAATAAATAAATAAATAAATAAATAAATAGGTATCCTTTGAAACGAGTGTTTAATGTTCACACAAAATGAGACACGTGTCGACGAGGAAGTTCTTCCATCCTACCCGGAAACCAAGTTAAGATGTCAATCCTTGGAGTCACAGCATACATTGAAATCGCACATCCACGAATTCAGAGAATTGTAGCTTTGTCAATGGCGCTGGGTATTGTAGCTCTGTGAGGGATAAACTAAAAAGCCCCCAGGATTCGGGCGCAGGGTCTATGTGTGAGTTAATTGTATGGTGTGTACTTAGCCCATTTTTAAAAACCCCTATCCGTAACAATGGACGACCAGATTCAAAGGAAGACAGGAGATATCGAATAAAAAGGGAAAAAACCCATTTTCCCTCCTCCTCCTCCTCCTCCTCGTTCCTGCATGATTATCTGCATCTGCCAAGATCTCATGTTCCACACGACTAATAAAATTAACAATTCCCGTCGTGCATCTGAACCCTAAACCCGTTTCCCATTAGGGTTGACAACTCTCCCCCTCTCCCGCCTTAATCGCTCCTCTGCTTTGAAGACCTTCAACTTCTCCTGGCCCGAGGAGGCAGCGAGTAGAAAAGCTTCCCTTGCAGGCCCATGTGAGAGATGCCGATTTCCTTGGCGTTTAGTTCTGTCCCAAAACCCACTTCTTCATCTGACACCCCCCGCCCCGCCTTCTCCCCCAAAAAGGCCAGGGCTGAGAGCAATGCCAGACACACCACAAAGACATCAACACTTTTCATTTTGTATTTATTTAGGACCTTGGGTCAGGCAATATCTCTCGGCCCAACCTAACTCACACGGTTGTTGTGACTGAATAAGCTGTGGAGAGGGGGAGAGAACCACGCAGGGCGCCTTGAGCTCCTTGCAGGAAACTTGGGATGTAAAGGATGAAATAAATGAACGGAACTCATTTCTGATTGCAATAAGGCTGTATCGTCTGAAATCCTGCAGAGCCGCTGCCATTCCGTGTAGACAATACTGAACTTGATAGATCAACTGTATTATTGTTATTGTTATTAATTTTATTTGTACCCCGCCCATCTGACTGGGTGGCCCCAGCCACTCTGGGCTCTTTCCAACGTATATAAAGCAGTTTCCTGCGATCCTACCTCGAGATATAATTTCCAGATATATAATTTCCAGATATATAATTGCCCGAATATAACTGGGCAGCGGGACAAAGCGTCTTTTGCGGACAAAGGTGCCAAGCAGGACAGTGTCTTTAAAGTGCTTTTAAATAGCTGGCAAAGAAGTTGTGGGCCAAGGCTACTTGTCCCATCAGGAGCACCTTTCAGAATTCTCTCTCCTGCTCAGTTCTTTAAAAATGAGCTCAGCTCTCCTTTCCAGCTGGTCGTCCTTATTTGAAAGGAAAGACCCATTTTAAAAACAAACAAATAAAAATAAATAAATTTTGTGTGCCTTTTGGGAGGGGCGCGCGCAGAGGTCTGTTTCTCTGATCTGTCGTGGCGAAGAAAGAACCGAGGTGGGGGGGGATGTCGGGGGCGGGGGCTGGGTGAGGAGGGAAGAGGCTCCTAATGTGTCGCTCAATTAATAAACATGGCAATTTCACACCCACAAGAGAAGGCCATTATCCCCTCCCCGGCGCTTATCGGCTCCATCACAAAAAGGGTCACGGCGCAGCTGTGGCAATCCCCGGCGCTATTATGGAGGAGGCTGGCGGGAACCCGCTTGCCATCCCCAGTTCATACCTTCAGGCAAAGTTTGGCTGCGGGCGCAGCCGGTGCCACCTCGTGATAAAGGACTTACTCACCGTGGAAGGGAAAAGGGAGAGGAAATAATCGCGTTGCGCGCACACACGCACGCCTGGAAATAAATAAATCCATGCAGTCTCACCCCCCCCCCCGCTTCCTTTTGTGGCTCCCCGCCGCCCCAAATGTCTCTTTATCTCCAGGACATTTATTTATTTTATTTTATTTTATTTTTTGTAGCTGGGAGATTTCGCTCCCAGAGAAGCCCGGGTTTCCTGCGGCCCCCCCCCTTAATCTCTTAAAAACATCGCGCGTTAAGTGAGCCTCGTGCCTTGTTTCACCTCTGGGTGATTTATTTAAAGCGTCGGTGGCGACTAGTGACGGGGTTCTGCTGAAAGACAAAAGGCCGACTAGGGGGTCGAGAGGGGCTGGGGAAAGAGGGGAGGGTTCGGATTCTCGTAGGGGGAAAAGAACCGAGTCTGACCCGAAGCACGCCTCTGCGAGAAGGAAGGTCCCATGTGGACAGCAAAGCGGGCTGACTTCCCTCTGAGGAAGAGTGTATATGTGTGTTTAGCAGGGTGTTGGAAAAGTGCTTAGGGCCTCTTGGGGACAGAAGGGTTAAAAAGAGAGAGGGAGATGCATTTGGTGGAGTGAGCTTCTAGTCCGCTAAAACAGACACCCCACAAAAAACAGCAACGCAAAATCTGATAGTTTTCTACGGACCTTGAGAGGATTCTGTCGTTGTTTGTTACGACAGTTTAACGTAGCAGAGCTCTGTTCCTCAGTGGGTCCAGAGAGAGTTCTTCCAGGTGTGACCTTCATGAGGGAAGATACTATGTCGGCCTTCGCCAAGGGGCTGATGGGAGTTGTGGTCCCAAACGCCTAGAGAGCACAAGAGTGGTAAAGGCTGTTGGACTTCAATCTCTGTAGAATTTGGCCTGCGAAAGGGAAGGAGGGATTCCCTTCCTTTCCGAAGCTTCGATGACGACATCCATTTGAACCCGTGCTCACCCCTGAAGCCGGCTTAAGAGGTTTTGAGCACATACAAAGTGCACTTTCTTCCCTGCTCAGTGATGGATACGGCAGACTATTCCCAGAAAAACTGGAAGACTTGAGGAATCACCAGTTAGCAGCTCCCAGGAAACCCCCCACCCCCACCATCATTCACTTAGAAGTGTTAAGTACCATTGATTTCAACGAAATCTTGAACTGGTTCATAGACACCTTTGATTCTTAAGAGACTTCCTGCAAAGTCAGGATGTTGACTCAGGGTATCCCTTTGCTCAATTAAGGTCCTTGGGAATGTTAGCATTGCTTGGCATTTGGAGTTAAAACTTTCAGCAGAACTTGAACTTAATACTCCATCCCTGTTCGAGGAGGACACTTCACACGGAGACTCTGAGTTGAGGAAATATAAGAAAGCCCCATTTATTACAGGAAATTCATGCTTGATAATTATAATAATAAAAATCCATTGTTTTCTCCCTAAGGTGGAGATGCCTTCAACCATGGTTACACCTGCATCTCAGCAGGAGAGAAACAAAAGATGTCTCATTTCTCAATGTGAGGATGAAGTAGGAAGCAGGAAATGAGAGTAGATAGACAGTCAGCAACCCTGTCAGCACTAGAGAAAAGGTTTTCTCTCTTTAGCATCTACATAGAGTTGTTGTTTAAAACAGAGGCCTATAGTTTGCTTTGGTTTTTTAATCCTTCCTGGGTCATGACCTCTCTTAGTTGCCTTGAGTAAACCATCCCATTTCCATCTTTTGACTCTATGGCTATTGATGATCTACGTGTATCAGGGTGACTTGGATGATGGCCAGTGTTATTTTTCTAGAAAAAGAGGTGCTAGAGCTCACCACGAACTTTCCCCTTGTTCTCTTAGAATGGCAATGGTGCCCACCTGAGCTCCAGTGAGCTCTGGATGAAAAAAAAAACCCTGATGATGACTAAGGTTGAGTTTACAGGTGTACATTGTTCATGGGAAAGAGGACCACCACTTAAACACCCTGGATAAAGTGTTCATATCATTCTAATTGTACATCCCCCCCAATAACAGATAACTTTCCCCTGCAAATCACTGGGCATCGGGGACACTGAGTGTCCCATGTGTGAATCTGTTTTTGTCTGCAAAAACATTTGATGCACCCAAAAGCTGGCCTAAATGATCAGTCATAAATTGGAGATTTTTGTCCTTTTCAGGTTCACGCAAGTGAGTTATCCCATTTTAGAAGAGGAAACACAATCTTGGGGGATGGTGCATATATTCACGTGAACAGGGTGCTTCTGTTGCTGAATCTGAAATCTGAATTACCCAGCCTTCGGCGCTAATTAAACAATCTATGGCCTTTTAAATTCTGTGTCTGTGGAAAGGGAGGGAATTATTGTTTTTGATTGTTACTATGCTGCCTTTCTGTGCTTTTATATTGTAAACCGCCCTGTGATCCTCAGATGAAGGGCGGGATAGAAGGAGCACAAGCCAACAACAGAGAACCTGCACAAACAACGCTGAACAGAGAACCTGCAACAGAGAAACGATGCAAGAACAGAGAACCTGCACAAACGACCCTACATATACTAAGTAAAGTAGAAATACCGCCACCCCACCCTACCCATCTCCCCATCCTGCCCACCTCTCTCTCCCTTTTCTTCCTAATGTCTCAAAAAACAAACTGCTGTATAAAAATGTTACATGGAAAGAACAAGAAAGAGACATTGCATATACCTTTGTAAATCAAGAAAATCCTTAATAATTTTTTTTAAACTTCCTGAAAGAATTCAAAAGAAAAGAAAGAAAGAAAGAAAGCTTGCAGCGAGAGGAAAGTTTGTGGGAAAGAGCGCACGATCCATGGTTTGAGAAGTAATCTAGCTCATTCCTTACTTTGTGTGGCTGCAACAGTTACTTAAATGCTCCACCTTTCTGGCCTCTGTTGCCCTGAAGAAACCTACTTATCCATCTGAGGTGTAAAATGATCATGTCCAGCCTTGCTGAGGCAAGAATATGTATGATTTATACTGAAACGCTACTTAATTCCAACCCTTTTTTCTCCAAATGATGATGGTGTGCACACCTGTGTTTTGGGAAGGGAAGCAGAACATCAGAAGTGGGATCTACGTCAAAATGTTGCAGTGTGGCCAGCGTGTGTGTTCAAGGTACCAGCCAGCCATGCCCTCTTTAAATCACCCCCCACAACACTCAGCGTTTGGTGCTGTTGCATCATGACTGTCTACTGAGCATGCTCAGTCCTTATAAGGCTATTTTGGACTCGCCCTCGAAAAAGAAAAGTGCAAGTCCTCTCTTCCGTGCATAGCATTGTTCCGAGGCCAGACTTGCCAGCGGAAAATGGAACAATTTTCTCTGCAGACAATTCAATCGACTCATTCAGGATGTGAATAAATAGGGCACAGTGAACCATAGCAAATAACTCGATCCAGAATTCAAAGTCAGCTCACTTCCTGCACAGCCCTGTTTAATTCAATTTTCTTGAACGACTAATCGGAAGTTTGCAGACATAACAATGTGCCTCACGAAGGAGTCCCTCAAACGGGCTCATTCATTCATTCAGTGACTGGGGATGTCGGAGATAGCTCAGTCGGTAGAGCACGAGACTCTTAATCTCAGGGTCGTGGGTTCGAGGCACATGTTGGGCATTGCATGGGGTTGGACTGGATGACCCTCGGAACCCCTTCCAACTCGAAAGTTCTGTGATTCCAAGGCTGCAATCGTAGCTCCACTGAATTCAGCAGGGTAGACGTGGCGAGGATTGGGCTGTAAATTTGCAAGCTGCTTTACCGACCGCCTGTTGAAACTCTTTGGCAAACACTCGCACGCAAATGTGTGTTTAACAATTTCTAAAACAGCATCTCAACTGCTCGCCCTCGGCGCGCGCACCCATCCACCCCCAAAAAGTGTCCGTGTTAGACATTTGGAGCTGCTGCACAGAGCTAGAGAGCAGCAACCCCCTCCCCCCAAAGCGTAATTACATTTTTAGAAAACAAACACTAATTAGGCGTTTCAAGCGGTCTAACAGTAAACAGAGCCCAACAGGCGTACTTGGAAAGAAGCTTCCGCTGGGCATAAAGAGAAAGGGAAAAAAAAAGAGGAGAGAGAGAGACTGAGAAACTGACTCAGCATTTTCCCAAACTGCTCCCAAATTATTCTCGCATCGGTTTTCTATAGCGCAGGTTCCGGCGCGCTCCTGTTATTGGCTTTTAAATTAAAACAGATCTTTCTGAGCGTGGCCATATTAGAGAGGTTTCCCTGGGTAAAAAAAAAGGAAAGGAAAGAAAGAAAGAAAAAATCCGATGACTGTAACGAGAAAATATTGCATAAACCCTTGCTTCCTATTTATATGCAAAACAGAGGAGCCAGAGAGAAAGAGACGCGCTCCCGGGCTCGCTCCTTTTCTCTTCTCCCCTTCCTGCTCCACGGTGATTTAGCAGCCAGAGGGAGGGAGGTTTCGTCCCTTGCATGTTAATTTCTCCAGCACCTGTCACCTGGAGAAGTTGCGAGTCCACACGCCCCGGGGCGTGGAACTTCACACCGGGCCGCATTTATTGTGCCAACGATCGGGGCTGACATCACGCCTCTTCCTCTGCCTCTTCCCCTTGAACAAACATCCAGGAACACAAGGGTAATTCAGGCTCGCTGTCCTCTGGATTATGAGATGGCGACATAATGCAAATATTTATTCAAAGATAACAAGTTCAAAAAGGAAAGAAAGAAAACCTATCCTAACGAGTACAGCACTGGTGCACTCTGATCCTAGGCACATTTAAAGGAAAAGGTAAAGGGACCCCTGACCATTAGGTCCAGTCGTGACCGACTCTGGGGTTGCGGCGTTCATCTCGCATTATTGGCCGAGGGAGCCGGCGTACAGCTTCCGGGTCATGTGGCCAGCATGACTAAGCTGCTTCTGGCGAACCAGAGCAGCGCACGGAAACGCTGTTTGCCTTCCCGCCAGAGCGGTACCTATTTATCTACTTGCACTTTGACATGCTTTCAAACTGCTAAGTTGGCAGGAGCAGGGACCGAGCAACGGGAGCTCACCCCGTCGCGGGGATTCGAACCGCCGACCTTCTGATCGGCAAGCCCTAGGCTCTGTGGTTTAACCCACAGCGCCACCCACGTCCCTTCCTAGGCACATTTACTTGGAGGTAAATCCCACTGTGTTCAATGGGACTTGCTCTCAAGTAAGAGTGCTTTAGAATTTTAGGCTTAAAAGAAAGTTGCAATCACCCTATTTGGATAGGTTTTTGTTCTGCTCCATAGCTGATAAAGATTATTTAATGGACAATGATGATGATGACTATATTTGTACCCTGCCCATCTGACTGGGTTGCCTCAGCCACTCTGGGTGGCTTGCAGCATATACAAAAACATTAAACATTAAAAACTTCCCAATAGAGGGCTGCCTTCAGATGTGTAGTTCTTTATCTCATTGACAACTGATGGGAGGGTGTTCCACAGGGAGGGCACCACTACTAAGAAAGCCCTCTGCCTGGTTCCCTGTAGCTTCACCCCTCACAGTGAGGGAACCACCAGAAGGCCCTCAGAGCTGGACCTCAGTGTCCCGGCTGGACGATGGGGTGGAGACGTTCCTTCAGGTATACTGAGCTGAGGCCGTTTAGGTCTTTAAAGGTCAGCACCAACACTTTGAATTGTGCTCGGAAACGTACTGGGAGCAGGTGTAGATTCTTTAGGACCCGTGTTATAGTTTCTGAGTCACCTTCAAAGGTAGCTCCACGCAGAGCACATTGCAGTAGTCCAAGTGGGAGATCACCAGAGCATGCACCACTCTGGCGAGAGTTCCTTGTCAACATATTCTCATGCTTGGTTTGAGAAGATGGACCACGCTGCCTTAAAGGGAAGTCATGACTCAGTGGAAGCATTGATGGGGTGGGTCTTGCCTGGAGACAAGACCTTGCAAGTTGCCCTGACACCATCAAACAGTGCCCCCTCCTAAGATGCTGTTGGAAACCAACTCCCCTCATCCCTGACCATCGGCCATGATGGCTGGGGCTGTTGGGAGCTGGGAATTCAATGACACC